>CAJNOP010000008.1:3219269-3250217 GCA_905250075.1 Rotaria sp. Silwood1 | reverse complement strand
CATGTTAATATTTTCTTGTTATTTGTACATTTTATAATTGTATATTAAATCTTATATACGAATATATCGTATCTGATTTTATTATATATGTATATGTATACATAGATATTTTATATCTTTGATGATTTGTAAATAATAATAATAATTTATATAACATGATTAACAGAACCTTCCTAAAACGTAACGAGTATCAACAATTTTATTTCTATTTATAAAATATTTTTAATTCATTTTTCTTGAATTATATATCGAACTGTTATTCTAAACTGCATGAATTGAGCTCAGAACCGAACCGATAAGGATTAAAAGCAGAATCAAAGGGTAACCGAGATCTGTTTGACAAGATAGGAACCAAACTGTGCCGATGTCTGATACATTACCATCCAGAAATTGGAAATCCAACAGCAATTCAGATTAAATTCGAAGAAGTTCAAGACATCCTACAATAAGGGTTGTTCGAAACACTGTGACACACAATCCTACTTCGGAAGCTTCAAACACTGAATTTCAGTTGATTTACTTAAATTGTACGAACATCCAATATCTGAGAGGTCGTTATATCTCACATAAATTCTACTTTTCTCTTCAAAAACAAAATTGTGAAGCTGGAGTATTAGAACCTTGTTGAAATGCAATGAATTCGATGCGTATACATTGGAATTCATTGAGATTCGTTTGAATTCACTGGGCTTCATTAAGATTCATGATCTACTATTTTTTTTAAAGATTTCAACGCTGTCTTAAAGCATTAAGAAGTAATTAGTAATACTGTATATTTCGCGTATTGTCCATAGATGAATTCTTTGCTGCTGATGTAAGTTTACTTAGTTTCTCCAGAATAGTAAGGGTTACTGAAGATCCTTTCATACTCTTATGCAATCCGGTAGATTCCTTCAGATCTGCATGGACTGTGATAAATTTTGTACTTGTTAAATTTAGTAGAATCCATCGAAATAGTCTATCTATCAATTGGTTTTCTCTAAACTAAAACTTATGAAAAGAATTTTTTTGAAATAGAGTTAGTGAAGGTTCCTTATGAACGTCACACTATTTTCAAATCATTCACAATTATGGTGAAAGAGTACAAAAGAAATTAAAACAAGCTTGAAGCACGTAGCAGTCCATAAAATCAGCGTTTTATTTCACTATATAAATTTCTATGAAAACATTGTAAGGTTTTGCATGAAATGAAATTATGTATTTCTATTCATGAAAGACGTAAATGGTCAGAGTTTACTAAATTCTACTATCTATTGTATCTATCAAATGCTTTGAGTTCATACATCTTGAGAGAGAATTTCGCATGTTTCATGAACAAAAAAATGAAGAGAAATTGCATGGGATATTTCAAAACTTAATTCTTCTGATGGAACGGATTGAAATCGTCTCATCTCATTCAGGGCCTTGTTGTGGGAAAGAGATCTTCTTTCACAGTCTTCTGATATTCTTACAAATTTCTTAACTAAATTTTTCAATCACTCCAGTCAACGCGGCCAGGATACTGTAATCATTGAAATTTTCGAAGGTGAGCGACCGATGACAATGGACAGTCGCTTTTTGGAAAATTTTTATTTAACTAGTATTCTACAAGCACCTAAAAATGTACCTCAAATTATCGTTACATTTTACCTTGATATTGATGATATCCTAACGGTGTAAGTGTTCTTTTGGTCGAGTTCAAAACTGTATTGCTTTTATTATATTTTTCTTAAAGATATGTCGATTTACTAAAGAGACAATTAGCTGATAAGAAAATACCTCTCGCAATGTTATCATCAAGACAAAGATACCGATTGAATCTCATGTTGAAAAACAAATTCAATGGCTGAAAAAGAATCCAAATGCTAAAATTGAAGATCTTCAAATATACCAAAATTAACTGGAAAAAGTTGATACAGAGAGATTATTAACGAATTTATTATTTTCATAGGAATGTTGAAATGTAATTGAAGAAGTCAAAGATCAAGTGATTTTACCCTAGAACGATTGAGATACATTCATATATTGATATATACAATCATGTATATCACTAATGACAAAATACTTGCAAATCGTATTTTTGATGTAAAAAATAGAGTTGGCACGTTGAAAGAAATTTAAATCGAAGATACAAATTGTTGATATACAAGAATAGAATATCAGAAAATCTTACTCAAAAAGGTATTTAAAATACTTCAATCTGTTTATCAACAATTTTCATCTTCGGTTTTCATTTTCTCTTTCTATTATCAACGTCTGTTTTTATACTACATATATATTAATGCGTAAGCTCTATATTTCATATAATAAAATACAGTGCGCAAGCATTTTTGTCGTTGGTAAATAGATAAGAACATGAGAATTTTTTCTCTTTGGTTTTATTTTTTCATCTTTAAATAATCATAAAACTGCGTAGTAGTACTGTCACAATGATTAAGTTGTTATCATTGAAGTTTCATTGCGCCTGTTTTATAAAAAAAAAAAAAGAGAACAACTGATACTATTGAAATGTGTTACCAACAAAAATAAAGAAGGTATGGTTTTGATCAATAAGAAATTACAAATGTAACATGTATGAAGAAAATATGAAGTATTACTATAAATGATTTTCGTACGGAAGAATAAAACGAATGTATTTGAATCAACACAAAAACAAGTTACTCTTTAATATTGCAACTGTTACAATGAAAAACTAAAGATTAGTAGGATGTGAATGTGGGCTTGTGAATTTCGAATCACACGCTGTTTTCTATTCGAGAAGATGTTCTAAGCGAGTTAGATTAGAAGGAAGATTTAATTTTCGTCTAGTTCTGTAGTGTATTCTTCAAAGCGTTGACAAGGATCTTCGATAAAAGATAATCATATTCAGTCCAAATTTTGTTCACTTTCGCTTAGAAAACCACAAAATTGCTGTGGAATAATTCGTTCGATGTCCCTTCTACTATGCCAATGACAGATTACTTTTACTGAACTGTCATCTTACGAAAATGATTTGATATATTTTATTTGCTCTAAATAGGTTATTATAAGCAATTTTAACTGTTTATGTTCGTAAATCAAAAATAACTTTTCGCGCTAATCGGTTGTCAAACAATTCGTAAGCTTTGGCAGCGTCCGACAAACTCATACGATGAGATACAAAAGTTTTGAATTGATCTTGCTTTTCTGAAAAAAGTCGTAGCGCTTCGGGAAATAAAGCTCGAACTGGACATCGCCCAAATTGCATGCGTACATTTTTGTCATAAGCTTGAGGTCCATTGAACGGAAAAGCATCTTGCTGCACACCAACAGACGCGATAACACCCCACGGACGAATAAGATCGTAGGCCAATTGCAAAGCATCAGCATGCCCGACCACTTCCAAAATAGCATCTGCTCCTCGACCTTCTGTTACCTTCTTGATTGCACTTACAGGATCATTATTGAGATTGATAGGAATAGCACCATGTTTCTTTGCTTCTTCTATTATCAACGAGTCAACATAATCTTCAAGATTTTTGTAGATATTAACAAATAGGCAAGACTTACCGAGACGTTCTTCAACACTATCTATTGCATATACGATTGGAAATCGCTCGCAAGCCGCAGTGATAGCACACAAACCGACAGGTCCACACCCGATGACAACGACAATTAGATTTGGATCTTGACGTTCTGGGTCGCTAAGCAATGTCCACGCATTCTTCGCAGCAAAATAGCCAGTAGGAAATATATCAGCCATAAGAAACGCAAGGTCATCAGGGATTTCCTTTGGAACCAAAAATCCAGTAGTATCTAAGAAAAGAATAATTTTCTAGAAACATTGTACAATATCAGCTAGAATTCCAGATTCTTCTAACCAAGAAATCCACAAGCAAACCTGAATTAATCTATACATCACTATCAAAAATCTTTAGCACGGTCCACGGCTGCAAGTGGACATAAAAAATGGTTAAACAATTTTGGTGAGATATTTTCCGATCAAGTTTTCTTAAGTCTTTATACAATAGAATATGTTGCAGCTGCCAAGTGCTTTTATTAGAATTATAGTCCGAACAGTCGATTACTTAGCTAAATTTATGAGTTTGTTCTCTAAATAACCATACAAACCGTATTGCATTGAAGGAAATCCTTACCAGCAAAAGGAATTCGTACATATTCTGCTTGACCACCATCCAGCAAATGTGTTCCAAATACTTGAGATTTTTCACATCGCGAAGTAAGTGCCTTTGTACAGTAGAAGCAATGGCCGCATGATGTAGAAAATGGCACAATGATTTTGTCACCTTTCTTGAAATTTTTTACATCCGGTCCGACATCAATGATTTCTCCAACAAATTCATGACCCTGTTCATGTCAAAAGTTCGTTGATCTGAATTGAAAATAGAAAACCTTACTAACCATGATGATGTCTGTTTTACTAGATTGATGTCCGCGATAGATGTGCAAATCCGAGCCACATAAGGCAGTTACGTGTACTTTGATGATCACATCCGTTGAATTGTGACAAGTTGGAATGGGACGATTTTCGACCGCAATTTTTCGTACGCCTTTAAATATGACAGCTTGCATGTTGTTAGAAGACATCTAAAGAAGAGTGCATGTTTTCATAGATATGTTTTTGGTTTGGCAAAATTGTAAGTCGCTTATAAGTTAGTAATCTACTTGTTTTTTCCTTTGCGTGCATCTTTATTAAAAAACAGAGTCTACTTTAAAGAACATTTACTCGTTCCAGAAACTTTTCGGAAACAGTAATTGAGTGTTTTATCTGGTGCAACATATTATCTTTTCTAAATCAATGATTCGAACAAGAGAGAGTCAATATATCTTGATCTATCGACTTTTGAAGAAAAGAAAAGGATTTAACTTATGAGATATGCTACGTAATATTGTTAAAGATAATTGGTAATGACTGCTGAAGTATATATGAATTTATTATTTAAACGTTGAATTTTAAAGTTCAAATTTCGCGATCGGAAACAAAGAAAGAAAAATGCCGACATGTCTGTCATGATTTGTAATAGTAAGAGATATTTTCAGCCTGTAAGTTTTTGAATTCGCGAAAAACTGCTTTAGACATATTGAGGCTCCTGGATCACAGTTAGAATAATTCTGTTGTGTTTGCCATTCTATTCTAGAAGGGATTACACTGATTAAGCTGTTTAGTCATTTGCATTACGTTGGTGATATATCGTAAGAAAAAGAATATTTGCTCTTTAAGTAGAACAGTTAAGAACTTTTCTTTTCTATCACATGCATCTTTCAGTTGTTGTTGAAGAAGGCATGTGAAGCTGCGATAGAAAAAAATATCACTTCTAGAAAGGATGAAATATTTTCTCAAAAAAACTTATCCCGTAAAAATAATGGATAGTAAACGATAATAGCTCAATGTTGGTACTTACAATGACAATATTGTTCGATTTTAGATTTCACTGAAGAATAATAAAACTCTTTATTCTTACTGGAGAGAATATTTTTTCTGGCCTTCATAATAATAACTTAGTATGTCTCTCTCTGCTGAAAGCGATGAGATAATGCTTTTTTTTTATCAAGTCTACTGACAACAAACAGCAAAGACAAAAAACAACAATTTATTGAATGAATATATACAGCTTTCTAACTCTAAAAGAGTTTCATTTCTGTCAAAAACAAACATTTCCTTGTTTTAGAGCGCATCTGAATTATATATTCATCGATCGTTTTTCTTGGAGGATAACATTTTCTTGAAGTCAAAATGCCACTAGAATTCAATAGTAGAATCTATTGCTTTCAATATGACTGTCAATGTGCATATCATTATTGTATATGCTTGAGCCCTTCTAGACATATTTTCTTATTTCAATATGCGAAACAATCGACCTAGCCGAACTATGTCTAAAATAATTGTTGTGGCGCAATGCCATATTCTATTTAAACTGCAAAATGGATTCTCAATTATTCCTCAGATCTTGAGAAAATATCAAAGTTTTGGCAAAATAAATATGCATTGCTCCTTGAACAAAGATGGAAGAGCAGATAAGGAACAATGATTGAAAAACTCAAGAGAAATTTGTATAAAATTCTCAATTTTACGGTCAATTATGATCTTCTAGATGTGTGGTTGGAGATCTTGTCTCTATCTTTTTCTGTTTGTCAACTGCTATGAGTATCGAATTGTGGCATGCATTATTAGTATAATTTCTCTTAATTTCTCGACAAATACGAGATAATAGTAACATCATTCATTTCTTTCGCTTTGAAAGCAAGACAAACATAACACTTCGTCACAATTTTTCTACTTCTTTCGAGAGATTATTCGTCGTTTAGTGTACATATTAGACTTTCTTTCTAATTTTTTGGTTATTCAATCAATCACTGTACCTTTGAAGGAGAAAGTAGCTCATCAATAAGACTTACATACAAGTTTGACTCGTATATGTTCAGACGCATTACATCGAATGTCTTCTTTCTTTTTCTCTACTTACATGGAAAAGCACAGAAAGGGACTCATGAAGGAGAATGAGAATAAAGAGAGAACTACAAATACACCCATCACCCTCCATCCAAACCTCTTATCACTCTTTAAAAAAGAACAATTTCTTATGTATTTTCAATTTAACTTATTTTTTTTTTTATAACAAACTCGATTCTATTTCAAATTAAAAATACAAAAGTCTATTCCAATATGTCATTATTATTAAATTGTTCGAGAAAGAGCTGTATCTCTCATACGATTTATCAAACCATAATGCTTTATGAAAATAGTTGTATAATCTAGATTCATTAATAAATCAATGTAAAATATTTGAGATTAAAACTGAACTATTAAGCAAGAGAATGAAAAATAAAACAATTTTTTTTTCTACAGTGATCATCAGATCTATCTAATTTAATTATGCAGTGTACTTTCAAGGAACGAAGAAAACTTACGATTTAAATTGAAAAAATCAAGACGTATTTGTAAACAAAGATTTACAATGGCAATAAATCCTGTAGTTTCACAATTACATCTTGAGAGAGAAACTTACAATCTATCGAGTTTTGGTTACTTGCTTACTATTATATGAGTAAATCAAAAAATATTATACATATGCTCTAATAATATCATGTTTACAACGTTTATTATCCAAATTTTTTTTTCTTTCTCTTCATGCATCACTGAGTTCAAATAGCTAATACATCTCTATTTATTCATTTTGTAGAAGTAACATGTCGATGATAACATATATTGCCAAACAGCGTACATTTATTATTCCAAAAGAGAATGTTACTTTTCAAACTCTTACAGATCTGGTCTTCATTGACAAAAAGTACCGATCATGTCCCAATCTGGACATTGTTATTCGTCAACTTAACTACGATTTCTATCATGATCTTCTTCCTATTATTGCTCAATGGGCTTCGGACCATACTCAATCGAATCCAATTAAACCTCTTCAAGTGAATGTCACTGCTCGTGTTACTTATACGGCTGCTCAAGCTCGTTATCTTCTTGCCAATGCCTTTTTCCTTAATACAACCAAAGGATATGGAAGTATTGATTTGATCGATCTATATCATATACCATTTGATCGAGTGGCTATTGAACGACTACGATGTTTGATCGAATATTTCCATCTTTCGTCACAACAACAAAATAACAATGATCATCGAGAGATTTCAATCGAAAGAT
Source organism: Rotaria sp. Silwood1 (assembly GCA_905250075.1). Taxonomy (NCBI): domain Eukaryota; kingdom Metazoa; phylum Rotifera; class Eurotatoria; order Philodinida; family Philodinidae; genus Rotaria; species Rotaria sp. Silwood1. The sequence goes on along the minus strand of CAJNOP010000008.1, from coordinate 3,242,608 downwards.
ATTTGTATACTGAAGAATTACCAGATTGGAAAAAACAATTAGTTCCAATTCAAGAATCCAAAGTAAACGTTTTTGCGGAACGAATGGAATCATTTGAAGAAGCAAATGGCTTTGTCGATTTTGCCAATAAACAAATTCACATTCATTCGATTACTTCATCAGCCACACAAGAAGAAATTCTATGTAAATTACTGCTGCGTGAAATTTCTCTTTTCTTCAAAAACCGTTTCTCTTTTTTTTCTAGTCAGCTGCTGTCCTGAAGCATTTTTGGCTATTCTTGTATGTGACACATTAAGATCCGATGAAATAGTCATTCTTCGTGGATGTAAACGATTTGTTGACTATCGTGGTTATGGTGAAGCATTTCAATTCATTGGTCCTTATCCAAATCAAAATCCAACACACATTCAAGATATTCTTGTTATGGATGCTTGTTTGTCAAATCATTTTAGTCGGCGTCATATCGATCGCGATTTGGGTAAAGCATGGGCTGCTTTTTTCAAGGCTAGAGATGAGATAATTGTCACTGGCAATTGGGGATGTGGTGTGTTCGGTGGAGATTCTATGTGTAAGTTTCTTCAACAAGTATGTGCCGCAACTGTACTCGTTGATGTTGTCAAAACATTGAATTTTTCAACTTATGGCGATGATAGATTAGTGTCCAAATTGAAAGACTTAATGAAACAATTGGAAAAGAACAAAAAGACAGTCGCAGATGTCTATCAAATGATGGTCAAATATGCTGAAAATGAGAATAGGTGTTCTTCAAGACCAGCCTTTAGTCACTATGTCCATGAATGGCTCAATGCTACGTGAATGTAGTCATCACAATCGATGACTTCAACTGACAAGAATGACTGTACTATTACACCTATTGGTGGCACTTTAATGTTAAGTTAAGAAACTAAATGTATGCATGCGTATGAATAAAAACAGTGAAAAACGTTGAATAGTTTAAAAATACCGCAAGATATTGATACTGATGAAATTCCGTAACACAATATTTCTAGAAAATAAATATGAATATTAAAGCAAACTGCTCTCCAAACGGATCTGTTGGGTAGAAGTTGTTGAGCTCTATCTGTAGACATCGTTTTAGTTGCCAAAATTAGTAACAAACCATGCAAAATGTACTTTAAGTAAGTTTTGTTACGGAATTTCATTAAAAAAGAGTATATGAAAGATGCGCACGAATCGAAATATCACGTTTCGAAAACAAACAGACTCTGTCAACTGCATCAACACTCACACTTACATCCTCGCTGAGACGTGAATATATGATTATGAATAGTTTTTGCATGCTCAAGAAATAGGTTGTTGCAAGTACGATGAATACTCATTCAAAAACTTATTTCTGTGGTGGTTTTATTTTATTAATAGATTCTATTCGAATTAGATGTTTATGCATTCGAATATAACAACCAGCATAAAATGAAACAAAAGAAAATTGACTATAGATCGCATTATGAGAGACGAATGAATGATAATAGCTGTTATAGTCTGAACTGTTCAGATTACAAAGAAAAATTTAAAAAAACATAATTTGTGAATGTACAGTGCAAGAATAGATGAAAGAAGGAAATAGTTGATTTTACCATAACGTTACTAGAACATTAAGAGGTTTATCATGAAGAAGCAATATAGAAAGGTTTCTTATTTTTCTTTTTTGTTACTATATATTTATTCTGTCTTTATTATTCTCTTATTGCTCCTAATTTCATTTTATTTGGTAGTGTTCTGCATCCAAAATGATTGATGTATTTATTGGGCGGATAAATCAATACTTGGTCTCTTTTCTAGAGTACGAGCGTAGGTAGAAGTCTTCTAATCACACTGAATCATATGGACACATACTCCTCTTACTTTTAGCAATAAACTCTTTATAATTAATAGTATAAATACGTTTCATGAGTATTAGTTTTTGCGAATAAACATGTCACCAAGCAGTTTGTTAACATGTATATATCGTTTCAGATCCATTGCAAACAACAAAAGTCTACTGGAGAGTAAGAGCCAGCTGTTACAGTACCACCATGAGTATTTCATTGAGTTATATAACGTCATCTTCAACCACGCATCAACATCCAGCATTAGACTGATTCATTATGAATCATCTATTCTGCGAGGTTTTCAACTAAAACTATTCTATAGGAAGAAGATATGCTTTTATTAATTAATAAAAAATCATAGTGCAATTATTTGCTGCACCAAAATTTTATTTCTTCTAATGTGAATGCTCAATTAAAAAAAAAACAAAAACAAGAAAAAACATTCCAAGAAGAACAGAAGGACAAAACATTATTAGAACAGAATTATGCATAAACACACATACGTAGAACTAAAGAAATTTTCTATTCGAATTACAACGAATATACATTTTGAAAAAAGAATTATTAGTTTAATAGTGGACTAACTACATACAATGAAAAGGAGACACCGGCATATCCGAGTATAAACAAGCCTTGATATCTTTTTCACAGATTATTCAAACAAACAAAAGAAGCCTAGAGTGAAAACACAAGATCATATCCTGATGAAGCTCTTACAAATATTTGTTTATTATGGTTTTCTTTTGAACTTGATAGATCCATTCTAAAGTAAAATACGAATTTAACAACGATCAACATTAAAAGAGCAAATCAAAAAAAAAAAAAAAGCACAGACAGCACGTGCAGTCTAGATATTATATAATAACAGCAGCATTAATCATTGTGTGCAATGCATATATAATTATTTCTTTAAAGAACCTCCTACTTGAAGTATAGTTGGACATTGTTCAACAATTTTAACCAATAAACCATCAGTATAATATTCAAGATCTTTTAAACGCATTTCACGTTTTTTTATTAAATCCGATTGATAAGCAATTACATGAAGAAGGTCCTAAGAAAAAAAAAAGGATTTGGATTATTTCAAAAACAAAATGAAATAATCAATCTCGTACGTCACGATCAAGATATTCAAGTTCTTGACGAATTTTTGGATTAACTGGAGTACTTTTCACATTTTCATAACCAAGTACACTAAGACCATTATTCACAAGTCTTTTAGACCCAGAAGAGGTTGTATACGGAGATGAACCTAAATATTCTTTTACTCAGTCTATGTAAATTATTAAACTTAACTTCATACTTTTTACTGATGGTTGACCAAGAATGTCTGGTAACGTTGTTTTCGTATTGCGATTTGGTGGTGTATGATCATGACCACTAGACCATTTATTATCAGTCTAAATAAATCATAAAAATTCTTATTGATTTGAATATTAAAGAAATATTCTTCTCTAAAAGATAAAACTCGAATATTACCTCAGAAAATGATTGTAGCATAATATCATCTCGAGGTTGAATTCTACGTCTCACAGAAGAACGCATACTGGATATACGCTAAATTAAATTAGCTGTCTTTTTTTACATATGAAAAATTTCTAGTCGGAAAATACACTGCACACATACATATCCAAAAATAAATGCAACGTGCAATAGATGAAAAGTTTAAATTCTTCTTTTTTTTTTGTTTGTGAAGAAAAGAGAGGAAATAAATGTGTGTGTGTATGTGTATGTATGTGTGCGTGCATTTTCCGGATGTATTTACCTCAATTGTTCCTAAAACTTCATCGACATCTTCATCGGTTGAATCATTTATATCATTAAATTGTTTTTTTGCAGAAAGAGTAGTAGAAGAACTTGAAGTAGTATTAAGTTTTACAGAGATAGATGCAGATGGTGTTCGAATATCATCAGATTGTGAATGTATAGAATGTTGTTGTTCTTTTGAATGAAGAGTTGATTTTGATTGTGAAATATTCAAAATGGATTTTTTAGTTTTTTTATTTTCATTTGGTTGATTAATTTGATTAAAATAATTACCAAAATCAATATCTTCATCATTTTGATGTTTTGATGAAGTTGAACTGAAAATATTTTCATCTGCATCAAGATTTTCTTTTATTGTTGATAGACCAAAAAATGAATTTGGTATTGATGTTATTTCATGATCTTTCGATTTATTCATTGACGTTCTATTATCATCAATAGAATCAAATGCTGCTTCAATATCATCATTTGTGATTGTAAGATTTTTATTATTATCTTTGGATATTGGTAATGAAGATGAATTTGAAGATTTTTTTGTGATTATTGTTGATACATTTAATAATGGAAATGATTCTTTTGTTTTGTTTTTATTTAGAGAATTTGATGATAATACATGATCATTAACAAAAACTTCTTCTTGTTGTTGTTCTTGAAGTTGCGAACGAATAGACGGTGATGGTATTGAACTTTCCTCACCACCATACATCGATGCTGAATCGAGTATTGATGATGTTTCATAATCTGACGTTACTGAACGACGTGACGATTGTGGTGTTTCACTACCTACTGTTGAACCAATACCACTACTCGGAGCACGTGATTTCTGTTTAAAAATAGGATTTTGTTTAATTTCAATTCTCTGGATTTAAACAAGAAAGAAAATTTCTTGTCCGAGAAAATTCACTCACACATACATACATTTGTTACAATTCTTTTAATATGTTATAGAAAGGTTTAAAAAACTATATACTTATGTATCTCAAGGACAATGTCTGAAAAATGAACACTTGAATAGAATAATTTCATTTTACATACCTTTCTTTGTTGTTTTGGATCATTGTATGGCAGACTATTCAAGGATGTATGTGAACCAATAAATGATGTTGACTAGAAAAATTTTATAATCAAATATATATTAGAAAAGATATTAAGATAGGTCAAGTCTATTATTTCTCAAGATCAAGAAAATAATTATTCTTATGACTTCTATCATAAATATGCAATTAGAGAAAGTACTCATTGAATATGGCAATGCTTTTAATGCTACATCTAGTAAAAAGTAGAACACTGAAAACGTTCGCTGTAAACATTTTCAGTAAACAAAAATGAGGACGAGAATTAGCAGACATCAATTAATTAATGAATAAATATTTCATATACGTACGTCAGATGTAGAATCATCAGGACGGCGTAAATTATTAACACTACCATTGTCACTACTCAAATGGCGACGCTGATCAGCTAACTGAAACAATAACGAATTTACTTAATAAAAACATAAGACTTAATTATGTCATAATACCTGATTTTCATTTCCATGTTGATCGTGCTTACCATGTTTTGATGCTGTCTTTAACTTTCCACCTAAAATTAAGTAAGTCATGCTCTTGTTTAAATGAATGTATGATTTACTTACTTATCGAATGTCTAATGTCTCTAAGTGACAAATGTTTTTTTTTCGTTGCTAAATCCAATACACTTCCAGTTGTATTATTCTGCGAATAGAATTGTAATGATACTTCTATTTCTCCACGATCTTTATCAAGTTTTCCGTCTTTATCCGTTAATTTATACCAACTAAATAGATAAAAGATTCAAAAAAAAAATAAAAAAAAAAATAGATCTATGTTTTACTTTGAATGAACACGATCATAATCATCTAAATCACGTAAAGAAACATAAGTACGACCAATAAAATCTCCATTTGACAAAGAATTTTTATTTTTATGATATATAGTTAATTTTATTCTTGCATCATCAATAATCGGCCTAGAATATTTATTTAAGAAGAAAAAGAAATTTCGTTTTTTTTTTAATTTTCTTTTCTTACATATCACATTGTTCCTGCCAATCGGGCGAACAAGTTTTTTCACGTACAACAGTAACAAACTTTTCTTTTCCCATAGAAATCGTACAAAAAGGATTGAGTCCTATTTATATTAAAAAGAAAAAAAACAAAAGATTTACAATTTTTTTTGAATGCCAAAAAGATTTTTATTGTACAATACCATTTTTACTTTTATCTAATAAATTTCGAGCTCGATGAACTATGTATAATAATAAATTTCAATAATTCATCAAAATTAAATAAAGAAATATCTTACCAGTACAGCTACAATAATTTGGACTTAACATTAATTTCGACATATTATTACTAAGTCAAAAATAACAAATAATCTTAAATGTAAAAACTAATATTTGATATGATTCAGTGTCAGTTACCCAGCATTTATACATCCGTGAATGACGCATCTCTAACAACAAAACATCATAAAAAGAAAAAAAAAAGGAAGAACAGAAAAAAAATTTTGTTTCTTACACATCTATTACTCACCTCAGGTTTACTAGTTCTCGTAAAATGCAAGCATAAAACTAATATTTAGTTGGCAAACAATGGATGATCGAAAAAGAGAGAGAAAGAGAGAAAAACCTGATCAACTGACGCAAATATATACACTTTTTTTTGTATTCCTATATCGTCTGTAAAATCAATCCAATTCAAAAAAAAAAAAAAAATCTTTACTCTTCAATGAGAAAAAAAAAAACTTTTACCGACGCAACTGGTAATTTACATAAGAAAAAATGGGTGATGAAATAGACGAATATTAATTTTGTAGATTATGTACGAAAGAAAAGTATTCAGGTGTAAATTTAAATCTTCGATTAATCAAGCTTACATAACAAAGTAGAAAACAAATGAATCAAAAAAAAATAATGAATATACAACAACAATCCTTTTCAATGGTTATAATAACTCATGTCATAGGTATTACATCAAAACTAATCAATCGAGACATCGTCTCTGAATAAGATCAATCAAACAATAAAAATAAAATAAAAAGAACATACGGATTACATATATGTTGTTCGAACGTGCAAACTATTGAAAAGAAATAATGAAGAATGAGAAGAGAAGACTACCTGTATACAAAACTGTACTCTCACATTTTTTCGAGACAAATTAAAACTTACGAATAATCTTTTAGAAGAGATGAACAAATTTCTCGTCATCTGTACTTTATTTATAAAAATATTAAAAAAAATTAATGATCTGAAAAATAATGCAAATTAATACGATTTTTAATCATGTAGAAGTAATGATTTTTATGATTTATTATCCAATCAAGAATATGGCATCAATATATATTCGAAATAAATTTTACTGACAGCATAGAATAGACAAATATAACGGAATTTATTGATATACGATTTTCATTAATCAATATTGATCTTATGATGTTCGATGTGTTGGAATAACAATTCAGCATTTAATAATATCGAATAGTTTTCGAATTATCATTACTTGAATAAATAATTATTTAGAAATATATTAGAAAGTACAATTGTACTCAAGTTCAAGTTTTGTAATTCAAGTTTAATTGGATTTGATGACATTGAAACTAAACTCGAAAATCTTATTCGTTTATTTATATTAGATTATCTATCGTCTTCGAACAGTGTTATTTGAACAATAGTTTAAATTTTTTTTTTTTTTTTATAAAGGTCTGAAATACATATCAAAATACTATCAAGTAAATAAGATTAGTGTTTAAATGAATTCAGTCATTATTATTCTTGTGTGTGTGTGTGTGACAACGTCAAATCTTTCTTAATTTTAGTAAATGATTAAATCAATACAATACTTCATAATCGTAAGATTTCAGATGTTATGGCTTCAACATAATTAAAAAACTAAGAAAATATTAATATAGACTGTTATAAGTTTTCAAAAATACTTAATTACTAATATATAAATTAAAAGTATTTCGTAGGAATGTTGATCTCCATGTCTTGTTGACAGAGTTGCTCGGTTGAAATGAAAATTAGATGTAAAATTATTTTTCAATGTTTATTTTATTTGAATAGAATTTTCAATTTTGTCACGTCGAATGTCATTGATTAATAGTTTTGAAAATTTAATTAAAAGAATAGAATAACGTTGTTTTGATTCATAAATTAAAATCTTTGATGATATCATATGAAATTTAGTTATTTTGAATCATGTAGATACAATGATCTAGCTAGATTCTGATTAATCAATATTCATCATGAAAATAAAAAGCTATGTGATACTAAATAAAGTTAACGTTAGAGAAAAAGACTTACAATGCCAGTAATTTTAAATTAGTTTTGACAAGCTGAGTCAAAACAGATTTTCATGCATGATTAGAAATTATTTGAATTGCAACTTTATCTAGTAATTTTACTATATTCTTAATATTCAAAAGCTAAATTATTTAGTAATAAATCATTTTCGAACAAAAAATAATTCAACAGATTCATTATATCTTACGCTGAATTGTGATATTAACAGTTCACAAGAAAATTATTTATTAATAATCTCAATTTCTATAGTCAATTATAATAATTCTTCACTCTGATGTTTCAAAGTTTATGTAAATTAATCGTCAATAGTTTTAGACATTTCATAATAATGATAACTAAATGATTTTTTTCACATAAAGATCAACTAATTCATTTCATTAGCAATAAGTATTTGATCATTTGAAAGAAAACCATATCAGAAGTGATTTTTAGTGTATGAATTTCAACAAAACTTCAAGTAGGAAGTACATCAAGAATTTGTTGACAAATACTAACACTGTTAGTATTTGCCGATGTACATCTGTAGATATGCAATTTATTGTTATTATCGAAGTAAAGAGATTTATTGACAAATTGATAACATGTTTCAGGACTCTGGATGTAATGAAATGCGACAAAGTTTTTGACCAATGAGATTCCGTCTTTTTTCTCATAAAAAAGAATACAAGTTCTGTCTAATGAAATATGAGCTTAAGACACTTTAAATCAATGGTGAGTAATATGATTTAGTATACTCTCATAACTAGTCTCTTTGATCAATAAAAAAAAATAAACTCGTTTCTTCTCTTCTTGTTGTAGTTTTCTCAGATACAAAGTTTCAATATTTAAATCGAGGTGGTATACCCAATAAAAAATAAAAGTAATTCTTATGAAGTGCTGTGTGCTGGTAACTTGTTTACGTTTTTTTAGAACTCTTGCATCATAACTGTTAATTTTTTGAATAAAATCCTATGATGAAAAAGAATCTTTACTATTTCCGATTTTAATCCATGTCGAATATAATTTTATATAAGTTTTGATTTAGAGAAAATCGATAAATGGAAGTTAGCAATTTGAGAAAACTAATTAGACTCATTAGTAGCTAACAGTAAAGAGAAATAGAATAACATGAATCTTGGCAGACGCCAATAGATTCAAACAGATCTTAATGATTTTCGATGAATTTCTTATCGTATTCGTTACAATTCAATACAGTTTGAATACCCTGCATTCAAAATTATGTTTTTGACAAAAAAAAAGCAAATGGGATTTATGTGAATTGTATAGTAATTTGAAAGAGATTTATACCAAGAATATGTTCTATGAATTGGGATTGGATGTGATAAACCAGCTAGTCCTATCAAACAATTAGTTTATTCCATTTGTTCCCATTGAAAGTTTTAATACCTTTTTCATTTATAGTTCAACATATTTTTTTTTATACACATGATTCAATAAATATTGATAATAAAGCGATTTTAGGTTCAATATTGATTATACTCTGTTTTATAATATTAATCAAATAAAAAAAAAATTATTTTTACTGAATTGAAATCTTAGTTGATAACAAATAAAACTGATATTCACCATTCTGAACACGATACTTTCGTTCGAATGATTAATAGCCTCGAGGATACAACCATTGATGCTCTTAATAAACACCAGAATCTCAAAAAGAGTATTTTGGGGTTTAATCAACCAATACATTTTATCTGAAATGATCAGATACGCCGGTTCATTCTTTCCAAGTTTCATTATGGCATGATTTTTACTTGAAACTATATTGAATAAAGCACCATTTGCATATCTATAATGCGAGTGTGGGTGAATAATGTTCTATGAAAAATTTGTTAACAAATTAGTAAATTGAACATTGAGAAACATATTATAATCCAGTGCTAAAAACCTATTAAACTACCGAAAGGTCCCTGTGACATACTAGTACTAGGATAAAGTACATTCACTAGGATATATCTAGCCTACTTGAAAAGCAAATCAGCTACTTTACTATTCAATCATTCATTTGTTTGTTTTTGTTCTTAAGAAAAAAAAATATTAATATCAGTGATTGTTATTGAATCGCTCATATTGACGAAACAGGAATCGGAATATGATCTTCACTTGGGACTTAGCGTCCTCAATCTCACATAGTACTATCTATCTGTGTCAATCATGCCAATCAATGTGAACATGTGATTAAAGTAAAAATATGTCAAGGAATCAATTTTTCTAAAATCATATGAGAAATAAATCTTTCTTGTGAAAGAATAATAACGTAACTCTGATTGCAAATTTTTTTTTTTTGTCTTTTTGACATAACTAACGCCATCTTTTTCTATACTTTATCTTATTGGATTATACATTTAAACCAATAAATATTCTTATCTCTTTCGAAGATGTCAACAATTTGTTTTTTTTCCACTTGTATTTGAAGCGTATGTGATAATGTCAAAAAAAAGAAAAGTTCTTTCATTCATTTCTTGTATTTTTCTTAGAGTACTTTTACTCAACATATAATAATATTTCTTCTCAACATTCATACACATTCTATTTCTCTTATTTCTATTTTATGTATATAAATATTTTGATTTTTAAAGTATACCCTTAAGGCTTTTATTTAAACAATAAAAAATTACAAGAAAATCTTAAACTAAAAATAATTATATAAATTCAGTTATCTTTTTTTTTGTAGATTTATTTTTCTTAATGTTTTTGAATGGATAATTTATCATGTCATTATTACCACCAATATATTGTCTATCTGTAGTGAGCATACATCCTTTATCTGGTAAATCATCATTATGTAAACGTTTAATTGATACAAATATTGATAATTATCAATTATTTCTATCAAACAATAATAATAATAATAATAATCATAAAAATTCTTCATGGTATTATTGGGGTTCAATAAAACATCGACGTTTAGATGAACAACGTGAAGGTATATTTCATCTCATTGAACATTCATCAATATCTATTGTAAATAATGAATTAATTGATAATTATTTAAAACGTATATCAACATTAACATTACGTATTGAAGAACAATTAACTATGGAAAAAAAATTTTTTTCAAAAGATAAAATAAATATTAATGGATTTTTATGTATATATGATTTATCATCAAATAAATCAATATCAGATTTTTTAATACTTCTTCATACTTTATTAAAAACTCGTCGTTCAATTATAATTGTAACAACTAAAAATGATTTAATTACTAATCAATCAAATATATCACTTGAATTTGAACAATCTATTCATTATTCATTACCAAATATACCTATTATACATACATCAGCACATGAACATATTAATATACAATCTGTACTTGAACTTGCTCTATATGCATGTGATGAAACAACAAAAAAAACTTTTTATAAAAAATATATACCACCGAATTATACAGATGCATATAAAAATGAACAATCATTAAAACATATTATACAAACGGAATATCGAGGATTATTAAATCGACATGTACCAGATTTTCGTATTGGTTCATGGGAAAAATTTTATGATCGATGGCAAAATCATACAAGTATACAAACATTTATTGATATGTTTGGTAAACAACAAGCAAAATGTTTGTACAATGAACATATAGAAGAATTAAGAAAAACATTGAGACAAAAATTAATTGATGAAAGATTAATACCAATTATTGAAATGTTTTTAGGAGATCAAAAATCGAAAATATCAAGGTAAGTTGTATAATATATCAAAACTTGTCTTTTGAATTATTTTGTCAATGAATTGCAAGTTTGTTTTTTTTTTTGTCATCTCTCTTGAATTATGTTTTGATTAGTATGATTTGTAAGATAATTGAGTTAAGACCATACAACATTGAAGTATAATCTTTAGTTCCGCTTCGAGCTTTTTTTCTGGTAATGCTGGCCTTGACTTTGGCAACTTCTGTTTTTTCATATTCTTACATATCTTTAGTGAAAATATATTTACAATGAAGTCTAACCTTAGATTTAAGTCTAAAAAACTTTGTAAATTTTGACAAGTAGAATCGATCATTTTATAATCTCAATACGAAGACTTTTTAGAATTTTATTATGAACAATAAACATGTTATTACATGAAACTAGAAAAAATATTTTTCTTTTATGAAAAAAGAAAAACAACTATCTTCACTTTACTAGTACTAACTAAAACAAAAATTTATTTGTTCTTTCTTGGGTACTAAAGAATATTGAATAAGTGACATTTTAATGTCTATTGACTTTTGCTCTGATGTACTCTCTTAAATGGAATGCAAATCGATCAGTATCACGAGACTTTTTGTTGCAGATGTCAACATTTTTTTTAACATAATCAAACAGACAGAAGGTATTCTTGGAAACAAAGGAAGTAACATAATTAACAATATATATATATATATTCACACATCTGTTATATAGATTTTGAAAATTATGATACAATTCATTTAGATGGAAGTTTTCATGTGAATAAATGAGTCTCTCGTTTTCCTTTTTTTTTTGATAAAGGTAATATTAGTTAACAGGACTCAAAATTCAAGACGTGCAATATTTCATTCGCCTTAAAAATCCTAAGGGAAATTTTCTCTCTCACTTTCTAGACGAGAAAGCTTGAATATCTTGCTAAAGATGTTTGTTCCAATGAGAGAAGTTCTTAACCAATTAATTGCAGTTTCTGTTATGATTATAATGAGAATAATTCATTGTGAAAGTTACAAGTCTTTTGATTAGTTTCTATTCTCAGATAAGAACATTGAATCTACTGTTACGTATGAGCAATGTAAGAGACATCCTTTCATCATAGCTGTATATTAAGATAGATAGACAGAACGAAAAGATCTGAAACTTTCATAATAAACTAGTCTCATTAAAGCATATCTATATGCAAATTTTCAACTCAAATTTCGAAAATAAATTTTTCTAATGCTCTTAAGGGAGAACTAGATTTAGAAAAATTCGTACATAGATCAAATATATCAATAATTGAATTATAATTTTAACTTTTAGAAATTGGGATTATGTACGTTTACAAATGCAAAAACATCCTCAATATTCTTCAACTGTGATACCATCATCAATGTGGTCAGATCTTGAACGTAATAATACAAATAAATCTCTTATTATTCCTGATGATTTACTTGATACATTTGAAGCTCGTCTTCGTTTTGAATCATATATAAATAATCGTCAAATTGAACAAACACGTCGAATAAATTGTCGATTATTTTTTGATTTATTAAATCGTTTTTCTAATGCTGGTCTTGTTCATTATGGTGATTCATATGATAAAGATTGTGTTTATTTTTTGGGTCGTGAATGTTATGAATCATTAAATGGACAAGATCGTTTACGTATATTTGCATTACATCAATCATATCTTTATCGTTTAATATGTTTACAATTTGTTGAATTATTATTTGAATCATTAGAAATATTTATAAATACATTTGAACAAATGAATTTAGTAACAAAACTAAATAATGATAGAAATTTAAATAGTAGAAAAATGACAGCAATTACAATTGATGATATATTTAAAAAAGAAATTATTCAACAAATAAAATATGATTTAAGGTTAGATAATTTGTTAAATTATTGAATATCAAAATTCAAATATAAAATTTTAAGATTCAACTGTAATAATGTTAAAAATAATATCCACGAAAGAAAATAAAATAAATAATCTCGAATATTAGATGAATAGTTGTTTCAATGATACTTCTATCAATGAATTGGAAGTAATGCAAAAAAATATCGATCGTATACAGTTTTTCACATATATGAGGTGAATTTGAATTCGATCTATAATATAGAGATGGGTAAACTAGACTTTTCTTTTAATCGAAATCACTGATACTGATTATGATTTAGAATCGCTCATCTCTATTGTAGTATCCAATTTATTACATAAAGAATTTCAATTATCTTTTTACTCTTGTTAACGTCTTCTCACAGCGTTATCAAACTTTTCTCATGGTATTATTTAATAGTAGAGATTTGTAGAATTACACATATATCAAATTTTTGTCAGTTAAATTAATCGACATCTCTTTGGCTTTCTTTAAATGTACTAATGACAAAGAGAATTCAATTTTTCCGTTGTCAAACTTCCATTGGGTTTTTTTTTTAATAGTACTCGATGTTATTCTGTCTTGTATACTTTGCTGTTACATTACGTTATGTTCTATCATTATATTTAGACATTTTATAATACACTTCTCAGTTCATTGACAAGCTCTAAATTCTGACCTTTCGAAGACTGATGATGAAAGCGTGTGAGATGCAGACGAAGTTTTTATTACATTCATATTTAAGTTCTTTTTGAGTGACAGATGAAGTAGAATCTAAATTTAGATTGACATTAATTAAATTTGACAGGCAGCTTACAATATTGACAGCACTCTTAGTAACTAGAGTTTCGTATGAAGCGAAATATGTAGTAAGAAAATAATCACTACTAGAAAAAAAAAATGCAAAATAATTTCTTTCTTGTTCGTAATCATAAACTGTTTTTATTAGAACAATAACAGAGCAAGATATAATTATATGACCTAGAATAGATCATAAATTGAATGAAACATTTAAAATAAAGTTAGTAATAAAACATATAGAAAGTTATGAATTTTTTTGAATATAGATATCAATCATTAAATACACGTGAAACTGATCGTCATCGTTTAATAATGTGTCATTGTCATTTTCTATATGATTGTATTTATTATCCATGTTTAAATATTAATCAATTATTAAAACAACGTCGACGTTCATATAAACGAAGAAAATCTTCATCAATATCGTTATTTAGTAATATGAATGTTGATGATAATTTTTGTCCATATACAAGAAAAATTTTATCAAATATTAATGATGAAAATGAAGGAAAAGTAATAAAAAAATTTGAAATTGGTTGTCCAATGGAAAATAATTGTGCTGATATTCGAATTGTTAATGAAATTTTAACAAAATTAAAATTAAAAAATACGAACAAGTATGAATTCATTTTTTTTTTTTTTTTACTTCAGAATTATTTAATTTATATTTTTTTAACATAGGAATGTTTTAATTTGTGGAAATGATATTGATGTTACTCATTTTTTTCGAATATTATCTGTAAGTTATAAATGAATTTTAAGACATAAAAAAAAAATTTGTTATTCTTGTATTTAGAATGGTTCATTTGATTCTCAAATAAATTTTCTTATACTAAAAAATCTAAAATTTCAAATTATTGATGGTTAGATTTAGTCTTATGTTTTATTTAAATTTAAATTATTTAAAATTTTTGTCTAGGATGTTTTTTTGTATCATCAAATTCTCAACAAATTTTACAAGATTTTATTTCTCAAAAAAAAATTCATTTAAATATTGAGCGTAAGTTTAAAATCAAACATCAAATGAAATAAAAAAAAAAAAAAAAACTTTTCTCATTCAGATATACCAATTGTGGATCTATATTCTCAATGTGATAGTAATTCTATATCGAGCATTTCAAATGATACAATAAAATCATCACTTGAACATCTTTTATTCTATGAAGAATCTTCAAATATAGTACAAAAACCTATTTATCTTCGTATATTACTTTGTTTTATGTGTGGTGGTGAAACTAATGATATTGAAATATTTTCTTCTCAATTATCTTCACGTTTTTCTTTTATGATTAATAATCAATCATCATTTGTAATTAATACTTATCTAGATCAATCGAATCGAAAAGTAATTAACAGAAATATAAGAAAGAAATTCTTTTAAGAATATTCAAAAATCTCCTTTTTTTTTAATGAATAGATTGAATTTATTCCTGTATCATTTCATTCGTTATTTGCAATTAAACTAACCGATTTCGATGGATTTATTTTATTTTATGATCGAGATCGAAAAGCAGGTTTCAATACAATGATGTAAGTTAATGAAATATATTTCTAATCAAAGAGCTTTTTTTTTCTTGTTTCATTTAGCAGTTTTATTAAATATTTGAAAGATAGAAGAACGCTATAAAGAGATCCAAGCACGAGAGAGTACTTCAGAAAATCAGAAAAAGATGTGCTTGAAACTGAAGAATGTCAAAATTAGAAAAGATAAAATTTTTTTTCAATGAAAAAAAAAATGTACCAAAATCTTATTGTTTTTTAAAATATGTCATGCAATGATCAGACTTAAAGAGTTTCTTAGTCTCTTTTACACACAATATTCTTCATAAAAGATTTTTCAAGTCACGATTAATTTTCAAAGACAAGAGAAAGTATTCGTTAAACCTATTGCTTTATCTTACTTTACTTCTAATTTCAACGAACTGTTTTAGTATGAATCTGATAATCACTGCAAAATCCTTTTTATCGATTATTTTTTTTCTATGACTAACAAATACGACATATTTCTAAGACAACCTTGACGATGATTTTATAATAATCAAGTCATAGTGAGTTGTTACTTTTACAGTATGACATATTGCTTTAGATTCGAGTCTTAAAACTAACCACACAGACTCTAATCAATACTTTCTCTTTATCAAAAAAAGAAAAATCATACTTAATAAATCATTCATTTGAAGAAATATAATTGAGATTATTCTTGAATTACATATTTAACTTAGATATTTGGAAAAATATATTTCCGTAAAATTAAAAGAAAACAATAATGATAATGAAAATACAAATGGAACAATAATCACATATTCACCTATTTATATTCTATCGTGTGTAAAAGAACCAATTTTGTCAAATACAAGAAAATTTGTAAATGATACTCGACGAACAGATTATTGTCGTCAATGTCATAGTGGAACGATTAGAAATTTTGTTGAATGTAAAACATATTAATTTTTACTTTACATTATAATATGTGTTTAATTTCTTTTTTAAGCACATCTTGTATCATTTCTTAATCAATGTTCGATTAGTAAATATAAAAATACAACTAGTAATGATCAATATCAAACGGAAGAACTTCTTGCTGGTGTCACATCTTATTTCGAGTAAATCAAATTATTCTTTCTTTTATTAATAAACAAAAAGTTTTCTTTATGTTTTGTTTTTTTATTAATCATAGTCGTGCTACTCATCCATCTACTAATGATATAATCATACATAATCTTGAACATATACATGAACCAATAATTAACAATATCAACAATGATCAAATGGTTTCATTAACACCATTAACTAAGTCAAATGAAGATTCTCCGAAAAATCATCATTCATTATCAACTCCAACCAACCATGAGCAAAGTAATAAAAAAAAAAAGAAACGAACTATAAGCATCTTGAGAAACGCGATCTAAAAAAAGGAGTGCTAAAGTAAAGAAGTAAAAATTTCGTCACTCATCTCTACAGACTTTGTTAATATACGATCATAGACAGTATATTAGTAACATTTCACTATAATATATGAAATACTTCATTATTATAAATGTTTAGCGAAGAATATTATGTTTTAAAATTGAATCTCGTTTATTTTACAAATAGATTTTTCTTATCAATCATATCCTTATGTATCCAATTCAACCAATGGTACAGATTCAACAATTGTTCCGACAACACCAGTGGATCCATCAATACCTAATCTATTGTTTATTTCATCCACAAATTCAATATCAGATTATCAACGTCATTATTTTCAAAAATCAACTACTATGCGTTTTGCTAAACTAATTGAACATCCAAGTAAGTCGTAGTTTATTTCTTTTTATTTATTAAATTTAGTTGATGATAGTTTAAAATCTAATAAAAAAAAAAATTATATAGTTTAGCTAAAACATAATTATCTATTTATTCTAGTTAATTATTTAACATTTAATGGTAACGTAGATATATATGCGTGCTTGTAACTTTATTGCTTATTGTTTTTTTTTTCCTCATTTATAAATTCTAACCGAAAAATCTTTCTATCCTTTCACGCATTACGTTTTCGCTAATATTTTTATGATAATAACCGAGAAACAAAAAAGAAAACTTATATAGATACCTTGTTATTTATATTGTAACGTATATATTCTAATCGTAAAAATTTCTTTTGATTTTCTTTAGGTAATATCAGCAATTATGGCTCATCACAATATAATACAAATGTATGTAAAGAAAAAGAAAAATTCTTAATCGAAATCATTTTTATATTTTATTTTTTAGTTATTAGCACGTCAAAAAATCTCAGAAGTTGAAGAAATGAAATATCATTTATATAAACATCGAACTGCTGCTCATGTTAAAGTTCCATTAGCAACGCCAGAAATAATTGAATTAAATGAAATAATACCATTTTCAATTCAAGAATATTATGAAAAATCATCTCTAATAATCAATAATAATAATAATAATGATATTATCAATTCTTCATCATCTATTATTAATAATAGTACTATTGATGAATCGATTACAGATTCATCAAAACAAACTAGGAGTAAAAAATGATTTTTCTTTTTATTTCTATTTAAAATGAACGAAAAAAAAAATATATATATATCTTTTTATTTTAGTAACTGATTCATCTATTGATAGTTCAAGTGATGAGCACTTACGAACATCAACAAATGCACACAATGTTGTTGTTCTACAAAGAAAAGTATCTGATAGAAAAATAAAACGTATACGAGCTAAACAAAATGATATAACAGGTTCAGCATCAAGTAGTGAAGTTCTAAAAAAACGTAAGGAAATTAATTTTTTTATTTTTATTTAAAATAAATAAAAAAAAAGAACATATAATTCATTTAGCTGGATCTGATGATGATATTTTAAATGACGATGATAAATGTAATCAAAAAAAGAAACGGCGACCAAGTTTCAAACGACGAAAGAAAAATATTAATGATCAAACACAAACAGATTCAGGAATTGATTCTAGAATGGGTAAGTTATGGAATATTTTACCTTGAGTAAAATAGACTATACAGCATGTTAGTGATAATTGAATATCTACAAGTCTAATTTTTGAAATGGTCGACTGGATGTTCAGGGTTCTCTTGAATAGAAGGAAACTATCATTATTGGATAATGAAAATGTTTTTACTGATCAAAAGAGATATAGGATAGAAATAAAATAGTTTATCTTATGACTATTGATAACAATAACATAGCACTAGTAATTAAGATATCAAATGATGCATTTCTCAAAATTTTCGCGATGAAATTTTTGAATTAGACACGACATGTTTTCGGAAAATAACAACTTTTCTTTTGTAAAACTAACCTGATGAATGGAATTCTGCAACTGTTCAATCGCTTTTGAGTCAAGACTATGTAATTCTATAATGTAAATTCGAATCAGCTATGAATACTCTGATAGTTTACTTCGTATGTTTCCAATTTTTTTTATGTGCTTCTATGTTGAAAAACAGAATATCAAATCTGTGGGTTTATATTAGCGAAGCAAGAAAAGAGGGTGTCTCTGTGTCAAGTTCCAAGCCAAAATTTGAAAGTCAGTTTTCTAGTCTTCCTGAAGAAGCCAATGTAAGTGAGAAAGTTCGAAAATTGGAAAAAATAAATGATTTGATAGATTCAGATTTTACAGCTACTCGTGATATATTATTATTTCCAAAATTTGCAATATCTATTAGTTTGTTCCTTTTCTGCTTCCGATTAATCAATAAAAACATTTCCATTATCCGGTTCTAGTAATTTTTTCCTTCACTAAATACCAGTGAACATCTAGGCAATCAGTTCAAAACTTAGACTGATGCATAACTATTTTGAAATTAATGGTATTATAAAGATGAATCATTTTTCGAATAATAACAAATGTAAACTGTTCGGTTTACATATATAAATATAAAACTGTATCTTATCACATTGTGAAGAGGATTATCTATGCTAAGAATTAATTTTTAAGTACAGAATTTCTTTTTTATTTCACTTGATTTATAAAAAAAAAAAACGGTTCTTATAAATAATTTTAATTTAGATTCAAAAGATTCAAATAGAATTCATAATACTCCTGAACCTTCCACAAGTATTGTCATATCGAATGAAGAAGATTCAAGTGTTGGTGAATGTACAAAAGATAGCAAAGTAAAATTAAAAAAAAAGAAAGATAAAAATATGTACATTGAATTCCGTTTTGTTTTCTAATCCAGAATGCATCCATTGAAGAACTTGAAGAACGACCAACAGCTAATTGGATTCGTCGTCAATTACAATATTTTGCTCAAGCTAGACGTGAAGTAAGATTTTAGCTTCTTGCTTAATAAATACAATGAGACACTTGGTTTTTTTTTTTTTGCAGAAAAGTGAACTGAAAGCTCGGTCTCCTGCTCTAACAACAGTATGTTCTCCTTCTCTATTGAAAACAACAATGACATCAATTCAATTTCAATCACATCAATTCATTTCTCCATTTTCATCTCTTGAAAATTCTCATCAACATGTTCCAATTCGTTTAAAACTTAGTCGTTGTATATTGTCAAATGAAACAGGCATACCATTATTCGTTGAAAAATGTATTCTATTTATTGAACAACATGGTTTAACAATTGAAGGACTTTATCGAATATCTGGATATAAAAATCAAGTTGAATTAATTATTAATAAACTTAATGAAGATCCAAATTGTGATCTTAATTCATTAGAAGTTCCAGCAAGTGCTGTTGCAACAGCATTTAAAGATATGATGAGAAAATTAGATGAACCTATTTTATCATTAGAACAATTTGATCAATGTCAATTATTAACAAGTAACAAGAGAAACAAAAAACAAAAAAAAAACATTGTTTTTTTTATTAAAAATTTCTATTCTAGTTGATCAATTACGTGAACAAAATTTTGTACCAATACAAAAAGCATTATTACGTACAAATGATCTTAAATATCGAACAAATAAATATATTTTTAAACATCTTCATTTGTAAGTTTTATTTTTTTTTGTGAAAAGCAATCTAAAAGAAGTAATTGAGAGTATGAATAACATTTATATTGTATTGCAAATTTAAATCCTACAGAAAATTGTCTACAAATAGAACTCGGTAAATCTTGATCACAAGCAGCAACTCGAGATCAATAGGTCTTAATGCAAAAGATTTATGATGAAAACACTGATCTTTTTTTTTCGACTAAGTCAAGGTTTTTTTGACATTTCTGATTCGCGACTATTTAAATACATTAACTTTTATTTTCTTATCAATAAATAAAGATTCGAATGCCTATACTATGTTACAAATAGAATACTTCAATCCACTGTAATCTTGAGGTATGAGGAATCCTCCAATGTTTCGGACGGTCTTAACATGGATCTTATGTGAATTGATGACAGCGATCGTTAAATTTTCAAGAACAACTTTATTAAAATAGGACACTAACTAGAATGATTAAAATTAGCTTAACACAGCAGTCATTTCTCGAAGATTTTCATCAATTAGGCAAACTAGAATCGCTTGACACTAAATTTGTAATAGTGATAGAGTCAATACTAATCTGTCAATTAAGATGCCTAACGTATTGAGATTTATTTTCTATATTGAGATATCCTTATCTAAAGAAAACACTTGTATTGACCTTATAGTTTCTCCGCATGAAGATCGATCAGAGTTCAACACGCTCTATTGATGGTCCAGCAATGAGACAAAAGGATTAAATTTTAGATACTTTTTACTTGGTAGTGAGAATGTTTGCTAGTACTGTATATGTTTAAAAACAAAAAAAGTTATTTTAGTGTTTCACAACATGCTACATTAACTCATATGGATTCATCGAATCTCGCTGTTTTATGGTGGCCTAATTTATTTCAACCACAATTTCATGATTTACGTACAGCTGAACAAATTTGTCAGAAAGCTAAACCATTAATTCAAGCAATTATTGATAATTATCCAATTATCTTCACTTCTGATCAAATAAAAGAGAAGATTTAATTAAATTCTTCTGTATTTATTGGTATTGTTTTTTCTTTCTAGTCAACAACGGGTGCTTCCGTGTTGTGATTTTTTTTTTTTTCTTTAATTGAGAATTCTTGTATCTATGTGTATTTGCTAGTCGTTAACTTCTCTCTATTCCGTGCAAATAAATTGAAAAATTTGTTTCGTTGTTTTTTTTTTTGTAATTAGAACAGTAGGTTTTTTTTTTTTTTTGGTTTTGTATTTGTCAATATATGTGTTTTTTGTACATTTCTTTGGGTTTTCTTTAAACAGTATCAACTTGATCGAATGCGTTTGTTGAAGGATATGAAATAAGAGTTCCAATTGAAGACGAGCCTGTATGTTTGTATATATACATATTTGAATGTATAGATATGTGAATGTGTTTTGCTTTTTCTTTTGGTTGTTGTCTATTTTCAATGTATTGTTTTCTTGGTTTTTTTTTTTTTTGGTATAAAATGGAACAAAACATAATTAAATATATTGGTATTTAACTAAACTCTTTTGATGATAGAATTCAAATTGTATGTATAAAACGAAAAAAGAAAGTAATTATGCTTTTTATTGAATGAATCAAAAATGCAGTCTTTTGAAAAAATGATATGATGAGTAGGAAAGGGACTTTTTAAAGATCGTCGTTAATGTTTGATTTTTGGAAGTTCTATTTCAACAAAAAACATCAGCGCTGAACAAAGATGAAAAAAGTAATATTGTTCTTAAAAATGTCATTTAGACTTGTGATTAAAACACTTCTGGTACAGATTTCAACATAATCGGTCTACCAGTGTATTTGATTTATTGTTCTGCTTTGATTATATAATTTACTGAAAGGTTCTATTTAATCTTCATAGTATTTCATCAAGAATGTGTTAGTACAGTGTTCGTTAAGATATTATACTAGTCGTTAAAATTTCGGGCTGCTTTCATCGTCGATCTAGACATGTTGGATGTGCAAGTTGAGTGTTGACACAAGTTTTTCATTCAATCGAACCCACACATATGTGAACATCCTATCCACTCACATCATCGAGGAGTTTAGCTATGTCAATTCAAATGTTTGAGATTCTTTCTTTGCCGTAAGTCTTTTACGAAATAACATTAAAGAAAGATTACATTTGTGTAATAAATTGTAAGTATGCGCAAAACTATTCATGTTAGTAAAAAGAAAACATACTCCATCAAATTAGACTATCACTTGACACTGAGGTAAATAATCAGAACGTATTACTTTCATCCGATTTTAACACATAAAACATTCTTTTGAACAATTTTCTCAGTACAAATCAATTGTTATCAACTACTGAATTAATCTTTTAATATCTACTCATACAATTTTATCTATAATTATTTAATTACTCATTCATCAATTATTTAAAAAACCAAACAATCTGCTTTTGTCTTTTACTACATCATTGTCAAATAGATGATATAAGCATTCGAATTGTCTTTGTAAAATTATTATGTGATGTGAGTCAATGAAGTACATCACAAAAATATATTGAAAAACTGTTAAATGATTTTTATATGAAAAAGATTTAGCACAAATAATTAGAACATAGTATTGGTCAAGCGCATCATTGAAAAGGAGAATGAATTGAAGCACGAAAA
>CAJNOP010000008.1:2929781-3219259 GCA_905250075.1 Rotaria sp. Silwood1 | reverse complement strand
TTTTTTTTTTAAATCAGAATGTGTATTAGTTTTTCTTGTTTTAATTTTAAGATATTTTGGTTATTAATGGTACAGAGCTTGATACAATACAGTTGATAGTGATTCAAAAGATCACTATTGCTAATTTCATTTAATTGTAACTGATATTTATATTATCTTGTTGCTGAATGAACCGTTATTATTTATGATTGATATATAATCACGTTCATTATCACTAAGAATAGTTTGTTATTATGGAAGAGTGTGCATCGATGAGGTTAGAGTGACAGTAACAATTGGATTTAGAGTAATACACACAACGCACTTTATAGCTTATGTCACACAACCGCATTCAGATACCTATTTTATTCCGAAAACTTCATAATGAAAAATTGCTTAAGCGTTTAGTGAAATAAACATTCAAAATTACCTGAATAACAAAGAGTCTCACAAGCTGGCTTCATAACATTATTTTATCAGCATATAGAACTACACAGGAATTCAAAAGCATCATTTATATAGAATTTTGCATAACTAGCTATATAGGAAATACGTAGAAGATTGATTTTCTCTAAGAGATCCCTTTAGGATTCTTACGAATTCTGCATCAATACTTCACATTGTAGGATGTCTTTTTCCTGCATGTTATCTGATGAACAAGATAAGAAAAAATATCTTCAAATTATGTAAAACAATGGTAGAACAAAGTTTCTTTCAAAAAACACAGAAAAATTGTTTTCAATTTCTTTTTCAACTGTTCTATTTATGTATGTTCAAACGATTATAAACAACACTAAACGAAATAAACACTTAGAAAAAACTCTACTCGTATATGTTTCAAGTCTCAAAAATCTTTCCTCATCACTATGATAATATTTGACACACGTTAAAATATATAGTCAAAATATTTACCAGTATCTACAACTGTTAGTGTAATCTACGTGAGAGTAAATGTAAAATATGATGGGCTGCTGTCATTGTACAAAAGGGAATCCATGAAGAAATGTTTCAGTTTGGATATGAGTGTCTCTACAGGTGTATGGTGAGGATGTACATGTAGCATTTATCTTCAGACTATCCGAAATCGACACTCTTTTGCAATGAGTTAAAAGATTTGATAAATAAATCGGGAACTAAGTCCTGTCACACTTAATTTTCAGATTACGCCATAAGGCGTCAAACTTATTCACTTTCATTATAATAAAGACTTCTTTCAAAAATATTAAACGTATATTTCCAAAATTCATACTCATTCATTTTTCTTCATTATTCTTTTGCGTTACAGTGAATATCCAGAAGTTATAATTTTCTTTTATTCATTATTAATTGGCATCATGTATAGGAAAAGCAACAGTAATCAATGTCCTCTCGCTATGAATTCTATTTAAGAAGCTGCCAATGCAAAAGTCGAGCAAAAATTAGATTTTGTTGAGTTATACATGGGTGGATAGAGTTCATGACACTAATTATGAATGCATCGTTTTTAATTTGTTTTAGAGTATTTTTTAGGCAAGAGATTTAAAAAAGAAATACAATGTCTCAGAAAAAATGAAAAATAGTCATTTCTATTGAAAATCAAAGGTGGCTCTAAGTTACACTGACTATTCTCTGCTGAAACTGTTTTATTCGAATTTAATAAAAAAAAAACTATAGTATCTACATGGTTTTGACGGAAATTGAGCGCTGGGATCCGATTTGACTGATTTCACAAGATTCATCTTGATAAAACTATTGACTATTCGATGTGATTGTTTATGCTGATTCTGAATATTATATTCATATAATTCAAAAGTAAATTTTTTGCAGTGAAAGTTTCAAAATACGATCGTAGTGTTTGCTATTGCTGTACAAAATTCACTCACTTTATTCAATATTCGTTCGAAATCTGCGAGAAGTGTTCAGTCACTGCAGAGAACCCATGGTGAATTAGATCAGAACTAACGGCCTATAAACACTATTGCTCATCCTGCGCAACAAACACGTCAGCATAATGTTCAACTTATTCGATTGGCATTTCTTCAAGTGACTATTTTTGTTATATTGAATTCATTATGGTCCACGTTTCCATTGTATACATTTATTCTTCTCAATGCACCAGTGATAACTTTTGACCAACTATTATTATTAACAATTTTGGAATCACTCAGATTGAATCTTCTATCGCTATATGCAGCAGTAGAATTTCTTTTTTCATTCAGACACTCATTATTTCATTCTATTGTGTTTAGATAACATTGATTGTGTTTGCTTTAGTTTAGGAATCATTTCGAAAAGAACTCATTTTAGCTTTGAAGAACATTTGGAAAAACGATTATGCCACATTAGAAAATGTTGATGCACAGAGATGTATGATGAATATTTTTTTATTTTAAAAAAATATTTCAAATAAAATGTTGTTAGTAGATCTCTATGTTATGTAACACTTGCTACATTCTTTTCTTGATTCTATTAATAATGCTATGATCAAAATCGGATAGCGTCGATTATTAAATTTCACTGCAAGTCAGTTGAAAACATTCGGAAATAGTTCAATGATTGGTCAAAATCTGATAAGTGGTCAGAGGATTCTTAGAAGTTTTTCATGAACAAAGAAATCATACAAATTAAAGTCGTTCAAAATATGAAGACGAACGCATAAATTTGATTTAGTGAAAATTGATGATTCATTCAAAAACAAAAGTGTTTCTATCATGAAGATAATTAGAAGTGAATTGTGCTTTAATCTTAGCTAATTAGTAATACTAACAACAATTTTTGAATATGATTTTCTCATAGTTGTACACAGAACAGTTTCTCATTTGATAGCCATGTACTCAACTAAGTATTTCAGTATAGACTCATATTTGTCCAACGGAAAATCCACAATTATTAACTGACAAATGAATTTCTCAAATAGTTGCAAATCACAAGATATTTTAAGTATATTCGCGATATTGAAAAGTCGATCTACTAATAAAATCACAATGAAGATTAATCAAAGGTTGAAATCCATAGAAACAAAGGTATATACTGTGACAGAATTAATGCCTTAATGTTTTACTTAACCCCGATATCAGCCCGATCAGTGTTTGCTGGGTGTCAGTATTCGAATGAGTTTCGATATTTCAATGAACCTTAGTGGGCATTTAGTAAATATCTCAGTGAACAAACTCTTGGTGAAATCGGTATCAATATTTACAATGCAACTATACGTGCCAAAATCTATACCATATTTCAAAGTGTTTCTTTAAGAAAAAGAGCTGAAAGACTACATTCGATTATAATTAGTATTTGGCTATATTACAAGGTTTATGCTATCAAAATCTGTGAATAATTTTGCGATGAAGTCTTACATATTCATCCTCATCTATTTCTTATCAATTTTTCAATCGCTCTGTTCACATTTGACTATTTGCGCTCTTTATCAATAGACTTGATTGCTCTTCTGTTCTCCCTATCTCTGTCTATTATTTCTTTTATAAGGAACATGTGTTTCTATGCAAAAGAAGGCATTTTGCAATGTATAAACATCAATAATTATGTGAACATCTTAGATCGACAAATAAACTCGTACTGAAGTTAGACACAACTTTGTGTTGATTTTTGTTGATTTTTTCATCTATTAGATATGACATCATTCTAATCAATCTATTGTATATTTAACTGAATACAAAAAGAAAACTTTGCTTTATCGAACAAAAATAGAAGCGACTCTGTCGATCGACAAAAACATATTGAAAGAAGATTCTTCATCTTGCTAGACATTGTTCCCCATCGTCCATGTTGTAATGAACAGATAAATTATCGTTATTCCTGATTAGAGCAAAGATGTTTTTCGAATGATTTCATCATTCTAGATGCATGTATTTCTCAGCAAGCGCATATCTATTTATTATTTGTGTCAGAGAAGAAAAATATAAGTACAGATATTGTCAAGGTCAATAATTGGGTAATATTACAGGTTAACTTATTTGGTTTCGTTATCTTTTGAAAAGAGCAACCGATAAGAATTCATCAAATGTGGAAAGAATAAAAGCATTTACTTGTGTAAACTGATGACGAATAAGCAACAAATTCTATTGCTTAAAGCAGGTTTTAAAGATTTTTCAATTGAACATAATCTTCTATCGTCAACTCCATATGAACTCGTTGTTGTATCTGATGACACCGATCTCCTTTCATATGTTTCAAATCCACTGGTAATTGCTATTATTACTATCGAAACATTTATTACCGCTGAAATTATCAAATGTATTTCACCTTCTTGCCGTGTAATTACTCGCTTGGGAGTTGGCTTCGATAATATTGATGTCAAAGCATGTCTTCAACGCAATATTATCGTCTGTTATGTACCTGATTATGGTACAAATGAAGTCGCTGATCATACTGTTGCTCTTCTTTTTGCTGCTCATCGTCGTTTATCATTGTATCATCGGTCAATTGTTGAAAAAAATATTTGGAATCATGAAATAGCTGGTAAAGATTTACATAGTTTGAATACACTTAATTTAGGAATTATTGGTATGGGTCGTATCGGATCATGTTTTGCTAATAAAATGCGTCCATTTGTCAAGCAAATATTTTCCTATGATCCATTAGTACCATCAAATTGCTCTTCAATTGACGAAATCTTTGAACAATGTGATATTATTTCACTGCATATTCCACTTACACCGGCTAATCATCATTTAATTTCATCAAATTCAATTAATCGTATGAAAAGACGACCAATTTTAATTAATGTTAGTCGTGGAGGTCTTGTTGATACTCAAGCATTAATACAAGCCTTAAAAAATGGACAAATATCTTATGCTGCTCTTGATGTACTTGAAAATGAACCGGAAATTGATTCAGAACTAATCAAACTTGATCGTATTCAATTAACACCACATGCAGCTTGGTATACTCAAGAATCAGCATCTGCCTTGCGTACAAAAGCAATCCAAGATATCTTACGCGTCATGAATGGAGAACAACCATTTTATCCTGTACCTTTTTAACATGAATATTCATGCATTTTAATGTCCTTGTTAGGTAGAAAAACAGCATCAAAGTAATAAGTACTTAACAATTCGTATTTGTGTTCTCCCACGTTGTATTCCCTATTCATATTACTAAGGTCATTTTCACAAATATGATACTTGCTTCATGAAATTAATCCAAAAAACAGCAAAACAGTCTTTTTTTGTCCACTTACTATCAAGAAAGGAATTTTTTAGATGAAACAAAAAGTATTTGGAAAGTCGCATTCAATATTAGTAAAATTCCAGAAGGCACGTCTAAAATTTAAAGAGCAATAGAAATCTACTGACTTTTCATCAAACAAGTGCGTTTTATTAAAGAACTTCAGAAAACCAAATAAAACTTAAATGTATTGTTTTTTATTATTTATGTATTTTGAAAGCCTTTCCAACAGGTTTGCATTTGTTCTTTACGTAAAGAGATACTTTGTAGAGTATAGGTGGTTCATCGAAGACCAATAGAGATTTGACCGATAGACACATTTGAAACAAAGAACCATTGGAAACATTAGAAAACAATACAACCTACTTTATTGTATTTGTTTTACTGATTTTTGCTGTATGAGATTTCATAAAAAATATTAGTAAAAGGAAAAGATGCCTTCATGAACAAGTTCAAATAAATCATGACTTTCAGCATGCTTGAGTCTGCTTAACCAATGTGATCAGATTTCGACCAAATACAAAATGTTTTGTAAAGAGAAAATTCTATGAACTTAGACCTAAGTTATGTTCAATAATACTAAACAGCTGAAATTTGAATGTATACTTTATGAAAAAATCTTAGAAATCAACGTTTCTTTTATCAAGATTGTTAACGAACGTTAATCTCATGAGTAAATTAACTGATTACAGTGAAATATTTTATAGATATATGAGTATAGTTTTTTTTTTAAACAAGAAGACTCACATAGAACGGCACCCCGAATCATTTTTATTGTTTTGTACGTAAATAAGTCTTTTAAAAACACTTATGGCATTCAAAAGTAGTGGAACTTACACCAAATTATCTTATAGAAAGATCGAGAAATTTTCTTTTTTTTGGTATATATACTGATGCATCACATAGTACTCTATAATATTACAATATTTCATAATTTGTCAGATGAAACTGAAGAAGAACATGGGAATTTTACACTTTGAACAAAACTTTTAAAGATGAAAATTCAAAAAACTAAAATTTTCAAAAGTCCTTCAAAACCACCATAATTTTCCAAATAATTGACGATTTCTGTCTTAGTGACTGTAATAATTTAAATAGTATTTTGTTTATACTCGATATGAAAAGTTGAATCTAACAACACAATCTTTGTGTCATTCAAACATTATGCATGTATGAAAAGTACATACTATAATAAGCGACAAATATCACTTTATTCTTTGTTTCATCAGTTCAATCACCATGTTAGTCTGTTATACACATTAATTTGATTATTAGCAAGCTTCGGAGCATACCATCCATTCTCTCGACAGAAGTCTTAAATTCATAAAATCCTTTGAATGATTCTAGAAAGTTCTAGAATGATCTAACCATTATTATTACTGATACGCCTTTTCCTGTTACTAAGTCCATGTATCGAATTATCTTCGGCTTTCCAACCTTCTTCTTGTCACAATTGCTAGGGTCTAGAAGGTATATAGAAGAGGAGCTTCAAAAATCTTGATTTAAACTTCCAATCACTATATATTCTTCGAAAAAAATATATGAGTTTCAAAAAAGGATTCAAATGAAAGTGCATTGGCGATCAAATTAGATTGTTTGCAAAGATATTCAACAGAAATAGATGTGTTATCAATCTATTTTTTATACATATAGCCACTCAAACGTGCATTCATTTAGCTGATTTTGAGCTTTATATTATCCTTCGACAAATAATTGAAACAAATGGTACACAACAAGAATACTCATCTGTAATATTTATAGCAAAGTTTAAGATCGCCAATAAGGCGGCAAGAAAAAAAGAAAACCAATTGAGTCATGCAAAATAATGTTGTGCAAGAACCTTTGGAAGACGCGGAACAAGATTTTGATTTATAATTCTGATAAAATTGATCGTTACATTAACATCAAACTTTCATTTTCAAAAGATGATACGTTGTTATGATGGTAGAATAGGTATTCTTTGATATCTCCACAACTTGCTTTATTGATAAAGTCGTTGACAAGCATACATAATAAATATTTTTGAATTTTAGAGAGGAGTCCATGATGAAACTGCACAACAGCATAGAGAATGACAAGATTCTTCTATAAATAACACGTTTAAGATTATATAAGTTTCGGATACTTTTTATAAATAATCTCTTAATCATTAAATTGAGTATTGTTGATGATTAGAAATTTTCGAGATATGAATTGTTATTTTCCTTTCTGTTAGGATTGAAACAAATTGTATGAAGTTGCATCAAAAGTCGATACGAATGTTTGGATCTTTGCCAACTATCAAACAGAATAGGGCAGAACGGGTTCAAGGTTATGAAATAAAGTTTCAGGTTAGAGCTAGCTATGCGAAAATATTTACAAGAAAAAGCAAGGTCAGGTAGTCAAAATGGTGTGCCATAGAGTACTCTATTCTACATGTACTTCATTAGAACAATGCTAATCTCTCATAAAATTATAGAAACAAGAAGAACGAAAAAAAACGTATTTTTTTTATAAATGAAAATGTTGCTTACAACTTTATTCTCTGTATGATGATACATAAAAATGGTTGATGACATATTCAATACCCAATAGAAATCATTATATACCTTTAATATTTTGTGATTGAAAGAATAAGATAAAAGGATAGAATTTTTATTCGTTTAAATAGAATGGTAGGAAAGAAAAAGAAAGACATTAAGAAAAATATCATTACATTTCATATTTCAAAAAAATGGAGATGGTAAATTTTTCTATTCCAAGTAAAAGTTCACCTTCTGTTCTTTCGGATGAATTAGTCAGCAGTCAACTCTATAGTGAAGATCTTGCACCGACTTCATTATCCCAACGGACATGGACAACATGGAATTATGCTGCATTATGGATTTCTATGTGTCATTGTTTACCAACTTACGCTTTATGTGGAAGTTTAATTACGTCTGGTATGAATTGGTTTCAAGCATTGATTACAATTGGAATTGGAAATTTAATTGTACTTATTCCAATATTACTTATGGCTCAACCAGGAACAAAATATGGAATTCCATTTCCTGTTTTAGCTCGATCAGCATTTGGCACATGGGGTGCTAATATACCAGCTATGCTTCGAGGACTTGTTGCATGTGGAGTAAGTTTTGAAAGACGGATATTATTAAAAACCAAAAGCAATGAAAAAATTTTTCAATATTATAGTGGCTTGGTATCAATGTATTTTTAGGTGGTGAAGCTTTGAAAACATTTGTTATAGCTGTTTGGCCTGGTTATGAATATCTTGGAAATAATTGGACATTTCTTGGTTTATCTATTCCAAGTTGGTTAACATTTGGTTTATGTTTATCAATACATATTATAATTATTTATTATGGCATGGAAGCAGTTAAGAAATTTGAAAATTGGGCAGCACCAATTGTTCTTATTATGGCTGCTATTCTTCTTGTGTGGTTGGTTGTGAAAGCTAAGGGTTTAGGTTCTATGTTATATAAGCCATCAAAATTTGAAACCTTTCGTGAATTTTGGGGTATATTTATACCTTCATTGACAAGTAAGATTTTCTTTTTAATGAAAACCTATTAGTCTAATCTATGTAGAATTAAAATTTGAAACACAATGTAGCTGTTATTTCTATTGAAAGGAAGATTATTTTATTCTGTGTATTTTGAGACACATTTTTGTACTATCCTTCTCTAGAAATGTAAAAGGAAATATTTCATGTATTAGAATGAACCATCATTGATATATAGTTTTTGATCGTATATTAACAGCATCTGTCAAAGTCTGCGAGGGACACAATGTGCCGTTAGATTAACAGATAGCTAAAAAACAAAAGTTGCATTTTTCTAATGTTTGAATATAGGAAGATGAACTTCGAAATATAGTCTATCTAGTAATATAAATAACTTTGTTATAATCTTCAAAGCAACTGAAAAATTAATTCCCTAAAAGTTAGCTTGGAAATCGTAATATCGTCGGAAAAATAGATGTCTGACAAAATTCAACTGTTCGACAGACTAATTAAGTACGTTTTCTATATGGCCAAGCCGAGCTCTATACAACGATAAAAGTTTGTGTTTATTTGCATGTTTCAACTTCTGAAAAAAAAAAATTTTTTTTTCTAACGTCGTACAAAGGACTACTCCTGTAAAACGAGTACTCTACTGGCGTCCAACCTTCAAACTTTTCCAAATTTTGCTAGAATGATCTTCTATTTCCTATTACTAATTCCTGTTAGCACAAACATCGCTGGATTGCTCACTGGACTTCCAAAAACCTAGACTCTCCAAGTATTTACCAATTTTTCCCGATATGGAAAACTGTTCTCAGTCGACAAAAAAAATATACTGGAGATCAACACATTAAACTGCATCGAATGATATCTAAGACGAAACAATCTGGAAGAAAAATATTTTCTCAAAAAAATGAAGACAACAGTGCCTCTCAGACATTTTTAGTCGAAAAACTTTTTTTTTTTTGAAAAAAACGTTTTTCTTTATAAAAATGCTTTTCTGAGTCAAATACAACCGTTTGTGAGCAAGAACGTCACATTTTTTACATTATATTTTCCAAAACGGATAATATTGTTTCTTCGTTGAAGGTACAATTGGCTTTTGGTCAACTCTTGCATTAAATATTCCTGATTTTACACGATTTAGTCGAAGTCAATGTGATCAAATGCTCGGTCAATCACTTGGATTACCTTTGACTATGCTCATATTTAGTGCTATGGCTGTTATAATAACAAGTACAGCACAAGATGT
The DNA here is from genome assembly GCA_905250075.1 of Rotaria sp. Silwood1. Lineage (NCBI taxonomy): Eukaryota > Metazoa > Rotifera > Eurotatoria > Philodinida > Philodinidae > Rotaria > Rotaria sp. Silwood1. The sequence continues at coordinate 3,209,384 of CAJNOP010000008.1, read as the reverse complement.
CCTTGTTAATGTGCCAGGAAATTTATGGGATCCTATTTATTTACTTTCAGTTATAACTTCTCCTTCTCATGCTTATTTTTCAACATCAATACGTATCATCATAGCTATTATTTCATTATTAGGTATATTAATAGCAACTGTTTCAGTAAATATAGCAGCAAATGTTGTTTCACCGGCAAATGATTTTGCTAATTTATCACCACGATATATTTCATTTAAAACTGGTGGTTTAATAACTTGTATTTTATCTGTTGTTATTATGCCTTGGAAATTATTATCAAGTTCAGAAGAATATGTATTTACATGGTTAATTGGTTATTCAGCATTATTAGGTCCTATTGTTGGTATCATTCTTGGAGATTATTATATATTGAGAAGACAAAAATTAGAAATTTTTCAATTATATTGTGATTCTTATCCACTATATACTAATCGAGCTGTGAACTGGTTTTCTATGTTAGCCCTTGTGATTGGAATTGCACCAAATATGCCAGGATTTATACGAAGTTTACAACTTAATCAAAATCGAGAAACAGTATTTTTTGATCATATTTATATTTATGCTTGGTTTATTGGATTGTTTTTGGCTGGATTTGTTTACGTTTTAACTATGTTAATACATAGACGAGTGAATTTCGATAGAGTTAGACGTCGTTTTTTGAATAAATGAAAAAAGAAAGCACGAAAAATTAATTGGAATAAAAAACTTCATGAACGATTGACTATTTTATTGAATTCAAAAAATGCAGGATGGTCCAAAAGTCACCGGACCGTCAGTCTTTAATTTTGAATAACTTTTGATAGAAGCAAGATAGCGAGTTGCGGCTTTCACCGTTAGAAAGAGAGAGTGTTATTACATAGTTTCATGCATTACTCAACGATCTTGTCTGATGATCAATTGGTGAGTCTTCGAAATAATAGTGACAGCTCTATGAAGATTGCATGAAAGTTCAAATCTAAGAAGGGCACTAGACCCACGTACTTATAATCCATGTTCACAGCCTCATCGCCTAGTGTCGCATTTATAACTTTTGAATAAAACAAGATAAAATTTTTGGGTATAGGCATGAAAATGGATCTTAAGGACGCGAGCCTAGTGCACTTCTTAGAATTGAACTTTCGTACTATCTTCATAGAGCTGTCACCGTTTTTTCGAAGAATCACTAATTGATCAACAGATAAGATTGTTGATTAATACATGGAACTATGCAGTAACATTTTTCTCTTTCGAACGGTGAAAAGCGCAACTCTCTATCTTGCGTCTATCAAAAGTTATGCAAAATTAAAGACGGACTGACTGCCCGCTGACTTTTGGATCACTCTGTATATTATCAAATGTATCATAAATATTCTGAAAAGAAGAACGTTAGATTGACATTGTATTATTATTGCTATGAAGCCTGTAGCCATATAACCATCGGATTGGATAACATAAAGATATACTTGATATATCGTCAATTAGAAATATCTTACTGATACATAATACTGTTCATTATTTAAACTAATATTTGTATAGAATTATAGAAGTGAAAATGTGATTGGTTATGGTTTAATAATTGAATATATTTTAGAGAAATTCACATAGTTAAAAAGAAGAAACTAATCATGTGAAGTTCTCATAATGGCTTCGAGTAAGCTTAGTAAATCCTTAATTTTAGGTCTTATATGAATAGAAACTTGATCAAGTTGCTCGCTAACATCTGCTGAAGCACTTTTCCACATTCCTCTCGACTCTTAATATTCAAGTGTAAAGAGTTTTTGATCGTCTTAAATCTGTTGTATTGATATTACATAAATGAAAACATGTTTGTTTTTGAATTTTTATGATTATAACAAATTTTTTGAAGAAATAACTAAACACATGATAAATGAAAGTTGTCATCTTATTACGAAAGATTATTATCACGATAAAAAAAATATTCATAGGAATAATCACCATTGTGATACTGTTATGATCTTGCTTTTGAATTCAAAATCATAAGTGATCAGTGAGCAGAAACGTGTCTTCAATAATATAAAAAGAATTTTTAAATCATGAAAATTTACTTCAAAATCAATCCTTGGCCAGTAACAATCATATTGTATGAAAGTTTTTCTTGCTTTTGTTTAATCAATATATCATAAATACATGATGATATCGAACTGAAAATTTCATGTCATTGGAATTTTTCTACTCTACAGTCAATTTTGATTGGGAGGGAGAGAAGCTAAAACATCGAATTCATTAGATTTATAGTTGGTCGATAATATAGAACAAGATATTTTTCTATATGCAATAGAAGTATGCATAATATTAAATGAAGAATATTTATCAAACACTATTTGAGACAATAAGAACTTTTTATTATTCAAGTTACTCATTGGTGTTGAATACGTATAAACGCTATAAAATTTTTCATTTATTTAAGTAAATGATTTCTATGACCATTTACTATTAATGTCTATAATCATTCACATTAAACATTTGCAATTCCATTCATTATTAAAGGTACTTTTGTTGAGATGAAATATTCTTAAGATGAATATTTCTTTTTGTGCATTATTGTGTTTCTTCATATCAACAAATACATCTATTGTAGGCTTATATTTTCTTTTTCATCTCTTGGCAACAATTTTATGATTGAACCTGAAAAATAGAAACAAAGAAATAACTTTTTCTTCTTTTTATTTTCTAGTAACAAGAGCAATAGCAATCTCAGTTGTTACGATTAAAGTTAATTTACGCATACAAGACGTCAAGAATAAGAAAGCACTAAACGTAAAACTGGCAAAAAAAAAGAGAGAAAGAGAAAAAAACATGCACTGATTTGATTTATTTTACATCTTTATCGGTGCACTTTAAGTAAACGATAGAAAAAAAATAGTCTGTATGTGTTTTGTCTTTCTTTTTCCTTGATGAAGTTTTCACGTATCATCGAGAATAGAGAAAACGGTAATATAAATGCAAGGAAACTCTTTATAATTGAATAAGAGCAAAAAAAAAAAAAAAAGAAAAAGCTTTCTTCACTCGTCAAATTTTTTATATATTGTTCATGACTAGTTACTGATGGTAGTTAAACGAGAAAATACTTCGGAGAATAACACATGGTAATCATCTTTTGTCATTGTTGATCACAACTTCCTTTTGTTTTTATATAAATATGAAGGCCATAAAAATTCCAAATACTGCTCTTCTTGATGTTTTTGGACGACCAATTTCAATAAATAGTAAAGATTTTCATCGATTATCTCATTCAGGTCATTTTGATAAAAATTCCATCAGTAATCATAATGAACCGAACAGCAAAGGTTTGAATCCAACTGGTCCTAATATCAAACCAAATGATGCTCATCGATTAACTGTCATCGGTTGGTTAACATCAAAATTAGAATAAAATTAATTTTTATATTGAATTTATTTTAGGAGAAACTCCTCTTCATATTGCTATTTTTTATAATGATATTAATTCAGTTAAACTTTTAATAAAACATGGTTTTGATGTCAATCAACGTGTTATTGGAGATTTTTATCCTCCTGGACAAAGTCGAAATAAACAGGAAACAAAAACAGGTCGACAAAATGCAACTAGACGATTTTTTTATCGGAATGAAACATCACAAAAACAAATCAGTCTAAAAAATGCGAATCCTGAAAGTATATTAAAATTCTTTTGTTTAAAACAAAAAAAAAAAACTTTCATTTTTTTGTTGAATATCATATTTAAGCTAATGCTTATTATGGTGAATATCCATTAGCATTTGCTGCTGCATTCAGTTATAAAGAAATTTATGATTATTTAATTGATAATGGTGCTGATCCAAATATGCAAGATACGTATGGAAATACTGTTTTACATATGCTTGTCATTCGAGATCGATCGGTAAAACTATAAATATATGAAATAATGAATTAAATTTTACAATAAAATTAATTTTTTTTTTTTTGAAGGAAATGTTTAATCATGCTATTCGACATCCAGTAAAAAAAGCACTTACAGATATTCGTAATAATGAAGGGCTAACTCCATCAACATTAGCTGCTAAACTTGGTCGAAAAGAACTTTTTCTTCAATGCTTAGAATTATCTCATGTGGTAAAATATAAAAATATTTGATGTTTTTTTTTTCTTTTGAATTATGTTACATCATTCGTTTAATGTTTAGAAATTAAACGATTTATTAACGCATAGTGGAGAAATTTATTATCCTTACAGATCGTGACAGATAGTCATAAAACTTAAGTTTTATCTTGAAAACATTGTGAAACATAATTGAATTCTAGAGAAGATTCGATTGTGACAGGTTGTAATGGGAGTCAGGATTTTAGACCTAGGAAATTTAAAGCCTCGACTTTAAATGATCTCATTAACTCCTATAAAAAAACAACCATTATTTTCTTCATTAGTTACTATATTTCGTAGTGCTGAGTAGTATGCAATTTTCATTAGGATGTACTACTCAGCAAGATATCGTAATACTGAAATGTGAGTGCGTAGGCGTAGATGAGAATGTTTCTCATGTGGGCGCACGATGCGTGATTGCGACTAGCGATGGACAGAGAAATCACATACACATCAACATTCACATCCTCAGTACTGCTGGATGTAATAATTAATTAAAAGAAATACGGCTTTCTATAGGAATGACTCAGTTTAATTTAAGCCGAGCCGAATATTCTCCGTGTCAAAATTCCTGTAATCCTTTGTAAGATGAGATTAGTTATTATTCATTTATTTGACAGATTGTTAAAATTCTCTTTGATAAACTATAAGCAATCAACGTCATGTTTCTAATTTTAATTTTACAAGAGTCACCGCCAAAGACGTCATGTACAATTTCATTACAAAATTTATCAGTCTAAATAAAAGTCATTTTGGGTGTGCAATAGAAATTGCAAACAAAGTTAACCGGATCAGAGAACATGAAAAAGATATACTACACCTCACTCCATCAGTAAAAAATATTTGATTTCCTCCAGCGATGTCGAACATTTACGTTACATTCTATTAGAAAGAAAATGCTTTTTTCTTTCTTCGTACGATTTAAAAATTGCTATATACTCTTTATTCCATTTAGTTTTGCCCTGAAGTTTTCCTAATATAATTATTCATGAGTTAGAGATAATTAATCAAATTTATGATAAAGATTTCATTTTATAAAAGGAAATTTGGCGTTATTCAAATATAAAATGTTGTACATATCCACTACGTGGTATTGATACAATCACAGATGGTGGCCATATCGGTTTGTTGATTTATTTTTCTTTTGCTTTGAATATTTTTTTTTTTTTATTTGTCATTTATATTCAAGATTGGAATTCTTCATTAATGTCAATTGTTAGTGGTAAAACGGAAAATCATTTAGATATGCTTGATAATATGCTTATTGAACGTTTATTAAATGATAAATGGTCAACATTTGCTCGAGTAAATAAAATAGAAGAATAAAAAAGAATTCATTTTGATAAAAAACTTAATTTTTGTTCTTTTTTTTTTCTATTTTTTTTATTCAAGGTTCATTTTGTTCGACAATTAGTATTACTTTGTACTCATTTATTTTTTTTAAGTACAGCAATATTTTTACGTAATCCAAAAGATGATCAATCGTTAGTTAACAGAATTTTTTGTCATATTGCTGAAGTATGTGTATTAGGTGGTTGTATTATCAGTATATTTGCATTATTAGCAAAAGAAATTTATTTACAAGGTTTTAATTCTTATATACAAAATTTAGTAAATAAAATTAAAATAATTCTTTTTCATTTTTGTTTAATATTTTGATTTGTTTGTTGTTTTTTTAGAAAAGTTATCCAGAAAAATTACTTTATCAATGTTCATGTATTCTTATTGTTCTAGCTATACCATTTCGTATACTTTATTTAATAACAAAAAATATTACATTTGGTTATGTTGAAGATGGCCTTGTATCACTTGCTGTGCCTGGAACATTTTTATATTTTCTTTTTTTCGGACGAATTTATGCCTTAACTGGTGCATTTATTGTTATGATATTTGAAATGATTACAGGAGATATTGCAACATTTGGTGTTATTTATGTTATTGTAATAACAGCTTTTGGCCAAGGTATAGACATTAAAAAATGATTTAGCTTTGTCTAGTATCGATCATGAATGAATCATTTTGGTATACGAACATGTAGGTTCTAGGAAACACATAATATAAGATTTGGTTTGATATTCTATAACTCTTAATTTGATCGAGTTCATAAGATGAACTTTGTGTTTTTTTTTTTTGAATAATATCTGAATCTTGGTCTAATCTATACACATGGCTATTCGACGTAGAGATGTATTCTTTAAGTCGCTCTCAGCTAAGTATGTAACAATTCTAAGTAGCAAACGAACATTATTTTAGCCCGAAAATGATTATTGAAACAATCTTACTTTTATTCAGCTTCCATCAAAGATATATTTCTTTGATTATGGCAACAGAAATTTCATTAATTATCTCCAAGTATCATTCGATGTTATAAAATACTTATAGAAGATGAAGAAAAAAAATAACCTTCCTCTACCACATGTTACACATTAAAATTGAAGATCAAGTACCATTAAATAATACATTATGATATAATTTATACGATTTGAGACTGATTATCTGATTGAATCGTCAATACTTTTAGGAAAAACAGAAAGAACAATAATTTCATTTCTTTTTAGTTTTTTATCTCCTCTTTCGAGATACAACTGAAGGTGGTTATTGTGAACGACTAGCACCTAATGATACATGTGGAGTTGATAATATGTGTTCATTTAAAAGTTTTGAAGCTTGGATGACAATGGTTCATTTTACAATGGGAGAATTTGACGTATGGATGAATTTCTCATGAGATAATTTCAATTTGTTTTTTTTTATTTCATTTTTAGTTTTCTCGTTTTGATTTAACACATTATTCATATTTAGTTAAAAGTTTATTTATTGTTTTTATGATTTTAACACCTATACTTTTATTAAATATGTTAATTGCTTCAATGGGTAATACATATCAACGTATTATAACAATTAGTGAAAAAGAACGTATTCGACAGGTTTAAAATATTATTTTTTATTAACTTATATTTCTTGGTTTTTTTGTTTTTGTTCTATTATAGTGGGCTCAACTTGTCTTAACTATTGAAAGATCTTGTTCAGCAAAACAACGATTTGATTATCAAGGTGTATATGCTATAGGTGCTGATGATAAACGAGATATAATGGTTATTAAACGTGTTACAAAAAGTAAAGCAGCTCAACGAAAAGGAGCTATTAGTAATTGGAAGGTAAAATGAAAATTTTCCTTTATTTTTTTTTTTTTCATTTTATTTATAAAACATATTTTGTAAATAGCGAGTAGGAAAACTTGTTCTATATTTATTAAAAGAACAACAAACAACAGCTGAATATGTTCGTCTTCGTCGTGTATCTCATCAATCGGTTGTTCTTAAACCTAAAGCACAATTTGATCATATGCTTGAAACACTTGCTTGGGAACGTGATATTGATTTATCAGGACCGAAAGCTTTATCAGCATCCAATCAAAATCTTAATTTAGCTTCAACACAAAATACAGCTGAGTTAAATTCAATAGATTCTCGTCCGTCGTCACCACCACCACCACAATTTGTAACTAATGAATATCCAGCACCATCATCAATTCCACAACGATTAACTGGTAATTGTAAACCAATTCGTCGTTCTGAATTATCTGAACTTCGTTCTCGACCATCATTTGTTGATTATGAAGATTTAGAAATATTTCATCATAAACGACCATTAACACGAGCACAACAACCAATACGAAGAGTTTCTATGATGCCTGTTGATGCTGATGGTTATAAAGATTTACTTTTAGATTTTGATAATAAACGAAAACAATCAAATCAATTTATATCTCGTGGTACATCCAATACAAGTATTAAATCAAAAATAAGTGAAACAACACTTTGCTAGGTTACAAGTACAAGTTTTATTAAATATACAAATGTACAAAAAAGAAAACGCCTTTTTTTTCCCTATTCGTTCACTTTTTTGTTAATGATGATGATTGATTAGTACCTTTGAAACCTTGTACATAACCTGTAGCTTCAATGTCATCAGAACGACCTTCTTTGCCTTTCCCATAGCCTTCTTCATCAAAACGTTCTTTGTGTGTGCCTCTACAAATAAAAAATGATCATTTTGTTTTTATTGTATTAACAGAAAAAAAGTTCTTTTTTTAAATATATTTACGTGTAATGTGTTGTATCCGTCATTCGATCAGTTATTTCTTTATTTGTTGTTTCAGTAACATGATTAAGACTAGGACCTTCATTTGCATTAATTTTTGCTAAAATTTCATCATGAGTAACACCTTTTGATTCAGCAATACGATCAATTAATGCTTTAAAACCTTTAATTTCAAATGTTTTTCTAAGAAGAATAGAATTAAAACAAAAAAACAAAAAAGACGAGAATATATTATTGATTTTACTTACGTTCCTTTTGGATAATGAATTGACTTAGTTTCATTGGAACCTATTGTCAATTTTCCAAGAACACGAGCAATATCATTATCTAATAATTGTGATGTGTATTTCGTATCAATTAATGAACAATCTTTCATCATTTTTTGAATACCAGCTGAACCAATTCGAAGTCCATGATGATCAGTTAATTGTGCTTGAGTTTTGCCAAATTTAGAATATTTATCAAAAGCTTTTTGTAAACCTAACGATATCGGAGCTTTTTCAGACATTTTGAAATATATATATATCGATGCCGTCAAGGGAGTAAATAGACTAAGTCACGCGCTGTCGTTGCTCTTTATAGAATCGGAATAGTCGTTTTTTTCTTCTCCTACGCGATCAAACAAGGGGAAAAAATCAATGTTCGCTCATGCCAAGGTTTTATCTCAGGCTTTTTTTTCTATCGTTCTCTATCTGTAATCAACGATGTGAGAACATCAGAAAAAAGAAGAAAGAAAAAAAAAGATATGTATAAATTTCTACATCTAACATGCCAAGTTCATTCACTCCGTATTTCATGAATGCTCATGGGAGAAGAAATCAATAACTTTTCTCGTTCTCTAATTAAATTATAAGTGTTGTTGTCTTTATGAGAATACTTTTTATTTATTCACACGTCTTTTCTTAATTAAAATATTTGAATGAAATAATTGTTGATATAGACTAGACACATGATATACTTACAATGAATTCTAATAATTGCTATTGGTTAAGAAAATCATATAACAAAGAATATGAACGTCAAGCCATCTGTAATATGAAGAAAAAACATAATTCTAGAATTTAATAATGTTATAGTTGGCAAGAACATTTCAGAAATAAACAGTTCTGATATAAAACTTTGAGTAATTATTACTAGTAAACTTGGATTTAAGACTAAACCAATCTTATCCTTGGAAATTTCAACGCTATGCTTTTTCTTAACGCTATTTTTTTGGTTGATTATGTTTTTGAAAGCGTTGACATCATAGATAACTTCTACGTTACTCTCTGTTCCTTGAAATTGATGTCAAACAACTTTCATTACTTTTATCTTATGTCATTATAATGAAACATAATACATCACAGAAGTTAGACGAACTAACTATTGATTGCAAGTAACACAGAACACATCAATTTTCGAAAAGAATTAGAAATTCTGTTTCTCATTCATCGAAGAGATTTATGAATTTAAAAAACTTTCATTATTTGATCAGATGAATTTGATAGACATGAAGAAACACAAGCTCAAATCAACAAATATAATTTTTTTTTAAATCTAAATAAAACCTATACAAAGTAGTAATGACCTATGATGGGTAACGAATAAAACACTATTGATCTAGTATTTTCAAGATTTTCATATACTAATACGAAAAACATGTCTGAGAGACTTTTGTTTCAGTGAATATGGTCTGTTTAATCAAAAACATTCATGCTTTTTTCATATGAAAAACAAATAAACTAAACATGGTAAGCCATCGGTAGTGAATTAATCAAGTAAATTTCATTTTTGTATTAACCTGTCTATGATTTCATGAACTTTTGAATAAATGGTCGCAAATATTCAATTTTTATTTTAATGAGATCATCGTTTACTTTAAATTTTAGACGACCAAAAAAAGTCCGATAGAGCATTCTAAGCCGTTCTTTTTTCCAAAATTGCTCTATTTACTCTCAGATACCTTTTTTTTTAAGTCTGAAAGTAATCTAATATGATTAAATACGAAAAACAGAGTAGGAAACTATTATTTGAATGAATTCGTAGTTAAGAAAGTTTAAAAAAGCGTGTTGAATATAGATAATTCTCACATGTCTTCGGACATGTATTCAGAGGTCCATTTATAAATCTTTCTAGTTTTGTATCTAACCGAGATGAGATTAAAAGTCTTATTTCGTTAGAAAAGTTCGATGTCAAGTAGTCAACGTATCTATTTCATTTTTTTCTTGGATTTAATTTTGTGGTTGAGAAAGCTAAATTTTTCTCATTTGTTGTGAGAAAAAAATTCAGCAAAAAGAGATAAAAAAATACGCCTGTATTCAACAGTTTCGATTACTATGATTCAATGATGAAACGAAATCGGTTGGATATTCGGAGTCAACATGAAAAACTCTATTGAATGATATAAATTTTCAAGATTTTTTTTTCTCAAAAAAAACATGTTCTTCTAGAAGGCGAGAAGAAAACATTAGAAAAATGAAGTTGTCAGAAATGATAAGTGTATTTTTCATAAAAAATACTTTCTTGTAAAATGTATGTGAATTAAACCAAATTTGGACACTGATTCCTAGTATCACACCTTATTAATTTACAATAGAGTCATGAAAATTGGAACAGCTGAATACAAACGTGTCTTTCTTCGCTAATCTTGACACCAAACGTGATAAAAATACAATCGTTTCAACTAAAAAACAAAAATCGAAAAAGGAAAACGAAATAAATACTTTTATAACTCGATATCCAATGTTTCTAATGAAATACGACAGTTGGGCTAATTTTTGAATTCACTATACATGAAAGATTTACAAAGGTACCTCTAAATACTTGCTCAAATACATCTAGGAACTAACTTTACCCAATAAACTTTTCTTAACTTCCTTAATTGTGAATTCATTCATATAATAATTTTTCACTCTCTTTTTTATATTTAATTAGAATAGAATACTTTTATAGGGTTCAGAGAAAGTATCTGAAACAAAATAGAGAAAGTTTGAAAAAATAGTGATTTTTAGTGATATATCTGATGTTTTTAGTCTTGTGAAGTTTCAATTAAACGATGATCTCATTGAAATAAAAATTAGATATTTGTAACCGTTTATTTAAAAATCTGTCAAGGCATAGATAACTAAATGAATAATGACATGCACTCGATTTGTATATTAATGATACTTCACAAAAATTGCTCCAGCTTTCTATCATAACGATAGATCAAAAAATAATTAGACAAAATGTTCATTCATTTTTTAATCGCTTTAAGAAGTTATGAGCCAACGATTTAGAGACTCGTAAATTAAGTTAGGACGAACTTTATCGCACTAGAAATCATCCAAAGTAAAAGCAAAACTTATTTCAAATACAGAGAATGAAAGATCACATATTTCTCAATAAAATTGTATATTGATGATTAGTTAGTTAAAATTCATTTGTTAATAGTAAGTTTTTCGGTACGGAACATTGTGTTAATTTAGGTAAGTTTCTCGATTTCTATGCGCAATACACTTGCAAGATGAACTTGGACATTTCTGAATAATTGTTTTAAAACTCTTGATTCTTACACCATTTTTAGAAAACAATTTTACCTTTAATTCAATGAAAAAAACCAATTCTCTTCGCCCAAACTTAATTTCCGGACTTCTAATGGCTTGATTCACAGTGCCTTACTTAGGGGTCATGCAACCATTTCCAACTCCCATATTTGCAAGAAAAACACTAACCCAATGTGTTCATAGTTCTACATTCTCCTTAAAAAGGCTGAAACATAAATAAACGTCATATCTAATTATTTTCGATCATTCATTATCATTTCTAGTGTTTTTTAGTCCGAATAAAATTATGTAAAAATAAAACTGTTTTTTCTTCGTTGTTTTGATTGAATTCATTTATATTACACATTGCACATCATCTATTCAATACAATATAGTACGATTTTTATTTTTTGCTAAATTCATCAGCACTGAAAAAAAAATTAATTTCTATGGGATGATAGGAATTTGATTGAAATTGATTATCTGAAATATTTTTATCGTTGCCATCTAGAAAACTATGATCTCTTTTCGTTGTTATTCGAAACTGTATATTAACACAGTTCTTTGTATCTTATGTTTATCATCTAATATCATATTTCGAACGATATATTACATACTTGAAAATTGCTTAGTCAGTTGACAAATTGATATCTTCTTTCGATGAAATAAATATTTCTCTTGCAATTCAAATAAGATTAAAACGACTGATTCTATATGCAATAATGATTATATCTTTTCTATGTGTGTCTGTCAAATAATCCAACGAATTGAAAAACAATATTGCATATAATTTGTATTGTTTTATTTTTAGATTGATGAGTAAGGGAATAGCGCAATGGATTCAATGATTGAACATCTTTTATTTGTGATAATTGATTGCTTTTATGAAAGAAAAAATAAATTAGATATTTTTAATTTTTTCCGTTAATCTAACATGAAAATAATCGAGAAATCCATTGAGAAATCGAACATTCATTTGTTTTCTTTTTGTTCTATTCATGAATTTTTTATTGTTTGTCAAATCCAATCGAATGGTACATCATTTTTTTTTATTTTTAATCGAAACGTTTAGCATTCACATTGACACCCACACCTAGCAGTATTTCTACATCGTCGAGAAAAAAAGAAAACTATTTTCTTTTATATTGTTATTCATCAAGATTATGTTGCATATAACTTCCTCACCGATGGCAATATTTCGATTTGGATTTCATCTTTTATTATTTATCTATTGTTTTGTTGCAATAGTAAGTTAAAGTAAACAATTATTTAGAAAATTTTCTATTTTATTTATAGGCATCATATAAAATTGATCACCATTTGCATGAAGATAGAAATGGACGGGCTGTAACTGAATGGCGTTTTCGACGTAATTTTTTACAAGTATTACCCTTTTTTGATTCAAATTATGCGGTAGTTTGTCAATATTTATTTTTGAAATGTTCTTGTTTTATTTTTTATTTTTTATTTTTTTTTCTATTAAGAATGATGATTTGGTTGAAAAAGATATGATGGATAATGATAATGCATATGAAGTAAAAGCATATGACAAGCAATATCTTCCTAATTTACCATATGATCGAATTATTGAATGAACATATGTTTGATTTAGAGCGTTAAAAATAAATCAAAATAAACAGATGAAATATATTTATTTTACTCTTGAAAGAACCTTTTTGCATTAGTAATTCGATAATATAAAATAAAAAGAAATGCATTGAAAAAGTACAATATTTTGTTAAGAACAGAACAAATCTCTCTTGTATATACTACTAATGAATAATCGATTTTTTTTTTATTTTATTTACTTTGAATTTTGAATCAAGGTTATCATATCAATGAAGTAGTTTGAAAAGAAACTTTGAACGATATATCGTATCCGATAGGGAGAATGAATTATTTTTTATTTAATTTATACGATGCAAAAAAAGTGTAATGATCATTGTCTGGTGTTAAAAAACATGTGATAGTGTTTAATTTTTGGTACAGATTAACGATATCGATTTGAAAAATAATAGACATGGTGCATGGCTAAATAAGATTTTTTTTTTGATAAGTTTAATTGAAGAATTTAGAGTTAAAGATAAAAAACAATTCTGATAAAGCTAAACAAAAAGAAACGTATTGTATTCCAATGAGATTTAGTTACAACTACGTATAAAACTACAGCATAACAATCTTATAATCGTTTTCGTCATACATTCTCGCAATAGATATCGATCATGAAACTTAGATTTAAAGTACTTAAAGAACATTAGGTAAATTATATTTTTTTTTAGCGAAAATTTCATTATATGCTGATACGGATACATTAACTAATTGTGTTTTTGTATCTATTCTACTAGGAATTCCAACACACAATAGAATAGTAATAGTAGTTTTTATAAAATATAAATGGCAATATAACAACTAGAAAGTATATATGAATGTTGAGTAAATGTTTCAAGACTTGAGTATGAATATTATTTTAAAAAAATTCTCTTTAGAGAATTTTCAAATAGATTTATATTAAAAAAAAAAAACAACTAAATAAATTAGTTCTCGTATACGAATGTCTATAGATGACATAGCAATTTCATTTAATTAATCAAATTTTATTTACTATTGTTTTAGGTGCCTTTTCCAGATGAATAATATATTATCATTGATATAATCTATATACCCTGATCTTTCTGTAAATATACATTAGGATAACCCTTACAATAGTTATAATATCGTCTCTTCTGTTTGACATAAACATTACATTAGGAAAAAATATATATTCTCTTTTAGCACAAATGTAGAATCGTCTATAATGGATTCTTTTAATGGTTGTTACAAACGCAACAAAAAAAAAAGAAAAAAAAAGATAAACGAAATGAAACTTGATATAGGCACTAATACAAAGGTCGAGGGCGAAGAAAATGGGATCATTGTCTTTACCATTATCTATCATGAAAATGGTAAATGCAAAAATGTGACAACAACCATGCTATATTAATATTTCAACATATAATATAAATCTTGTGAAATAAATCCAAATTTTTATTATGAAATTCTGCTTGTTTTATTGAATAGATTTTATATTTACAGATTTATATCACATTTCTGATTTGTTATCCTTATTAGTCTTATTATTTCTCATAGTCGAGACGGAGTATTAGTTGTTGATTCAGCTCTGGATGTGTGACTGATATGTGTTCTTTCCATTCAGTTTGTTTTCCTTCTCTCTCCTTGAATTTGCTTACCCGATTCTCCATTCTCTTTTTATATTCATCCGCAATAATTACAACAAAAACAAGAGAACGACAACGTTGCTGACGAGAAGGAGAGCGAAGAGTAATAGAACGCGCACACTGCTGTATACATTTTCTATGTAGGCGAATACTCTCCTTGTCGACATCGACGTGGCGACCATCTCACATACTAAATCCGATCAACATCATTATTTACCTCATTCAAACAAATTGATTGAAAAAGAAACGTAGAAGTAACGATAAAAAAAAACAGAAAGTGAAATATAACTTCATAAACAAAAGACGGTGCTCCATCATTTCGAATCTTCCTGGTGGCTTATGGCTGATAGAGATGATGATGATGATGATTCAAATTATATGAATGAACGAGATGATGACAATCATAACTCTTCACCACCGGCCAAACGCATTAAATTAGGTAAGTGTTTTTTTTAGATTAAAAGACAACAGATTGATTAAATCAATCAATGACATAAGATTTGACAGATATAGATGTAGAGATGTGGCTCCCTCTGTCTAAATCTTATTGATGATAGACTGCTTGTTTATCAAAGAGAAACGGATAAGCGTGTGTTTCTTAGCTACATCATCCTCACTGACATTTCTATATCCGGATTTGAAAATTGCATGCATGCGTGCATGTCTATGGATGACTGATTTTTTCCTCGATGTTTGTTCTTTTGTTTTTTCTTTTTCTTCTGTTCTTTGCATTTTTTTTATTTATTCATTTGCTCGCTTGAAAGAAGACTTTCAAATAGAATATGTCAGCATATACACATAGCTTCACCTATATTAATTAATAATTTTAATTATAATGAAATAAATATGAAGTTACAGAAACATGTTTTTTTTTTCAATTATATCTTAATTATAGTAGAAAGGGCATTATCATCTTATTATTTTTTTTTAATAATCTATTGAAATACTCAATGACATCTATGATTTACGTTAATGGTGAAAAAAATCTTGATCTTTATATACAATAAATTTGGATTTTTTTAAAGATGAACGATTGCACTCATGTGTGAAGTGTAAACTAGATGAAGGATAAGAAAGAAACCTTTTATCGCTTATTGTAGGATGCAGTATTTTTTTTTATGGGTGTAGATATGTTAAAATGTTTGAGAGAAAGAATCCAGTTAAAAGACTATTTGTGTTTGATTCATCATCAAGTAGCACTTGAAAGGCATTTATTAATTTTTATAGTTTGTTCTTCGATTAAAATTTAGTTCGTCCTATGTTTTTTACATTGATATTGATCGAAAGATCAATTGTTCATGTTTTGTATGACTGTTGTTGTTGTCATATACTACTCAACAGTTAATTTGATTGTTATGAACGGGAACTTTCGTCGGTTGATTTTCCGATTCTATCGATCGACAATTACTTATTATTTCTATACGAACTTTCCTTTTTTTCTTGCTTCCATCATGATTTCTTTTCATTTAATTTAATTATTCAAAGAATCTTATCGTTCATAGGTCATATCCATTTATAGAAATAAAAGTAAAACAAGGTAGAATTTGTTGCGCCTTTGATGGAATTAGTTGATTAATGATCTTATGTCTTTTTTTTCTCGTTCAGTATTATTAAATGCTCGAGTTGTTGATTATGAAGTTATTTTTGCATATTATCGTTTAAAAAAAATTCTTTCATATAATGAAATATTATTACGAGAATTGAAGTTGTTTTTTGTCGTTCTTTTCTATTTTATTGGAATGGTTTCTTCATAATTGCATTTGCGTATTTGAGTATATTGAGATAAAAATAATTCTATTCGGTTGAACGGATAACACCTTGTTGTTATCGAGTGTTCATAATCGGTTTAAAATAAAATAGACTGAACAGAGAGAATAAATTTACTTTTTTTTGCCAAACGTCGGTAATTGAGATCGTTTTTCTTTCAACAAAATCTTTGAGATCATTGAAGAATTATTGCGTTCATCCTCAATCATAATTTGTAAAGCTTCTTCTGCTCTGGTGCATTAAGCAATAGTATGTAGGAACAGCATGATGCGTGTTTCTCTTCTCATTCTCTTTTACTAACGGGTCGCGTCAAGGAGAAGAGAACGAGAAGAACGGAAACAAGAGATTGTTATGGTAGTAGTGTTACTTTTTTTTTTTCTTCTTCCTTTTTTTCTCCGCTTCGATTACTCGTCTTGGGGCTAGCGAGCTTGAGAGTACGCCAACGACTATTGCTCCATCTCTTTCTCGTAGTGTTGGTTTGTAAGCGAAACAAACCGTTCTCGCGCCTCACCCGCACTATCGATCGTCTACATACAGTTCTTTGCCAGTTGCTTACGCCTTCTAATAAAGACGCTCGTTCTTCTATTTCTTCTTCTGCCATCATCACCATCATCATCATCATTGTTGTTGTTTCAATCGTTCGTACGTTATTATTGCCCGTATATTTATTTTGGTTTTTATTGTCGTTCGTAGTCCGCATGTTTTTGTTTTTATTGTTGCTTTCACTTCAAGACGAAGAGTTCGGTCGATCATGACATATGTCGCAATTCGTCATTTTTACCTTGTCGAGCTTTTTCTCCATCATTTCTTTTTTGTGATATTCATCAATAACACCGTTTACAACAACAATCATCATGAATTTAATCAAATGCTGTACCTCAGCGCACTCTTCATCAGATCATCCAAATCTTTCGAAAAAGAAAACATCATTTACAAAAAAACCCGGTATGTTCTTAAGACTGTTTCCTATTATATTCAATAGACAACTACATATTCGAAAACATTGCAGACATGAATGTACTAGTACATATACACATATGCATATATTGATGAGAATAGAAAAAAAGGTTGTGCACATGTGTGCTTCTCGCAAACCTCATCGAAGTGGTGAGAAGGTGATGCATATGTGCTTGTAATCGATGTGCATGTGTATGTGCCTGTGTGTGTTTTTTTCTTTTTTTTTTTGTATGATGACATAGAATGAAACAAAACAAGTCATCGTTACTACTACTTCTCATATACAATAATGATTAGCTATTTGAAAGCATACAGGAAATAATGAGAGATGCTTCTCATATTGTCAAGCATGTATTAAAAATAGGAGAAGAAAAAAGGAAGTCAAGAGAAAATGAGAAAATCATCTTTGTAATATGATATGACATAAAAAAAATAGAAAAAAAAGAAATAAGAATAAGAAAAGTTATTAGGAGAAAATCCAAATCTTTTAAGTGGATATAAATGAATTTCTAATCGAACAATTTTTTCAATGCATTTAATTAACCTCTCATAGAAATTAATAGATAACTTATTGATTAATATTAAATCAAATTATTTTCTTAATTATAGCTAATTCTGAACAAACATCATCTATATTAACAGCTGATTCAGTTAAAGTTTATCTCGGTGAACATCCAGAGTTTCTTGATTCATATATACAACAAAATATTCAAACAAATACAATTGAACAATGGATATCAAAAAGATCGCAAAATATATCTTCATCAATAAGTCCATCATCATCAACATCAATACCAATTGCTACATCGCATAAAAATTGTATTTCAACATCAATAATAAAAAATGATGGTAAAAATACATTGAAATATCCTATCATTTGTTTTTAATCATTAAATATTTATATGAGTTCGTAGATGATTTATGATCGTATTTGTTGAATTTTATGACTGAATATATGTCTATCTTTCTTTTTTTTTTTTGTCTTATTATACTTAGATGTTAAAAGAAAGACTTCATCACAATCTTCCCAACAAATATCAATAACAACAGCAAAATCGATGAATACGGTAAGAAGATTTTTTGAAAATCTAAAAGAAAAATTTTTTTTAAATCTTATATGTGTAAATATAGTTAGTTGAATTAAGTGATAAACGTCGTCTACTACATGAACTTACAGATGAAGTTAATCAAAATGTAAGCAAAGCTGAAATTTTATATGAACTAAGTAAATCAATTGCATCAAGTAAATTAATATTACTTTTTATTTTTTTTTTTGTATAAATAAATTTTATTATTGTTTATTTCATTGTTTAGCTGTATCAGCTGATGAATTTAATTTATATTTGGTTGACGAAACAGGCACTAGTATGCGATTATTTAGTGCAGATAATGATGAGTAAGTAAATAATTAAACAATAGAAAACATCTGTTCGATACTAAACATCGTTATGAATTCAAAGCTTGACAGGACAAGTCAGAAAATCGAACAGATCTCATTTTTTTTTATATCTAGTATGCCTATGACAAGCTATGAACCTCTTTAGCCAGTCTCTAACTGTCATCCGTTTCCGTCGGTTAGGTCTGTCTCTCGTGGCCTATGTATATTTCTACATTCTAATATAATGATGATAATTCAATAGAAGCCGAAGACTATCTTTAGAAGAAGGCAAGAAAGTCATATATGGTAAGCGACATAATTATATAAAACATTGATTTAATACAACAAGTATCTATTGAGAATAAACAAAAATGAAAGAAACATCAATGTGTAGTAAGAAAGAAAAAAAAATCTCTATTTTTCAATAAGAGCATTTTTGAATAAATTTGATGCGTTAGTTAAAAAGACATTTAGTTCTATCATACTTGTATAAGATAAATATCAATCAAGAAATAATAAAAATTAGTAAACGATTCATTGAAAATAATAAAAATAACTGATTAGGAAATCCGAATATTATTTTATTGAAATGGATGATGAACAATGTAATCAAAACCTATTATTATTCTTTATTGTGTTTAGTCAAAATGATACCAAAAAAAAAAAACGAAGAAGCCATTCTCATTTTCCAAGTAATAAAAATAACTCCAGTTTATATTTTGATATGTGCATTCTGTACTAAAAAGAACCAGCATTTTATATTGAAAAGTCAATTTAGTAGGCAGACTTAATAACCTATTTGAATTTCTACGATAAGCATCTTAATTTTGCATGATACTCATAAGACTCAATAATATTTTTTATAATGTTTATGATTAAAATTATTCTATTTCACCATGAAGAATTTCTCAGCTCAAGTGACATGCAAAATTTTTTTGTGGAGAAAAATTGGTAGGAACAAAAAAGATAATTCAAATCTGAAAAAATTCTTTGAATAATAAGAATGAAAGCATCGGCGAATACAAAAGCATAAGAATATTTTTTTCATATTAAACACATAATCCGTCAATTTTTTTCAAGAAGGTTCATTCGAAAGAAACAGTTACTTGTTGTCTTGTTAAAATCATTTTAATACATACGATATCTAGATTTTAAAGATCTCTGATACAAAAAGCAAATATTTGATTTTCTTTTTATGTCAATGTAAGAGTCTATTATTAATCTTTGAAGTTTATAGATAGAAATTATTACGGATAATAAAAAAATAAAATAAAAACTAACATCATATATTTTAGTGAACAAGCAGCATGTTTTGTTCCTATTGAAATTGGACCTGGTCATTGTCTTGCTGGTTATGTTGCTTGGTCTAAAGAAACTGTACGAATTAATAATATGGCAACGGTAAAATAAATGTCAATGATTGCTGATTTTGCTTGTTGTATTTTTAAAACAGCTTGATATGGAAAAATATCCTGATGGTCTTTATGTGAAAGATGATAAAGTTACTGCAGTAATGGCACATCCTATAATTAACACGTCTGGTACTCTACTCGGTATGAATATGATGTCAATTTTTCTAAAGATCTTCTTAATAAATTCATCAATATAGGTGTCGTTGAATTTTATCGTATTAGTAGTGCAATACCATTTAGTGATGATGATGAAGATGTAAGTTATTATTGTTGAATTAATCTATAGAAAAATGTGTTATTTTGTATCTGTATAATTATATAAAATAGTTGTAGAGAATTAATATATAGTCTCTATAGAATAAAGAATATTTGTCTTTTATTGTTTTGTGATAGAAATATAGTAGCTTTATATATTAGTTTATTTTTGTTTATAGTAAAATTCTTCTTATATACTTATTTTCTCTTTTGCTTCAGGAAACTCTAAAATGCGTGAATGAGCTTTTCACCCAAACATATTACGAGGTATTACACATCCTAATTAATTATCTCTATTTAATTTTAAAAATCAAATTTGTTTTTAATGTCTGTGTGTACATGTATACCGATTTCGTTTTTTTTTTGATTTGCATACGCTGCTTGATCATTCATCCTTGTTTTTCTTTTTCTACCATTACGCTTTGGAAATTCATTGAGTAAAAACAACGAAGTTAGCTATTGCTGACTATTTAATATTTTTCATGATAATGTTTTGTTTCTTTATTTTTTTGCTTTTAGCTTTATCATTCAATGACACGTGAACGACGTTTAAACGATTTTCTATTGGCTGTGACTAAATCGATTTTTCAAGAACTTGTTAGTATGGATGCTGTTATGCTTAAGATAATGAGTTATGCAAAAAAGTTGGTTAATGCTGATCGTGCTTCTTTATTTATGGTTGATTCTCGTACGAAAGAACTCTATGCACGAATATTTGATATCGGACGTGAAGAAAATGACGTACTTGATTCATCATTTGTTAATGATCAAAACGGACGAGTACACAAACAATCATCATCTGACGAACATGCTTGTATACATTTTCCAATGGATAAAGGTATTGCTGGTTATGTAGCAACAACTGGAAAAACTTTGAATATTGTTGATGCTTATAGTGATGAACGATTTAATCGGTAAGAAGTTAATTAGATAGATGTATATATTCTTAATTGAAACGCTGTACTTTGTTTTTTTTTTTCTTTTCATAGAGATATTGATCAAAAAACAGGTTATAAAACTAAAACACTTTTATGTATGCCGATCATGATTCAAGGAAATGTTATTGGTGTTGTTCAAATGGTTAATAAAAAAAATGGACCTTTTACAAAAAGTGATGAAGAGTCATTTGAAACATTTGCTGTTTATTGTGGACTTGGTATGTTTATATATGAGAAGCATTTGATTTTTTTTTTTCTAAATTTTCGATATGATTAATGATTCATTTTTGAATGGAAATAGTTTTGATGAAATTAACAAATGAGTGTAAAATTATTAGAATCTGAAAGAGTTTTTGTATAAAAACTAGCTATTCATACAAACTGAAAAGATGTATTTAAACCAAAAAAAGAAACACGTCAGTCTCGATGGATTCAATTATACGTAATTGTTGACAAGAAAACTAAGTAATCTCTAGAGATCTTTCTTATCTTGCACATAATGAGTTATGATACAGCTTAAGTGTAAGAATTATAAATTACCAATTGCTTCGAAAACAATAGAAAGAAAAATAACTCAAGGGAAATAGGTCACTAAGAATATTTGAATAATTATTCTACTGTTTAAGAGTATGTCATATGAATTAACTAAAATTTGATTATTTGTTTTCATCTTTTTTTTTTTGATAAGCTTTACATCATGCATCACTTTATGATCGTATACGTCGTTCGGAACAAAAATGTAAAGTCGCTCTTGAAGTCTTATCATATCATGCATCATGTGCTGATGAAGAATATGAACGCTATAAAAGACAGGAACTTCCAAGCAACATTCCAGGTCTTAGACAATTTGAATTTTCTCCATGGAGTGTTGCTAATGATATGAAACCTGTTTATGTTCTTTACATGTTTTGTGATTTGGCTAATATGGATCCCTTGCATGCCAATAGGTAAATAGTTAACAATTTTATTTATTTGATTGGCTTGTTTTTTTTTTCCTTTAGATTTGATATGGAATGTTTAATAAAATTTACATTAACTGTACGAAAAAATTATCGTAATGTTCCTTATCATAATTGGTCACATGCATTCAGTGTTGCACATGCAATTTACACTGTGATAAAAGAAACTAAACATCAATTTACACCAAATCAGGTTTGTAAAAAGAACCATATAATTATTAGAGAGAAAGTAAAAATTAAATTCTGATACTCTACAATTATATTAAATAATTATTTCTTCTGTTATTATTATTATTATTATTATTATTATTCATCGAACGATTTCTAAGAACTTCCCCAAGTGATAATTATATTTTAAAATAATTTTTAGATTATGAAAGAGATCCTATTGAGAGAAGAAAAAATCTAAAAGAATCTGGATTTATGAATCTTTCTTCTCGATGTTTAACTATTTTTGTCATATTTCTCAACACAACATCTTTCGAGGGAAAACTCTTGACTAATACATTGCTTTCAGGTGGAGACATCATGCAATATGTAGACTCCAATGAGCTATAAATATCCTGAAAAGAGTTCGTGCTCTTAACTTGTTACTTTGGAGATACTACGCTTTTATAGCACTTTTTAAATTATAAGCTGTGATCCCATGAGGAACAACAGGAGAATTAATTTTCAGTTGTCAACTTGAATCTTTGTAAAGAGACAGTTCTTAACAAGAATAGTTTTCTTTTGGAAATTTCAGCTACTTTCATTGTTCCTATCCTAAAATACAGCTTTGATAAAAGCAAGTTTTTTCATGTTGCACGCTTGTGATTGCAATGTTTTATACTCAAATTCGAATTATTTATTAAAAAAAATTTAAATTCACTGAGAAGAACATAGTTTCACAATTTATTTTACTAATAAGCATTTTTTCACTGTCACTATAATAAAAATTTATTTCATACGTGGAGTCAATTTAGGCTCGGTCGCTAGTATAGGCAGTTCAAATGTATCTACATCATCAGCGTGCTTCAAAATCGACTCAATAGTATCATTTTTCGCAGATTTTAGAAAATTTTCCTCGTTTCGTTCCAATCGACTATGACACAATACTCTCAAAAAACAACCAGCAGTAAACCCCCTAGAGTTTTTCGATAGTTATTACATTGGTTTTATATCACTGATATACACCGATAAATTCGATGTCCTTCTTTCACGAAAAAAAGAATTAAAATTAGTTTTCACTAGTGTTTCTTACAGAGAACACAGCATTCATTTACAAATACTGTAAAAATACAATACATCTGCTGTAATAATCAAAGAGCATAAATTCTTTTCAGGACATTTATAGTTTGTTTACATCTATATAATACATATTATCTCAATTCAAAAACGATTTATCAGCAGGAAGACATCTTTCCTTAGACTCTTCTCAGATTATCATCAAAATCGACTTTCCAATTCTAACTTTATACAAATTAAATTCTTAATAATACTATTTCATTATAAAAGTATCAGATTTTCTCATATCTTCTATCTCAACTTACCAAGATTAAATATTCTTTTCTGCAAATGAGCAAACATTGTTTTTGTATTTACATATTAGGATAGACGATACACTACAGAATCTGATACCAGAAAATCTGATACTTGCATAATGTAGTTGTTCTTTTATGAACATTTATTATGCAGAGTTACAATTCTATAGTCGACTATGAAGGTAATCTGGTAGAGGTTAAGATATTCAGTTGAAAAACTTACGAAAATGATCATATCTAAAGAAGAAAAGATCTATGAATATGAATAGTTATTTCTTTGATTGAAGATATGTAATAAAAAATATATCAATATGAATTTAATTATAAAAAAGTAGTACATGTTAATTATGTTTAGTGTATTGCTCTGTTTGTTGCTTGTCTTTGTCATGATCTTGATCATCGTGGTAAAACCAATGATTATATGGTAAAAAGTGCTTCAACTCTTGCTTCTATTTATTCAACATCAACTATGGAACGACATCATTTTAATCAAACAGTAACCATACTACAAGTAAAATCGCGAATTTATTTTCTACTACTAAAATAATTCATGGTATATTTAGACGGATAGTCATAATATATTTAAACATTTTTCATCAAAAGAATATCGACAAATGCTAGATGAAATTCGTCATTGTATACTGGCAACAGATTTAGTATTATTTTTTGAAAATCGTCCAAAACTTGAACGTGTTGTTGATAATTCTCAATTTGATTGGAATAATAAAGAACATATGTGAGTAGAATATGTTATTTTCTATATTCAAAACAATTTGATTATATATATATATATATATATATATATGTATTAAGTATTAAAATTTATCATTGATGATTTCTTTTTGTTTTCTTCTCTGAAAATTTTCTGTTGCTCTAGTGATGCTATATTGATGATCAATTATATTATATTTTGATTGCTTTGCTCTTCTCTCTAGGCAACTCATGATGGGGCTCAGTATGACCGCTGCTGATTTATGCTCTTCGTTTAAACAATGGGAAGTACAGCGGTCGAATGTGAGCATCATCATGGAGGAATTTTTTCAACAGGTGATTTAATATGTTTGATCTTTTTTCTCTCGCTCTCTCCCTCTTGCTCTCTATGTTAAATCGAACAAGAAAACAGTAATTATTGATAATACTACCATGATAAAGACAAAAAAAGAAAAGGAAGTGATTATTACAAAATTCTTCTATTCTTAAAACTAAGTTAATACTCACACAAAAGTTCATCATATAATGATGTTCATTGTGTGCATCTTTTTTTTTTTTCTTTTGCTTCCAGTCAACGTTTGCAATCACTATCCATGACAGCAGTCGATTTATGTGCTATGTATAAACCTTGGCCAATACAACAAAATGTTGTCAATACAATCATGGATGAATTTTGGCAAGAGGTGTGGTTTCTTTTCAAAAAAAAAGATATATCTTTTTTTGCTACTTTCTTTTTAATGGATTTCATTTTGAGAATAATAAGGAAAGAAAGAAAGCAAGAGGGAGAGAAATGTTTTGTACAGTTTTTAATTTTAATCTGAAATTTATTCATACAGGGTGATGAAGAAAAACGACGAGGTATTCAACCACTGTCATTAATGGATCGATCATTGGCACACGAGTTGCCAAAAAACCAGGTAAAATAACTATATATTAATATTATAATTTACAAAAAATAAAAATCAATCACATTCTTTGCTTAACATCTATATTCATTATTAATAAAATATCCATAGGTATGCATCAATCCCTGTTCGACTTGTAACTAGGACTGGTAGATACCTAAATTTGCATCATATAAAAGTTATTAAGACTCTCATCTTTCCTCTTGTTAGTTATTTCTAGTTTGCAAAGAAAGTACTACGGATTCGCTTTATATTTTTATCACAGATAGAGCACCTAAAATAACAAGATACTTGTAAAGATTCGAATTGAAAATCGGAGTGCTGACATTTAGCGTTCTATAAATTCGAATACGAAAGTCAAAAACTTATATGGCGGATTTCATCCCTGGCAAATACTTTCAAGTATTCGTAGTCAAAATTTTAGCCCAAGCGTACAAAGTTGGACATGGACAGTAAGCAGATCCGATGTGATCCTATGAAAACTGCAAAAATCTTGTGTAAAATTGTTTTTCACGAATACATGTCTTCTTATGTTGGGTACTCTATCTGTAGTAAACACTTCATTAAGGTTCGTGATAGCAACCTTGAGAACCAGAAATAGCCAAAAAAGAGGAAGAAAGCAGCTCTCATGGAATCATATTGATTAATTATTATGTCTAAAAACTTAATTTTTCGTTTTCTAGGTGAATTTTATCAACAGTATTTGTGTCCCGTGCTATTCTTTAATCGCACGTATTCTACCTGAAACAATGCCTATGCTTAATGGAGCCAGGTATATTAAAAGCAAAAAAAACACTCATTTACTTATTATATTCTATTAAAAATCAATTTTTTTTAGAAGTAATCTTCAACGATGGCAAGAACTTGCTGATGAACATCAATCATCTAGAACGTCTACGACTACTACAAGTACGAATATATCAAAGGAAATCAACGATTCAACACAAACTCATCAGCCAACATCGTCGTGATACGCTCATCTTTGTCTCTCTCTTTCTGTTTTGTTTTTCTCTTTTTTTTTTAATGTTATCCGCTCATTGTTTGTGTTTTATTTTCTTGCTTTTCTTTTTTTTTTTTATATGCACAATACAATGATCAACATTTCTAATTGCATCATTCTCCAAAAAAATGAGGTTTTTATTTCATAGAGACAAATAACGACAATGACAATATATCTTTGAAAAACACGCACACGCAAGTGACTAAATACACGTTATATAATATATATATCGCAACTTAAAAAAAAAAGAAAAGAAAAATTGAAGCGGACAATATTTTTTTCTATTTCTTTTACATACACATAAAAATGTTGTTTTCTTTTCATTAAGAATTACTGAAGCAAAGAATAACAACAACAATAGAAACAGGAAAGAAAAACGAGCTCTTCTAAATCAAAATATGATTTGTGTATGCTTGTACGTATGCATTTGTGCAAAAAAAAAATACTATGTGTAGTTAGTCAATATATATATATAGAGAGAGAAAAAAGTTGAGAAATGACGCTTTGAACACCAATAAAGAAAACACAAATATATGAAATAAAAACAAAAATGTCTGAAAAATCATGAAGATGATGTTGTTGCATCAGGTGAAACAACTGATACATTATGATCATCATCATGAATATCAACGTTTGTTGTTGTTGATGGTGGTACTCGTAAATCAAAAATACCTTTTTCTCGAATAACTCTTAATGCAGCTTGTTCAGCAGCACGTACAACATCTTCACTATGATCAACTAATGATATGATATTTACACCATCCCATTGAACACCACATGAATTAAGTAATTCGTGAATCTTAAAAAAAAAAAATGAAAAGAATTAATTATTTTTTTCTGTGACAATTAATGTTTCTATTGTAAAAATCCATAAGAAACAGTTGCGAAATTATCTATTCAAGCAAATAGGTACAATTTTCTGCTACGATTGCTATTTAAAACAAAAATTATAAATAATTTTCATCAATTTTCGATTATATGGGATATTTTATTATATTTTATGTTAATGGTAGATAGAAAAAGTTCTTCAACATCTTACAGAATATTAATCAAAATAAACGATATGATTGTACTGATTGACGAGTTTCTAGTCATTTTACTTATCTATTCTAAGAAGAGTAATCAATCAGAAAAAAATTGTTAATATATAGATATGCTTGTTACATTCAGCTGATAAGTGAAGTTCTCGACTCTGATTAATCATTATTGAGTTAGAGCTATATGCATAATATAGATCTTGATGAAATATAAACATTCTGAGAAGTTCTAGGGCTGTTAGTTGATTGCTGTAGAGAGACTGCATTCTTATAATACTTTTTTAAATTAATGCTGTAGTTCCCTATTAGAAAAATCAGAAAAACTAATTTTCGAATTTTGATTTGAAACTTTGTATAGAGGAAAACTTTAACAGGAATATTCTAGTATAAAAATTTCGAATCTTTTCATTGCTTCTATCCTAAGTTATAGCTATGATAAAAGTGCGTCTCTTACATTACTACAGCATTAACTTAATAAATATCATAAAAATACTTCTTATGAGTTGCATTATGTTTGAAAAGAATATTTTCAACTGAAAATATCTGCAGAAATAAAAAATGAGTATAGTAATTTCTCTCAAAAAAAAAAAAACGATTGATAAGACGAATAAATTTTCTCATTGGTTTCTTATTCACAAAAATTTGTCCATTTTTTTCTATGTCACATATATTATATGTTCTATCGTAAGGGAGAATTAAAATCAAATTAGTATAAGTCAAAAAAAATATGGATCCTAATGAAAGCAATGAAACCATACGATTTTCATGTAATATCAAACATTGTAAAGGCTAGACGATTTATATCTTTTGTTCTCGTTCTTAATTATAGTTAAAAACATTTCCTTTCCTTAACATATGTCACAAAAGAAATTATGCTGTCTTGTTTGACATCTCTCATAACTCATTGATAATGTAAAGTACAGAGCTGAGATAATGTGTGTAAGAAAAATGAAGGAGAAAGGCCGCATTTACGGAAAAAAAAAACAAATTAAAGTTGGACGAAATCTCACAGTGAAAATAAAATTTATTGGTCTAATATAACTACAATCTCATTCATATGAAATAGTTACAATGTACTTCCACAAATGCATTTTATTAAAGAGCAATAATATTTGTTTTCAACACTTCATGTCAATTAAAAGTGTATCTAGAATAAAATTTTAGGTTAAATTCAACCTCTAAACATATTTGTAGTACAAGGAAAAATATAAGATTTCTGTGGATAGGAGTGATCATAGTAGAGATTTGCATTGGATGCATTTTTTAGAAACAGATGTAGCTTTTTAAGTTGCGTATCAGTAAAATAAGTTGAAGACAACAGATTTTTTTTTCTGAATAGTGAATTTTATTCTTTGAAACTCATTGTACAGAAAGATGTATTTTGAAAATACGATTTACGTCTCTTCAGAGTTTTTGCAAAAAATGAAAACAAAAAAAAAAGGTCAGATCTTGGAGAGACATCAATCGAATTTCGAAAATATATTATTTCATAAAGTAAATAGCAAATTTTCTCTTACGTCAGTATCTGTAACAGGTATTTCTTGAGTACCACCCGATGCTGTTTCAAGTAACATTCTAACATCAAAAACATCAGCTTGTTCATCATAATGTATAGCTGGATGTTTTCCTCTATAGAATAAAATTCTTGCACGTTCATTTGCTTCTCTCCAGCTAAGACCACGGCCTATTGAATGTGATGATGTTGTATTAGTTAATGTTCGATCACCATTTACTGATGTTAATAAATAACGTGATGATTCATCATTTGAAAATTTTGTTACACCTATACGTGGTGGTAATGAAACATACATTTCTTTAATAATTAATGCTTAAATAAAAAATTAAAATAGAAAAAAAGAAAGATAATTAAAAATTACAATTAAAGATCAAAATAATAAAACATACGTTTTCCTTCTAATCTATCTTTCATTAAAGTTTGTACTTCTGGTTTATCAATATCATCAAATTGATTTGTTGCATGTGCCTGCTCAATAATATCAACAATTTGTTCAATTAAATAATCTTGATTATTATTTTTAAAATCTTGTTTTAATCGTTGTTTTAAATCATTATAAGTTTTAAATTGTCCTTGTTTTTGTTCTTCTAAATAGGAAAATGTTTTATTAAGATAAATATCTAATTGTTTATTATCATTTGATAATTTATTATGATTAATTAATAAATTTTTTAATGATAAAATAACTTTTGATCGATTTGTTTTTAAATTTTGTCTTGCACGTTCACTTAATAAAAATGATAAACGTCGTTTTTCTTCACTTGGAGCTTGTTGTAATAGAAATAAACCATCTCTATGTGATTGTTTTAATAATTCAATTGAACGTATACATAAATCATGTGTTTTAGAATATTCACGTTGTAATTGTAGTAATAATTCATCCCATGTTGATATAAGATTAGTTGAAAGTATTTCTAAACTACGTTGTAAAATTTTATTTAATTCTTTAATTTGTTTTCGTGTTAATTTTTTTTCTTTTGTTTCATTATCAATTAAATATGATTGTAACCATGATAATTGATTTGATTTTAATAAATTATATTCTTGAGTTGTTAATAAATTTATTTGATTATTATATAAATTTGCTGTTTGTGAAATATTTGAATTTAATATATTAATATTAGTTTTTTCATTCATTTGTACTATATCACAATGATTAAATGTATCACGTACAATATCAACAATTGGATCAATAAGATAAAATGTTTGTTTATATTCAATTTTTAAATCATTACGAATTTGTTCATATGATTGAATTTTTGGATGTGTAACAAGTACTAAACTTCTGCGAATGATTTTTTCAGCTTCTTTTGAATGTTCATCAAATTTTCGAATTGGTGGTTGTGATGATTGAATATGTTCATGAAGAACAGTACCTAATTCTTGACGATGAGTATTTAATTGTAAACGACGACGTTCATCAAGTAAACTATTGATTGAAGTTGTTGTTGATGATGATGAAAGTTTGGTTTTCGATTTTGAACGACCACATGTTAAACAAGAACGTGTTTTATCATCTATTGGTTTTTTTGTTTGTTCTGATGATTTCTTTTCGATAGTTATGGATGCTTCACTTGGAATAGAAACATCCAAATGAGGAGAACGAGTTTCTCTATAAAGAAAAATAATATGCATCATCAAATTGATAAGATAATCTAATTATTTTAAGGGCACCCCCGCCTTTCGTGACCCAATTTTTCTTGTGGCTATTGTATAGTCTGAAATAACATCTATCTACTGAGTGCATTTTTGGATCAAACAGTTGTTCTTAAATACTAAAAACTCAGATTAACGAAAACTGTACATAATTGCGCATTTTTCTTCCAGATGCTTTTACCGACAAAGCTAATTTTTTTTTGTGACAACTAGGATCAAATTGGGAAAAGTATATATATATATATTTTTCTTTGAAAGTGTGGTTGTCGGTAAAATC
The DNA here is from genome assembly GCA_905250075.1 of Rotaria sp. Silwood1. Taxonomy (NCBI): domain Eukaryota; kingdom Metazoa; phylum Rotifera; class Eurotatoria; order Philodinida; family Philodinidae; genus Rotaria; species Rotaria sp. Silwood1. The sequence goes on along the minus strand of CAJNOP010000008.1, from coordinate 3,178,175 downwards.
GCCGTTCTCATACGCCTACGACTTTCCCTACAAACATTCTTTTTTTTTTTTTTTACATAATATTCGTCGAATAGAAACTAAGCAATAATTACTTTAATCATTGGTTTCTCACTAATTATTGAACAAATCAAAGTCTTTACTGAATAAGCGGTTTAAAATGACTAAGACAATTAGAATACATTATGAGAAAAATGTAAAATGACACATTATTTTTTGAATAAGAAACTTTCATCCAGTGGAAGTGTTTAAATTGTTTTTTCTTTTATTTTTATTCATTTCAAACTATTTATTAAAGACATAGTTTGATCAAGTTAATGACAAAATTAACCATAAAAATCACTGCTGATTTGTTTCTACTCTACGATTACATCTACCCATTGTCTAATTTTAAAAAAATCTAACAAGAGAAAAAAACCAATTCTTATTAATCAGTTTTCAGAAAAAAAAGATTTTTATAGCATCTATTCATAAACAAATTTTATTAAATGTTTGAGACATTCATTATTTAAAAAAATATGATAACATCTTTCGTTATAATTTAACTCAAATAACTATATCATTTTTTAGTTTTGTCAATGTATTTAATGCAAGTTTTGAAGGACTACCTATACATCTATTTTTTTTTTCTCTAATAACATACTTTGTCATTTGTGTTGTAGCTAATGGCATTTCTTCTTTATTCAAATGCGTCACTGTGTCAAATGTCTGCTTGGCTGGAAGACGTACCATCTGTTGCAATAGAAAGAGAAAAAAAATATATGCAATAATAGGAACTCATTAATCATTATATTTACATCACGTATAGCTAATGGGAATTCGGGTTTATCTATATTGTCTAAACCCTCTTTTTCAATCGTACAATACAGTGAACGTACAACAGGATCAACAATAAAAGCTTGATGTTTATGTTCTACAGTTAATTTTTGTTGTAATTCAGGATATGTTGTTACTTTTTGATCTTTAATTAAATCAATAGCATGTATTAAAATTTTTTCTAATGGTTTATGATCTTTTTTTGGATCAAAATCAATAATTGATTTTGCTATTTCATTTTCTAAACATTTTTTTAATTGATCTTGTCGAAATATTAATTTTGAACGTGTTTCATCATTCATTGTTATTTTATGTATAAAATCATTTTTAGTTAAACTAATTTCTTCTTTTTTTGATATAACACTTGGTTGTATCATTTGAATATCAGATGATGTCGAACTTTTTATTGTATGTTTATCTAAAATTTCACTACCTAAACCAGAACTAATTGATGGATGTTGTTGAACATCTTCCATTGTTGTCATTGTATCAAATGTTGATGATGGATGTATATGTGAAGAAATAATTGCTTCAAGACCACTATCAGAACGTGATTGAATTTGTTCAGGAATTGATGTTGATTCTTCTTGTTTAGTAAAAGATTGATAGGCATCAATTTTTGATGGTCTGGATAAATTAAGTTCGGGAATATTTAAAATTGGAGCTTTGATTTCAAATGATGATGATGATGATTTTTTAGATTCAGTAGAAACGGTCTAATAAAAAAAATATAATAAAAGATATTTTATATATATATGAAGAAAAATCATCGTTGCATGAAAATTACTAAAACGTCCTTAAATACCCTCCTTCTGACTTTAATAATCGCTTGTCTATGGATACTATATAGTGCCTTAGTTGAAACTGTAAAATTGATTGGACTTCTCACTGTTCGTTTCAAAAATGATGGCTGTTTCGCTAGGCTTTCGATTTTACATTGTTTCCAATGCATAGACTTAGAGACATTTGAATAATCTACAATTTTCAGACAAAATAAATGCATTCTTCTAAAAATATTGAATTTTCGAAAAACATGAGATTTTTCCAAAAAAAAAAAAATTATCGAAATCAGAATTACTTAAACATTATATATCTTTAGAAGAATGTATTTATTTTGTCTAAAATTTGTAGATTTCTCTAGTGCCTAATAGGTCTACGCGGGAAGAAATTCTGAGATTGAAACTCGTTTACATTTTATAGTTGTTACTAGGACACTATATTATATTTATAGGCAACAAAAACATTAAAAACGGATGGAGATATTTGAGAAGACTGTCTCATCAACCTTCTGAGGATATATCTTGAAAGTCGAAATCCGATCTAATGCTTAGGAAAGCAGGTCTATTTAAAGATAGTCAAAATAATTGAATGATAGAAAAGAATAAATAACAGTTGGATAGAATTCCCATATATTTAGACTTCGATCTTTTATAATAACATTCCGTAAATGAGCTACTTGATAAACAATATAAGATAGAATTGGTACTGTTTGATAATATTTTTCTTCTAAATCTTTCAGTATTTTTTGCGGCATTTTTTGTTTCTGCAAATTATCTTCTTTCGACAAGAATAAACAAATATATACAACAGGATAAGTAAATAAAAATAAAAGGCAATCTTTTTCATGAACCCTATCAATTTTATAGGTTACATAATCATGGCATGACTAACGAGCGAACGTTAAAAAGTGATAAATCACTTGTAGGTTAAGTCTTACATCATTAAATAAGTTCTACTGAGACTTGAAAAGTTTAAAAGAATTATTGAATTTCTTTTGTTAAGGCTTGACTATTTTTCTAATATTTTTCAACAAAATGTCTTACGAGAGAGTTTTACCAACTCATAGCTCCTGTTCAAGTTTCTATGTAACCGATTGTTAGAGCTTATGATGTAGATAAAAAGCCATAGTCGCTTTTCTCTCGAATTATGCTCATTTTATTGAATTTTCAGCCTATCGTAGTGTGCTCAAACCTTCATATCATCAGCTATGAGATGATCCGAGATAAATCATTGATAGCTGGCTATCTCTGATCATCTGTCCAACAGCATAGTTACTACGTTGTGACATACACCTCCTCTTGGAGCTAGTGGATATGTATACAGAACCCAATTAATCCAATGCAAGAACTCTGCGTCGGACTGCCCATCGCTTCAGAGCTGAATCCGTCATTTGACAGCACCCTTTAGCGTGTGATAGTCAAAAGGCAGAAAACTCTCTCTTAAATGAGAATGATGCTGAAACTTAGTAAACCTCTCTCCACAATAGATAACCTGAGCCTTTTGAAAACCAAACATTTTTTGATGTGAACATACTAATTAAAGTTTCAGACTTACAAGAAATTAATAAACTACGGAGAGTTTTCTATTACAGGGTAGAGTTTAGAAATTTTTTGTTGGATCTTACTTGAGTTTCTTTCACTGGTTGTGTTTCAATCGCTACTGTTGAAATATTTGTTTGAACTTTTTTTTCGTCTCCTAGTTGTTTTTCAAGTAGAGGCGCTTGAATTGGTAATGACATTTGAATTTCTTTTTGTTTTTTAATTTCATTCAATGGGACAATTGTTTCAGGTTGATTAATTGGTTGTTTTTTATCTTGTATATGAATTGTTGGTAAAACAATAGGTTCAATTGATGTTGGAGTTAAATCAACTGGTGGTAAATCATTCGATGGTGCACGCAATGATCCTTGAGTTTTTAATGTTGATGAAATATTTGATGATGAAACAGGTATATTAACTTCTGGTAAATTTGTTTTTGGTGCTTGAATAGAACGAGTTTTATCTTTTGAACTAGCTGATTTATTACTAAAACATGAACATAATGAACTTTTTGAAGATTTTTTTGTTGGTTCAGCTTTTGTTTCAATCAATTGTTTTTCAGATGATTTTACTGTTGAAACAACTTTTGTTGGAACATTATTATCAAATGATGGTGAACTTGATGTAGAAGTTTTTGATATTGTTACAACAGGTTCTATAGACGGTAATTGAATATTATTATCAGGACTTGTCTTTTTCTAAATAATTAAAAGAAATTTAAAAAAACGAAAAACGATTCTGCTGGATCACAAGAAGTAGAGGCACATCTTATGAAAAGTAGTAAATCTTATTTTTATAAGACTTTGAAAGAACTAGAATCAATTTACTGATAAATGACTATGCATGCATTCAAAGCATGATTGTTACTGTTTATGGTTTGGGTACATAGTCATCTCTCAATAAATTAACGTCGTCGCGGTTGCGTAGCTCAACAAATTTTCATGAAATATAACTGTATTCAAATCTTTGTGCCATCGACCACGAAATAGTCTTGACAAGTCACCAACGATTATTTGTCTGGGATCACTCGTTCGATAAAATGCTAACTAATGTTGCGGCATAAAACTGCTTGGGGGAGTGATTAGTATGTAGGGAAGCTCAAGCATTTAAGCGCAAGAACTCTGTGTCAAGTTGGTCTTCTATCCAGAGCTACAGTTCCTATCAGTTGTAGAGAAGATATTGACCTGTTAGATCTGCCACTTGGCAATATCCTATCCTGCAAGGTAGCTGACAGACAAGAATCTTTGTTCAAAGTCTTATCAATATAAGACTTACTACATACTGTTCGACATATATCTGCTTGCTTTACAACCTGGTAAGTTTAATTCCTCAATTCTGAGAATGAGTCACCTAATCTGATAGAGTTTTTTATTTGAAAAAACCTACCTCAACGATAACTGAAGGCTTTGATAGTTGATCAATATTTATTTCAGTTATTGTAATCTTTTGTTCGATCAATGACAATTCAGGTTTATTTAATATTTCTGTTTGATCCGATGATAATTTTAGAATAATTGTTTTTGTTTGAATAGTATCATTAGTTTCAATAGGAATATTTTGCTGATCATTTTGAATATTTAAAGTATCTTCAACAGGTGATGTCAATATTAAATCTTTTTCAATAATTCTTGTGACTGGAATTTCTTCAACTTTTGTTTTTATTTCAATATCAGGTAAATTATTAATTTTTTGTTCATCTATTGTAAATTGAATATGAGGTAATTGAAGATTAGGAATTTTCATTGGATCAGATTTTGTACCAATTATTTGTTTTTTATCTTCTGGTAAATTAAAATTAGATTCAGATGTTAAATCAATAGCAGGTATAGTAAATTCTGATGTTTGTTTAATTTGTCCTGTTTTCATATTAACTTCAGGTCGATCATATGTTGGTAATGGAATATCAGGTTTTGGTAAATTAGTTGCTGGTACATGTAATGGATCAGTATCAGGCTGATGTGTTGGATATAATTGAGTATTTGATGATAAATCACGTTCTACTGGTGGTAAATCGAGTGCTGGTATTTTAGATTTTTGTTTATTATGATGAAAAAATGTTGAAAATACACCAGATTTTTTTTCAGTTTTAGGTTTTGTTGCTTTGGATTTTTTTGTTTTCTTTGCAATTGTTGACGACTGTTCAGTTTTGGCTTCTTTAATATTTGTACTTGGTACAATATCAGTTATGATTGGAGATATTTCAACGCTTTTTACTTTTTCTTCAACAGTTTTAGTTGAAAGAAAATCACCACTAGATTTTTGAATATCAATCGTTGACGGAATCATTGGTTCGTTGGTTGTCTGAATAAAAAGAGAAAAATTTTTCAAATATAACCGATCGATTCGCGCTTTTTATATATAGAATAGAACCACGTGTTCTTTTTAACTCTTTCTATTAAATAGAACGAATCTTACAATTCTTTTCCAATCAATTAATCAATTCATAGAAAGAATATATCTACAGTTATATCACGTTTTTTTTAAGACTTGTCATTCATATAGAACGTAACATGATATTGCTTTTATCTATGTTAAAGTTGCTAAACACGCTAAAATAAAAAGTTTTACAGTCTATTGCCTAGCCATTTATTCACTGTTTTATTTAGTACATGCGATTGCATATAAGCAATTTGGTGAAGTCTACTAAACTTATGCATTTTTGAATATCTTTTATTCTCGATTATTTGTCTATTAGTCATTGTTCGAGAATACATTTGAGAAAAAATTGTTGATGATGCAGTAAAAAATCACAGACATATGAAAGAGTAGATGCGAACCACATTTTCGAAATATATATCGTAACGAATATATCTCATATTGCATTTTAATGTGTAATATATTTTGTCGTAGAGTACAGTTATGATTACAATATAATATAACGTAAGCATACACAACTTAGCAGTGAAAGTGAGAATGACATCTACGGTTAAAGAGGACTTGGATTTTCAACAAATATTTCTATTAATTTCATTTGAGAAAATTTCTTTTGTTTTATGTTCTATTTCATTGTAATATTTGGAAGTGCTTCCAAGGAACACAATGATAAATCGAAATATAGAGACGAAGGAAAAGTAGGAGATAAACCATGTAACGCAGAAATACAATGAGTGAAATTAATCTCATAGCATACGAAGAGTTAGCAGGAACGATCATTTGGGTGTATGCCTATTTTACACTAGTGAATTTTTCCGATTCCTATCTCAACAAATCATTTCTTCTAATAACAGTGAGAAGCCTAAATCAAATAAGTATATATGTTATATCATCTCTTCAAGATGCATCATTTGACATAGTTTTCGAGTAGATCTTCCTGAGAAAATAAAAAGAAAAACTCCATCACACCTATCAATAGAGCACGCTGAACTAGATGAATCGGTACTCTAAACTTTATTTCAAGTGCTTTTTATTGAGTTTATAGAATGAAAAGGGAAAATAAAAACAAAGAAAATCTATTTGAATAAGATTAATCAATAAAAGCTTACTTTTGCGTCTGTTTTTATTTCAATCGGTGATACTGTTTGTTGAAGTTCAATCGTACGAGGAACATCATATGTATTACGGTCAACGGTTGCATATTCGTTTTCTATAGGTATTATTGGAAGCGGCACAGGCTCGCTAGATGGCAATTGATAATGTGGTTCTTCACCTGAGATTACTTTTTCAACGATTATATCTGAATATACTTCTGGCTTCGAAAAATCCTATAGAAAGGAAACAAAACAAGAAAAATATTTGTTGAAAAATACTTTTGAAATTTGCTTATATTTTAATACCTTAGGACTTTTTTCAAAAGTCCGTTCTTTAAATGTATCAATATTAACTTGAGAGAAAACTGATGAATCCTTTGGTATAGATTCAAATGTTTTTCTACTCAGTATTTGTGGTTCGATAGGCTCGTTCTTCGGTAATTCATAATGAGATTCTTCAAGTGATGATGTTAATGTTGCATTTGTTATATCTGGACGTTCTTCCGATTTAGGAAGATTCTAAAACAAAAAGAGTAAGATATGGTTTTTAGAATGTCTTGGAGAATATATTTTTAAATTTCACCTTAAAATCCTTGTCGAAAGTTCTTTCTTTAAATGCATCAATATTGACTTGAGAAAAAATCGATGAATCTTTAGTGGTTGATTCGATCGTTTTTATTGCTACCATGGGTGGTTGTACAGGTTCATTCGTTGGTAACTCATAATGAGATTCTTCAGGTGGTGATACAATGTTTTGGTCTGTTACTTCTAAATGCTCTTCTGGTTTAGGAGGAGTCTGCAAAAACAAACAATAAACAAACAATGTTTTTCAATGACTTGCGAAGGAGTTTCTTCAACTATCAATGACTTTGTGCTTATAGATAATACTACATTGTGTTCTCATAAAAATTCTTAAAGAGTTCGGAGTCCTATTGACCTTTGACAAAGCTATCAAAATTTTTATCAAGAGACCCTAGATTGTTGAAAAACTGGTGTTTTCGAATTTTGATCTGAAAACTTTGCACATATAGAGTACTTAACTAGACTAGCTTCTTTAAAAAATTTCGAGGGTTTGAACAAAGCCTTTTCGAAATAGGAGACTTTCACAAAATATATGATGTATAGTACCGACTATAAGTTTGAAGTAACTATCTTTTTGAATTTTCTTCTTGACTGTAACAGCTGGGAAGAATCTGAAAAAGAGTTTAAGTAGCTGGTGGACTTCTCTATCAGAATTGATGAATCTGAGAATTCGAGGAGAACGCTTTCTATATGAATACCTAGACAATATAGACCCCACCGAGTTTTGTAGCACCCATTCGAAATTTTTTTGAAAATGTTTCTATTTGATAGAACAAAATGAGATGTCTCGACTCTCTCCGTAATATTCCTTCATCAGACGATATTCAATTCACAGAGAACCACGAAGCATTTTTCTTTTATTTTTATGAAAAATTTCATTGATTTTGCCGTGTTTGACGGTTCGAGACTGTTCATAAATTGAATGCAGTTCGATGATGGGAATTCATGGAGAAGATTGAGACATCTAATTCTGCGCTATAGAAGAAAACCATTTCCAAAAAGCTTCAGATGGATGCTAAAAACTAGTTTGGGATGCCTTGGCTCTCCAATCATCCATTTTCAAGCAGTTTTGTTGAAGCGTTTGGACTCACTTAGTAGAAAAGAAAAACGTTTGAGCTACTGACATATTTTTTCAGATTCTCCCTAGCTATTACTATTGAGTAAAATGAAAACCTCGGGTCTCTAGACAATAGACACATTAGAGCTTCTATAGTTTAGTCAAAGAGCTCAGTATAAATCTAAATTCTGTTAGAGTTTTTATTAGAACGCTATATAGTATCTATAGGCAAAGAAAAATTATTGAAAATGCAATGAAGTAGCTGAAGAGTTTTTCACGATAAACATTCATATTGAACTTTACCTCAGAAGGTTTTGGAAATGTTCGCTCCTTAAATGTATCAATATTAACTCGAGAAAAAACCGATGTATCTTTTATTGCTGAAGATTTGACTGGTGATTCACTAGCAGTAGTAGTTGTTGTTGTCGTCGTTAATGATGGTGGCACTGGTTCACTAGGCGATGTTTGTTGATGAGGTTCTATAATTGGCATTATTTTTTCAATTGTCACATCTAGCTGCTCCGATGGTTGAGGAAGATTCTGAATAAAAGAAGCGTTATTTTTTTCAACTGATTTTTTTTTTGTAATGAATTCTTATTTTACCTCAGCAGTCTTTTCGAAATTTCGCTCTTTAAATATATCAATATTAACTCGAGAAAAAATCGATGTATCTTTTATTGCTGAAGATTTCACTGGTGATTCACTAACAGTAGTAGTTTTTGTTGTTGTAGGCGTTAATGATGGTGGTAATGATTCACTAGGTGATGATTGTTGATAAGGTTCTATAATTGGCGTTATGTTTTCAGTTGTTACATCTAATTGTTTTTCTGGTCGAGGAAGATTCTGAATAAAAAAACGATTTTTTTTTCAAATTGTTTTTTTTTGTGACGTAGTCTTATTTTACCTCAGCACTCTTTTGAAAATTTCGTTCTTTAAATATATCAATATTAACTCGAGAAAAAACTGATGTATCTTTTATTGCTGAAGATTTCACTGGTAATTCACTAGCAGTAGTAGTTGTTGTTGTAGTCGTTAATGATGGTGGTAATACTTCTCTAGGTGAGGATTGTTGATGAGGTTCTATAACTGGCATTATTTTTTCAATTGTTACATCTAACCGTTGTTCTGGTTGAGGAAAATTCTGAATTAGAAAAAGAAATGTATTTGTTCAAATAATTTCTTTTTTTTATAATGAATTCTTATTTTACCTGAGCACTCTTTTGAAAATTTCGTTCTTTAAATATATCAATATTAACTTTAGGTAAAATTGGTTCATTAACTGTAGTTGATGATAATGATGGTGGCTCAATATTTTGTGTTGTTAAAATTACAGTTGATGGTAAATCTTCCTTTTTTTCTATTTCAGTAATTTTCTTTTGTTTCATAGGTGCTTGAATGGTTTCGGAAATACTTTCTTTTTGTTTCTTTTTTTCTTTAGCTTTTGTACTAAAACATGACGCACATAAACCACCAGTTGATTTTTTAACTTTTTTTGTTTTATCTTTTTTTTTAATTGATAATGTTGGTAATGGTCCTGGTTGAACTAATTCAATATCTGGTAACTTAACAGCTGCTCCATGTAAATCAATAGTTGGTTTTTTTGTGATTATCATTTCATCAGTTTTTGTTAGTGGAACAATAATTGGTGTTTTTTCAGGTTGAACATCAACTGGTTCAATAACTGGTGAACGTGGTTCTAAATGAATCATAGGTTCATGTTCAATGGTTTTAGGCTTAAAAGTAATTGGTTCAATTTCATGTGGAATTGGTTGTTCATATTCAGATGCTGGCTTTGCCTAAATAAGAAAGTAAAATTAACAAATACGAATATGATTGAAGAGAAGAAAAAAGAACGAATAAAATAAAAGCAATTTGAGATGAACAAATACTACTGTAAAGTAACAGAAAAAAAGATATGCTTAAGAACAAGGATATATATATATTAATCCTTACGATAGGTAGAACGAATCGATTTTCAAAATCATTTGGTTTATATGACATATCAAGACCAGGTCGATCTCGAAAAGCATCGATATAAATTCGTTTACCATCTTGTGTAACAGAATAATCAACAATAGGTTTTTCTTCGCTAGGTTTACTTGGTTGTTGTGTAGTATTTATTTCACTAACAGCGGTTGTTGATTGAATAGTTGCTTGACCTTGTTGTTCAGTTCCTGCTTTAGGTTTCTTACTTTTAAAGCAAGCTAACAAACTACCACTTGATTTTCGTTTTTTTATAGGTGCTGCTGTTGCTGTTGCTGTTGTTGTTGTTGGAGGTGGTGGTGGAGGAGATGTTGGTGGTGGGGACGAGAGTGGTGGCGATGGTAGTTTTTCTTTAGTAATTATTATTGGAGAAATTTCTGATGATGAAACTGGAACAATTGTTTCTGATTGTGTTATTTGTTCGGATAAAATTGGTGATGCTCGATCATCATGAATATTTCTTTGTTTTGCTAGATGATCAGATGAAAGTTGTTTTTCTTGAATTTGTATTATTGTTGTATCGGTTTTATAACTTGGATAATCAGGATTGTATGTTGTTTGAGCTTCGACAAAACGACCGGGTTCTGGTGAATAAGCAATTATACGTGTATGTTTTGGAAAGAAAAAGGCAGTCAAGATCCTTGCTTGCTCTTTATGAATACCTAACGAATGTAAACGCATTATATCACTCGGATCTGTACTATCCAAACGTAATTCACGTGATAATATTGCTTGTCCAATAGTCTGTAAAAATAGTCGATGATATATATATATATATAAGCATAAAGCAAAACAAGAAAAATTTAACTTACTTTATCCGATGCATTAAAGTCTAATTTAATTAGTTGAATTAAATCCTGATTAAGTTCATATTTATCCAATTGTTCTTGTGTTGCTTTATCTAAATCAATTTTTTCTTCTTCATATAAATCACTACGTATTGGTGGTGTAGGTATATCTTGATTAATGGGTTCGAATTCAATTTTTATTTTACTTGCTAAACTTTCATGTGTTGCTGTTGTCATTGAATAACCTGAATCTGATTGACTAAAATCATTTGTTGATGATTCTTTCATATCATAAATTGGTAATGATGTAGGTGCTATATCAAATTGTAATTGATCATATTGTTCTTTATTCTTTAATATTGTTTCTGTTAATAAACGAAATTGATTTTCATTAAAATCTAATATTGGTTCAAATAATTGTTGCAATTGATAAATATATGGTTCAGTTATATTGAATTTTTCAAATGGATTTGTTTCAGCTAGATTAATATCAGTTAAATATTCTCCAGAACGTTGAATTCGAATTAAATTTGATGCTGATTGATCAGATAATGGACGAAATAAATTTTTTATATATTGAATTGTATCATTTGATAAACCTAATTTAGGATCTTCAATATCAATATATTCATATGCTATTGCTTCAGCTAATGTTACTGGTTTATGTTGAGGTATCTCAGCAAGCATTTTTATTAATTGTTCTTCATTATAAACAGGTAATGATTGCTGAATATCATTCGTCATATTTACTTCTCTAATTAATTGTTCATCATCATTAGTAACTAAAAGAAGAATTTTTTTATACTCAATTATGTATGTAGATAAAATAAAAGAGAAAGAACAAGATTCAAATACATACGATAAAGAACAAAGAATGAGTGTTAACAAATAATTCAATGCTTTCGGTTAATAGTTTGATTTATGTGAAGTGAGCTTTAGTCTATTCAAACTTACCAGGTACATTAGAATATCGTCCCAACGGCATCCAACGGCATTTAGAAAAAACGTACCGTCGTCGAAATCTCATTGTGTCAACCGATATATTGTTCACTGAGCTGTTCACACATACGAATGAACATTTTTTTTGTTTCTGCTATTCAATCATTTGTTCACTCGTCCTTAAACAAACACCTATGTCTATACACACATACACGTATCCGTCACCAATGTGTCTATTATTTATCCAGTAGTCGTGCCAATATGAGATTTATGCATCAATAAAACAAAGACATGACCTCTCGTTTGCTCGCCAAATCAATGTGAACAAATATATATGTGAACAAGAATCCTTTCCTTTCTGCTTCTTCTTCGTCGTCGTCTCTATTTCTCTCTTTCTGGCGTCTCATTTTACTACGTGATATACTAATTGATCATAACGTGATGAAAGATGTTCATCTTGAAGATAATTAAAACGACCGAATGCCATAGTTATGGCTATCTCGTTTTTGCTCCGTCTTATACGTAATGAAGAAGGAAATGTTAAGACTATTAACCGCAAGCTATGGCATATATATAGATGCACGCCCTATATATTCAATGAACCATAATGATGCAACTTCACATAGAAAAAGAAAGAAAATACGATGGAAAGCTTATGTCGATTGATCTGTTTTTTCCTCGATATATCTATCCGAAAAAAAAGCATACAGGAAGATCATCTTCTCTTTATACATAGTAGATGCTATGTTAAGGAAAAAGTTAACTTGACATCAAGGTTAATGTTGGACATATATTTATGCATCCATCTATCAAACATAATATATCCTAATGGAAGTCGAAGATTGATATAGAAAAAATGTCTGTCATATAAACATTAATTAAATTCTTAAATACCTTTTTCAACTTGTTCATCTGGACTAGTTTTTTGTAAATTCTCCAGTGTATTTTCTATATTGTCAACAGATTGTTGTACAAGAACCCCAATAGTTGGTTGATTATCTCGTTCATCAATATGATTTTCGACAATAGTTATATAATCATTGTTTTCTTGGATATTTTTAATATCATTTTCATTATGAATTGTTGAAAATGTATTTAATAAATTTGACTGTTTATTCGTAAATAAACTTTCATATGTATTAACCATTGGTTGTATAATTAAATTAGCCGATAAATAATTAGCATATTCATCAGTTAATTGTTCAAACATTTGTGTCCATGATGAACAACGATCATAACGTAATAAATCCAAAATACGTGATGAAATCTTTCTAGCTTTTATATCATCTTCATTGGATGTTAATAATTTTGATGGAGCAAATATTTTTGAATGTATATATTCAATTAATAGAAATTTTTTATCAATAATTAACTGTTTAATATCTGATGATATTAATTGTTGACCTTGAATTTGTGTCTCCATAACTGATTGAACAACGGGTATTTTTACTGTTGAAATTTGATCTATTTGTTCAATTGGAGTTTTAGTTAAACTTTCTTTCTTATGTTCATCATCAGTTGAACGTGTACATGAACAAAATTTAGATTTTTTTTTCTTTTTTTTTATTTCAATCGGTTTTTGTTCAGATTTTGAAGATGATACTGATAATGATGATGATAATATTGTTTCATTAACAGGACCTCGTCCAACTGTTGTTGATTCAGATAAGACAAATTTTTTTTCTGGTTGAATTTGTTTTATTTGACTATTCGATGATAAATCTTTTGATGTAATTAGTTCTTTCTTTGTTTCATCTTGTTTTTCTTTTATTTCACTTCCATGTGATTGATTAGTCCATGTTGATGATGGTAAAAGTTTATTAACAGCATCAATACCTAATTCACGTTTAGCACGTTCAATATCATGATGATCATTTAATGTTATTGTACGTGTTATTTCTGTAACTTCAGTTTTAACAACTTTTGTTATTGTATCATGTGTATCAGGATGTTGTGACATAGTTTTTTTTGTTTCAATTTTCTTTTTAACTTTACATTCAAGATCTTTATCTTGTTCAACAGTTGTAATAATTTCTTCAATCATACCTTCATCATCCGATTGAATATATTCATCTTCATCATCAGGATTACCACGATCAATACTTCGACCACATAATAAACGAGATTCAACTTTATTTAATTCATCAGATGCAATTTGTTCAATGGATTCTACTGTTGATTCATTCATTTGAGTTTGTTTAGTTGTTTTATCTTTTTCAGAAGTTAATTTTAATTCTTTATTACTTTCCATGATTTGTTCATTAGGAATTACTGTCAGTTCTGAACGAGGCTTATCAACGAGAATTCTAAATGAAATCAAAAAAAAAATATTACTCATAATCCTTGTTTTCACGATTTTTTTTTTCTCTTTTTAGAATACATATTATTAATAATGTTTGTTACCATCAGTCTGTGTTTATTTCGTTTTCAATGAATATAATAAAAGAAAAACGCCCATACAAGAATAATTTTTATTCCTATTAATCAAGTATTTCATGAAATATAAAAAGAATTATCGATAATTAAGCCTTAGAATGTTCTATAGCGACATCTGTGTTATTCAGCGAAAGAAAAAGCTTTTTTTATATTAAATTCAATAGACATCGGAAATATCAGATTAGATGTATAAATAAATTATTAACATAGGAAAAATGATTAATAAACATGAAATTATTGATCTAATTAATTTTTTTTCTTTTTCATAAAAACATAAACAAGAAAAAAAGATTTTTTGTTTTTGTTTTCTTTGAAAAAGATGTTTGAATAGACGAATCAATTCAAAGAGATTATACCATTGAATACTCAATGTACTCTATGAGTTAACCTCAAGGGAGTATAACTATTCTCTAATCAATCAATAAATTAGTTTCACCGGAAATTGTATATTTCACGTTCATTTCAATATTATCCATAAGGGTGATAAATACTCAGTAGGGAACATTCGTTCTTTTATCATTATACTTTTCAGGCATTCCTTTTTTTCTGATTATATATATATATATCAGAGAATTCATAGCATTCATGCAGAATTAAGAACTTTCTTTTTTTTTTGTATTTTGTATTAGATGATGATGTGACACAGTCATCATATATTTAACAAAAAGAAAAAAAAAATGTTTCTGTTGTTCGATTATTCATTGCTATAAGATTCTATTTCAGTTCTGACAACATACAACTCATTCTTTATTTTTTCTTGAGTGGATTCATGCACACACACACACATATATATATACATGCATGCAATCGCACATCGCATAAGTGAGTTTGAAATAAATGCGAAGCTATACACACGAATCGTTCTTTCTCTCTTAAGAAACTAATTTGATTGACTAATAATACATTATGTGTACAAGCACGCATATGAAATCTTTCATATGTATATATACTTCACAAAATTTTTTTTCTCTAATTCATTCATTCATTCATTGAATGCAAAATGCAATCATTATAATTATTATTAATATTTCTTACCGAAATCTTTTCTTTCGTAATACATAAGGCATTAATTGCTTATGAGTTTTTGGTGTGAGTAAAAGTGTGTATGAACCATTTCTTTCCACAACGAGATCAACTCCTGTTAAATGCATTCGTGTTGTTGTATCAATAGGAACATTAGTTGGAGATGTTCCTTCTGTTGATGATGATAAAGGATTATTTGTTCGTGCACCGGTTTCAGTAGCCGATGGTGCTTGTACTAATAAACGAGCATTTGAACAACCCATCGTGCGTATCTATTTATTCGTTTGTTCAATAAGAATATATCTTTATAATCCAAAACATAAGATGATGCGTTAACAGATCGAGCGAGTAATAAAAAAAAAGGTGGTAGTAGTGTTTATTGCGGCTGCTATTCTCTGTCTGCAATAACACCGAGAAGAAGAGAAAGAGAGAGGGAGAGCAAAAAAAAAACTTCTTCGTCAAACGATGGTGAAGAAAAAAGCGAACAGAAAAAAAGAAGAAAAATAATGAGAGAGGAAAAACAATTTTCAAATGTCAAAGTTGGCAGCGACTCTGTAGTAGAAATAGAATCTTCGTCTTCTTTTCCTTCTTTTGTCGTTGTTAAAAAAAAGAAGAGACAACTCATAAACGACTAACTGATGGTAATAAAAAAAGAGAAAGAAGGAAGACGACAACTAGCAAGCACAAGGAGAATTTTTTCTCTCTTTCATACAGCACCATTTTTCTCAGAGACTCGCACGCACTCGTTTTTTTTTCTGGTTCGTGTGACAAAATCGTCCGTCTATTATCGCTATGTATTTAAGTTAAAAATAGAAGAGAAAAAAAAGAATAAGGGAGAGAAGATTCTATGTCATCAATAGTTTCCATGTTCATTGATAGGCAAACGTTTTCTATCAAAGCCAAAAAAAAAAGAATTGACAATAGGAAAAGAAAAGATATTCATTTTTCGTCAATCATAAAAGATTTGGAGAACGAGAGACTGAGGCACCTTTTCTTTTTCTATGCTTATTTCTTTTTTCATATTTTCTAATGCTGATGGTGATGGTGATGATGATGATGATGATGATGATGATGATGATGTTCTAGAATCAAATGTGCCGGTTAGGTTATGTTGTCTGGATGGATAGCGACAAACGCCGCTTTGCCCTAACATGTTTGCAGTAACCCGAGAACATCTAAGCACGCCGAAAGAACGAGGAGAGAAAATTAATTGTTCTTGTTGTTGTTATTATGCAAATGGAAAGGCAACAACTTTTGCGTTTTTTTCTCTTTTTATAGTCTTGATAGCTAGGGAGCAAGGTCTATTCTAACTACTGATGTAATTTTAATGAACATCTGTGTATGCATATCGCAATCGACCAGGAAAACGACAAGTGTCTATGTTGTGACAAATGCATATAGGCACACGTCCTTGTGCCAAGTATAAACATAGAACACCAAATGGATTTAGTGCATTCGAAGTCTATAATTGAATAAGACAACTTTGTTATTTTCTTCTCCCCAAACACAGAACCAGATTGTGCTATGATGATTGAAAATATGTTTTATATTCACAGTAATATGCAAAACGAAAAAAAAAAAATCCTTAATAGAAAAATTTTCAACGTTAATATGTATTTACTTTAAACAATCAAATCAAATAGATGATGTAAGCCTATGATAATATATAAAACAATTGACATTTCTCGTTTCTTTTTTCCTTCTCACTCTTATTATTATAGTTGAGTATATATACAATTGTGTACTTGCACGCGAGGTGTTACTATCGATTATCTGAGAATATGCCTGTCAGTGAAACAAGCAAATAAAAAGAAAACTCAGTATATATTGATATTTTTTCCTGCCCATTGCGGAAGACGAAATGCCGAGACATGACTTCTCTGCATATTCACTGATCTCATTGAATTTCAATTAATTTTTTTTGGGTTGTCTGTGACTCGTCTATTGATGATGTATGTGCACGATTAATCTTTTCTATGCTCATAGGGGAAGTCAATTAGAATGTATATAAAATAGAGATAGGCATGTGGTGTTCCTTGATAATGAAAAGGTCAAGAAGTAGCCACCTGCTCAAAACTTTCAGTGTTGTATTTTCTTTCATTTTTTGAATTCTCATTATATTAAAATAAATCTCTTCAAATCGATAAGTGCATTGTGCTCTTATAAATATTAAAAAAACTGAACTTCTTTTTCCAGCAATAAAATATATATATTTGATTTGTTGTTACATCTCATCGAAAAGAACAACAAAACGAAAAAGAAGCTGTATACACATACACTTTAAAATCAATGGTATTGACACTTCATTGCTTCTGATTTGAAAGAATTTACTTCTTTATGTAGAAAAAAAGAAAATAAAAGCAGATCTCGTCAAATAGATTCTGACAATATATACAATATAAGGTGACAGCGCGATTGTGTTAATTGTTCAAATTTTACAAATGTTACTTTAGTTTTAACTTTAATAATTGTCTACTTGAATCAATAGTTTAGAACCCTCGTTTTCTTATCTATACAAAGAAAAACACTAAAGCACAGATGTTACTTGCCACAGCCCTTTTTCTCTTTCATTATCGAATTTCTTACTTGCTTTTTTTTTCTAAAGAAAAAAAAAAGAACCTTCATTAAGTACACTGATCGTATCATGTTGACATTTAGAAGAAACATCAATGGTGCCGATCAAATGCATATAAATCGAAAACGAAAGACTTGAATACTTACGATTACAAATACAAATCATTCAATAGTATAGAAAAAAAAATATTTCTTCGACTTATTTTCTTGATATACAGACAAATTGACACAGATGGTACATAAATATATATCGATGTCTGTTCTAATAAGTAATTTCCAAAAAAAAAATACTCATGAGAATTTGAAAAAAAGAAGAAAAGGAGGTGGAGAGATCTGAGTATTCCCTTGGTAATGGACAATCTTGTTCGTTAATTCAACAAATTCTATATGATTTCTAGATATCATATTTATGTGATATTGTAGTTCATCTTACACAATTCGATATACAAATGCTTAACATACATTTTTAATTGATATATCGAATAAATAAATAGACAAATATTTCTCTAAGATAATTTTTGAATTGATTTTACAATTTGCATAAAAACTCGAATATTACCGTACCATGTATATTAGATATAAAATATAGGAAATGAATCATAAAAAAATTAGCGCTAAATAGGAAAACAATATTTGCGGGTGATGAAAAGAGATGAATAAATGAGTAAGAACAAATGAAAAGCAGATACAAATTATCCGTAGATATGTACATGTATGAGAGACAG
Organism: Rotaria sp. Silwood1; assembly: GCA_905250075.1. Lineage (NCBI taxonomy): Eukaryota > Metazoa > Rotifera > Eurotatoria > Philodinida > Philodinidae > Rotaria > Rotaria sp. Silwood1. The sequence goes on along the minus strand of CAJNOP010000008.1, from coordinate 3,159,470 downwards.
ACATAACGCCAAACGATGGATGGATGTCGCATTAACAGCAGCAGTTGTTGTATGGTATCCGAAGAGAGAGCGAACGCATGCACAAAATATCAACATTAACACAATGTGATTATTCTTTCATTTTTTTTTGCTTATCTCGCAATCAATAAAAGTGATCGACTCGTATAAACTATTGTTCTATTCTTATAGTGGATACTTAGAAATTATTGATCGGGAAAATTAATTGTAATAAAAATCAAAAGATAATAGTAAAATGCTGCTTACATAACCAAAGAATATATTGTTTGTGGTTAAGTAAACGTATTTTTATAATTAACTCTCTATCTCTAAGATCTTATAAAGTATTTGTCTTAATGCATCAACGAATATTTATTTACTGTTTAAATAAAAACGATTACTTACGAATAGTCTTCTCGTATGAAGAAATTTTTTTTATCTTTGTGGACTTTGCCTGTCTATTGACAGAAATTCAGAATAGATGGACAAGTTGATACGTTCGTCTTGTTCTTCTGAAAAAGTAAATGAAGACAAGAATATCTTAGCAGGCAAATATCAAGGAATAAAAATAGACATATCTATACATGTATGATTGATGGTATAATCGGTAGAGGACACTACTCAACATGTAACCGATATAGTATGATAAACAAAAGTGTCTTTTTTTTAATACCGTCATACAAAAAAGAAAAAAAACCGATCGTGCGATAAAGTTGACTGTTTTTTCCTTTCTCTCTATATCTGCAAGACATGCGTATTGTGGGCAGAATTAGGTCTAGTATCAAAACTTTCTCCAACGGCTCTTCAGTTGTTTGTCATATTCTTACCTTATGTATAATAATAAAGTAGGTTGTTTTGAATGCTATTGTGTAAAATTGTACAGAATATTTTAACTAGAACACGTTTTTTTGTTATTATGATGTTCTAGTATTGTTTGTTCTGTGGGTTATTCACACACTTAGTTGATTGATTAAATCAAGATAAAAGGTATTTAAGAAATATTTGATATAAGATATTAATAAAAAAAAAAATAGATAAATATGTATAATCAAGGTCGTTGATGATACAATTTGAGATAAATAAAATAGAATGATTCTATTCGATATAACAAAATAATAAATTTATAAAGTGTAGAATGAAAGAAAAAAGAACAAGACTGAACGATCGATTGATTAAATGTCTAATATATGTTGTTGAGTTTAATAAGAAAAGTTAAGAGCCAAGAAAATGATTTGTTGAGAAAATAAATCGACACGTCAAATCGAGGCTAGAAAAAAAAAAAGAAAAAACGGAAGTTCATTTTCATTCATTTATCATGAATAGAAGAACATCAAATTTTCACGTAAATAAACAACAATATAAATCAAACTTATACAAAAGAAAATATTTACAGTATATATTCATTATTTCGTTTCAGATTTTCTATTTAAAAGAGAATAAACTCGAAAGAAGAAAGACTCACCGGTAAGAAATTTCTTTGATTATTTATTGTTTAAGTATTTATATATTGTTCGTAGCACAATAAATGCCCCTTTGGATATATATTGATCGCGTCCAGTTATCTTCGTTTTTCCTTTCGTGTTCCTCAGAACATTAATATACACCATCTCCCTCGTACGTGTGCATATACATATATCTATATCTATGTGCAAAATGATAAAAAACGCCGACGATAGAGAGATAAAGAAAAACATTAATATCTAAATGACATCAGGCATGGTAGCCAATTTACGTCAACTGATCTTAATATCAATATTATTAAGAAGACAATGACGTCAGATAGAAACAAGGATTTTATGTACACAAATATATCAGAGAAATCAGCGAAACATGTGTATGCTGAAAGAATATGACAAATCAAAATATGGCTTAACATTATATTAACAAATTTTGACATGTTCATGTGTTTTATCATAAACAAAGAAGAACTTTAGAAAATTGTAAGGATAGTATGTGCATTTATAGATTTATTGAACTACAAAGAAATACAAGAAACTCTTGAAATATTAACATGCTTTCTTCAGAAAATGATTTATGTGCAGTCATCGTCGATCACTTACTCAAGGGAGATATTGTCTTAATGCTATGAAGACACAATGAGCTTTCATCTTTTCTGTATCTTTTGGGAACAAGTCGCCATACACACTTCCATCTAACCTTCGCACTTACTCGAACCATCCGGTCTTTCATTGTCATTTCTTATCATCATCATGTCACCGCTTAGATCAACCATGAAAACATATGAATGCTTCGTTGATGAAAACGTGTATTAGCTCAATTGTTACACAACATAATTTAATGCTCACCTTGACTTGTTGTCAAGAAAAAAGTCTTCCTATATTTGTTGTTTATCGTATTTTATCATCATAATTCTATCTACAGATGTATCACCGATGGTGATCCGATGGTGTTGATTGCATATAAGGATATAAAAATATTATCTCGATAAACATAGAAAAATGGTTTTCAACAAATTAACTTAACTCTTAGATATAGCAAAGTAAACGATATCTTGAATACAATTAATATGACTAGACTTTTCTAATCAACCGCGAATAAACCAATCAATCAATCAATCACTCATAGTACTAATACTATAACATTTCTATATCGAAGAATTAAGGTAGTTCTTTTAATACTATCGACTGAAAGTCAAGACACATATTCTTCAGATCTCAATTTGATTTTAAGCTTACCTTCGCCTCATATAACAGAGTCACAATCATAGTAACCTCTCACGTCTTTCTCGCTTCGTTTTTTTTTTTTGCTTCTTCTTTTTTTCTCTCTTTTTGTTCCCATTTGGCGAGACAACAAAATCAATTAGATTGACTATAAACGAGAGTATGAGTGTGCGAGTCGAGTAGAAGTTTTTTTTTTCTATTTTGCTACTATTGCCTGCCATACTTTTTTTTTTTCTAGTTTTTTTTCTCTCTTCCGCTTTTCAATTCTCGTTTACTACTTGATTGTATATGAAAAGCCTTTATACATATAGACAGGCAAACAGATAATACTCAAGGCAGCGATTTATCAATTGATGAGAAGAAATGTAGAAATGAAATACGACACGACTTCTGGCTTGCTGTCTCAACGCCATCGACAAACGATAACAGTAATATTTATATAAATACATCTTTCGGTCTCTTTTTTTCTTAAGCATTGTACTCTAACGATGAGTATAGTAACTTGAGAATATTTTCTTTTTACTCTTTTTTACGTTAACAAAATCTTACTGTATGTTTCTAATAGTAATCAAATGTATCATGACATATGAATAGAATATCTATATATATATACCTATGTATCGTATTTACTAATAAAAATTTTATATTTGTGATATGAAATAATCTCATCTTGAATAAGTAATTCATCCGTTGCTTTAAAATAAATTTGCATAGATATATATATATATGTCTATGTTAATACTCATTCGCTCAGGTTTTCTTAAGAATATAATGTTATTATCATGGACATCCTCTCTACGGTTAAAATGACTTTCACTTTCTTTGTTTCCTATATGTATAAGCTCATGAAATGACATACATGATTAAACCTATTTGTAATAATACTTGAAGAGAATGAAACTCAGGTCATTGTTTTTTGTGATAATTAAATATACGAGTTTCTATTCTCAGTCAATAAAGACAATCTCATGTACACGCATTCATATTACATATCAACGAAAGAAAGGATTACTATAGAGATTATGACTAAAATGAGGAAGAGAGCACGCAGTGGGTGCCTTATGGAAAGCTAAAACAGCAAGAGATATGGTTTTCTTCATTTTCTTTTCATCTCCTACTTATCAAGTGTAATCATGATAAATATTTTACTTGTTTGGTCTTCTCTTTCGCTAACTATTCTTAACAATGTTCTTCTCGTTTTGCCTTGATTGTAAATTTACTCTTCATTATCATCATCATCATTATCTTTCAATCTCTCACCACATGCTTGTTGTTATATACTGATACAAAAATTATTTCTGCTCTGCTAACTTTCTCAATCTTTTTTCTATTCTTGCCTGTATTATAGACATCGTTTTATGACCGAAACAATAAGGAGAAAAAAAAAAGAAAAGAACTTCCTTTCTTACCTTGATATTTGTAGACACAAAAATCATAACGAAAAGTCACACCTATGGGAAAAGTTTCTTTTCATCGGTGATAAATATGGGAACGAGGGAACTGAGCCGTGATTTAGTTTTTTTATTTCTCAATTGTTACTATTTTTATCGAAATTAGAAGTAAAAGAGAACTATAATTTTTTTTCCAGAATCGACTAGTCTGGAAGAAAAAAATGAAAAAGCTAAAAAAAAAAGCTCGATACTTTATTAATTGTGTAAAAGATGACAGCTACTATATTGATCTAACAGTATGATTTGACTCATGCATACATATCGGAATCATCATAAATTTGATGAAGATTGTTGATAACTAGCTCAGCTCATGCTATGTTCTATTACATCATAACAGTGATGACACATGGTTCAAGAATATACTTATTAGTATTTCTCATCTCATCTATGTCTATTTATTAGAAGAAATATTGAGTGCGAACAAAAAAATAATAATCAAGTATTTTATAACAGAAAAAAGAAAAGGAAAACCAGTTGTTTTTCTCTTTTTTTCTATATTCTGATGATGATGAACATTATCTCAACATCGGTGACCGGTTAGTTGCCTGTCTTATTTTTTCCCTTTTCTTTTTTGTGTTACTAACGAAGATTATGAAAAAAAGTGAGAAAGCAACAAAAAAAAAAAGAAAAAGAAAAAAACCTTTGAGAATGCTTGTCTCAAGACTAGACGAGTGCACGGTTCTAGAAGAAAATAGAAAAAAAAAAGAAAGAAAAAAACGGTGGTTTTCAAATTAGTTGCAGCAATGAAAAGAAAATGAATATTCGACTTAGAAGAGGAACAGGAAGTGAAGTGTTAGTGGAATTTCTCATCGGAAGTCTTTCTCGCTCTTTCTTTTCTTCGTATTCTATGAGTATTGTAATAAAAACAAGAAAAACCTTACACAAGCTCTGTCTCTATTGAATTTGTGTGCATAACTTTCTTCGACAAGATCGAATAGATTTCTTGCAATCAAACATTGAATAGATATTATATTACTAATATTGAACAAATAATAACAATTGATATGTTTAGTTTTATATTTAGTCATTTGAAAATTCTATTTTTGTGTTCACAACAATTCATTTAATTAGTCGTATCAAGATCATCGAATCAATTATCTTTGTCAGAGTTATAATTGCCTATTTTTATGGGCTTATCTAAGTAGCTAATAGAATGAAATAGATATGACAGATCTATCAATGTAACATCAATATGTAAAAATATCTGTCAGCATGAGGTGATGAATAGATAGTGCATAAAGGCATTTATGTTCTAAGGACATCTTTTATTTTTAAAATCGTCATATCAATTCTTTATCTGTATTAATACACTGATTATTAATATAAATCCAAAAGTATAATCACCAAAAGACGAATGGGACGTCTTGATATAAAAAAATAGTATCGTCCTTCAATAAATCAACAAATTCTTTCCAGCTGTTTATACGTTAAGAAAATGGATAGCTTATAAATAGATACAATATGTTCTTTTCTTGCATATAGTAAGTATGAAATATATTCATCTTCAATTAAAAACAAAAACATATATAATGCATTTGCTTACAAACTATATCTATTTACTATTCTAAATTAGAAAAACATACAAACATATAAGAATTAGATTGTTCTTTATACTTTCGTATTTTCTATATTACTTATGGAAATAGTTAAAGTTAATTTTTTTGAAATTCACTAAATGATTATTAAATAACTGATGATATGTTTAACATTTTCTACAGTATGAATAAATTTTGTTGGTGAGCTAACTCCTGACCATATATGCGAATACTTGTTCAAATCCTAGTATCAATGAATAATTAAACTATTTGAAATGATTATGATGAACTTCTAAAAATAATTATAACAAATCTTTTTTTTTTTTAATACCTTTTTATTAGTTAGAATATTGTAAAATGAGCTTTATCAAATTGATTCACATCAATATCAGCTTTAATTACCATATAAATAATTTCTACTAATAATATTTCATTATCGAATAACATTAATCGACCAAAAAATAAACGATATTTAACAAAACTAAAATTCGTATACTAATATAATTCATAAAATGCCTATTCGCTCTTGTTTAGCTGACAGAATTTATATCAACACCAGTTTAAAATCAAGTTAAAATAACATTCAGCTTACAAAAATAACAAGCTTCTGTTTAAGGTAGTCAGCCTCATTCATCAAATAAAATATAAAACAATCCAGAATAGCTTTTTTTTAAAGTTCTACACTAGAGTATAACAGTGGTTTGAGTATGTATGAATTTCATCGCTATGTTTGTATAACCTTGTTGAGCAGCATATGATAAAGTAGTAGTGTAGTTTATCAAGAATCTTTTATGATTATTTCATAGACAAATATCAATAAGAAAATCAAATTCATTATCGAAAGTTTATCAAATAAATTAAATAAATTCAATTTTTCTTTCTATATTTAAACAATAATTAATGCTAAATAATATGTTCTATCCAAATTATCAACATTGAAAAAAAAACCATTTATTTTGACAATCAATGCAAACCATTTTTATCTTTCGAGATATATAAATTATCAACATAAAACTTACATAATCGAGAAGAAAAGAAAACTATTTTAAAATTTTATATAAATACTGTATAGCAATTGTTATTCAATACTTGAATCATTGAATGTATATAATAAAATACTTAATTCAACTTATATAGTGAAGGTTTTATTATTTAGAAACAAAATAGAACGTTTTCTTAATATAAATAATATCTTATGTCCTTGTTCAATCAAAGACAAAGGATGATGTATTCACAGCTACGGGATATGCTTTTTTTTTTCTCATAAAATTGTATGAGATGTTACTTTGTTTTCTTTTTCTATGATTGAAGCATGTCTAATATTTCTCTCTTTAGAAGAATGAAGAAAAATCTTGGAAGTGAATAGGTAACATGAATCACATGGTTTAATATAAAACATACTATAATTAAGATTTTTATTCCAGATGCTACACATAACAAAAAAAACAAAAAAAAAGTCGTTAATCAAAGGTGTCTAATTTAAACTCAAATAGAATAACCAACCGGCGGGTTTTTTTTTTGCTATTTTTATTTTTACTAATGGGCTCGTGATAGAACTATGCGCACGAAAGAGTTTGCATAAATCAAAATTATACAATAATCGTTTATACTAGAATAAAAAACGACCTTTATTTGCCATTGATGTGTCAAACAGTCAGATACTTTGTCGTTTCGTTTGATCGGAGAAAAAAAGGAAGTAAATTCCATTGATGAACGTAATAGATTTTTCTCGTCATTTATTAGAACAATTACAATGACAATAGTACTGACTATAGAAACAATGATCGTATAGCATGATCTTTTTTTTATGTTTATTCATGTAAAGTAATATCTGATTAATCGATATCAATAATACTTCTTTATGTAATGCCACTATAAGCAGGCTATTTATTTCTAAATTTAGACGACAGAAGAAAAAATAAAACAACTAAGAATTGTATATGATTGAGGGAAATATTGAAATTGAAACAAAATTCTTACGATGATCGCTATCGATAATAGATACAATGTGGTTTCTTATCGCAAAATAAGAATCATTAAGTATAATAATAATAGAACAGATTATTATGAAGCAAACATCATCATTGAGAGAAGACAGGTGTTCAGGAGCATTTTATTCTAGAGATATGATTCTTGCTTAATATTCTCAAAGTGTTTGAGCAGTGATACCTACTCTGATACAATCAATGAAAACTGCTTGAGAATTTCTTCTTTGTATTGGTTTCGGGTTTTTTTTCTATTCGGTATTTTTCATTAGATGCTGAACAACAGCCTACTAGAAAATTCAGAGTCATTGACAATTTCCTAATCAGCAACTTTGAAAAAAAATGGTAGACTTACAACTTCTAAAAATATAACAAGAAAATTTTGCTAGGATGAACAAACTTAAACGCCAAAAAAACAGAAAACAGATAACAGATGTAAATAACAATTAGTTAAAAGAGAAAGACCTCCCATCTAAACTATCAGAATAACATACTATATATAAAATTAAAATTATCTTTTCATTAACCGAACTGCTCCAATAGAAAAAAAGAAAAAATGCAGATTATTAGAGCATGCAAAATAATTACTTTCTTTCTGATTCACATATTAATGATAATTATTTATGAGCTTTAAGAATTAGACTATATCTAATGAAGATTCAAATATAGACTTTTTGTATTCGTACCTACCCAAATCAAACAATCAGATAGTAAGATCTTACAAGATTGTACCCCTGGTCTTGTAAGATCAGACGAAAGTTGTAGTTTCAGAAATTTTACAGTAAATCGTACTATAAGACATTCTATAATCTCATAGAAATATCTTACAAGGTAGCAAGATCTTTTCAGAATTTTAAAATACGACTTAGCGGACGATTTCTGAGACTAGGATTATTTTGTACAATTTTTTTGTCTGATCTTACAAGATCTTATCGTCTGATTTTTCGAACGGGGAAGTTATAATTCGGTGAATATAATATCTAAACATATATCTAGTACCTCTAAATCAAAATCTTTAATAATAATTCTAAGTATAATATTATCAAATAGTTTTTTCAATGATCGCAAAAATTACTTAGATTTTATGTAAGATCTTTATATAGACAAGCAACAAGAATTATTTTACAAGGAAATCTTTTCAGGTGTTAAATCGTTTCTTGACTGAGAAGATGTTTATTAGGTGAGACCTAGCAAGTAATAGGAAAGTCTAGAACGATTTAGTTATCTGAGTCTTCATTCTTGAGATATCGAAATTGATAGTAGATTTTTCAAAAAGCGGTTGTGATCCCCTCATATCATATGATAAATCAATTGTCAACTTCAAACTTTCCTAGTATCTCTTATCCTGAGATATGAAATATTCGAATTCCTTTCATATGTACAAGCAAATTTTGTTCATATAGATTTATCTCTAGGAAAGAAATACTAATTGCACAATCAACTAATCTCATTCAAGATTTTGTTGATGCAAAATTTGAAGACAAATCACAGGTTTTGTTGAAAAACCCAGCAAAACTCCAATATCTCAAGAATGAGAGTTCGGAGAACAAACCATTATAGACTTTTCTATTATTCACTAGAAGGCATCAAATGAACATCGTCTCGGTCAAAAATAGATTTGATACTTGAAGAGCTTTACTCGTCAGCCGAAATGTTAATAATTTATTTTGTCTATTCTGAAATAAATGCATAAATAAAAAAAACGGTTTTGGTGTAAGTTCAATTTATTAGAGTATTGCATCATATGATGATTCAATCTATAGACCATAATCAGGATTACATATTTCAATACTGTTCAAGTTTGAAGCATAGCTATAATTTTAATTACCAAGAAAGATATTCTATTTTTTTTCTATTCTTTTTTTTCATGCATTATATGGAACAACAATTTTGTTAACTCTTACCGTCAGGTATCTTTTCACTTCATTAATACTATCTTAACTAGCGTATGTCATTAACGGAATTTTACTTAAGAAATCAATCTTGCCTTAAAGAGAAGTAGATAAACTAAAAAGTAATGACACTATTCGGCATTTTCAAAACAGACTTTAGTATTAGCAGAAACGCCAAAAAAACGCTTTCAATTAGTAGATGTAATTATTTGGTTGCTCTACTCTCACAACCGGATTGGAGGGCTAGCACCGATGACTTAATTCAACTATTGCCATCACCAATGCAAATTTATAAGTGTTGATTGATGAAATAACTTAACAACAACATGAATATGTGTTTATACTAAATAAAAAAGTTATTTTTCAAAGTCGATGAATTCTTGATATAATGAAATGATATGAAGAAGGTTCTTTGTCATTAGATGAATATTGTGATAAGATTAGTAAAACATTATAATAATAGTCTTGTGACTACAATTTTATAAACTATTACATTTCACGCTGATTTATATTATGAAAATAACTTGTTATAATAAAAAGTTGTAGTTACTCTTCTTCATCAGCTATAGTTGGATAAAAATGTGTCGATAAAACGTAACCAAATGTTACAATCAAGTACCACATATTAATTAAAATTGACTACTAATCTGCGAGGCAAAAGTGATTGCTAAAATCAGGTCTATGGTTTTCTACTCAGAAATATCATGGACAATACATCCTATTCTAATTGAAAGGAGAAAGGCTGAGTTTTAAGCCAAGTTCAATTTCGAGAGTCACCAAACACTCACTTGCAACTTGTATTCTCTTCAAATATCTCACTCGCATCAAACCTATCTTTTTCTTTATAAAAGATTATGTTCAAAATTATACAGTTATATAAACTAGAAAGGTTTTTATTAAGCTTTCAAAGGATGTATGCTTTACAATTTTTTCATTTAAATTCAAAAAATAGTTCCTCTAATCTAAGTAATAGTTTACAGATTCTGAATAAATTGCTCTCCTTTTTCTGAAACAACATGAAATTCTTCATCAATTCGAATTATTTATAAACTTTACTATCATGTTTAAGCCCTGAATAATGAATATTTCTCAATTTCTGAACTTTCCAATAAAATATAGTGCATTCTATTAAAACTAAGACATAAAATACTCATTGTTTATTGTTAAAGAATTACTGAGTCACTTTAGAGAATATGAAAGTTACTAAAGGTTTGTGAAGATTTAAGTTCTTTTGATGATGTTCAATCTCAAACTTTTTCTTATTTTAAGTTAATCGTAAACAGAAGAACTTTTCGTATGTTTTTTGAAATTTAGACATTGTTCTTTTCAATGAAAAAGAATTAAATTTCTACGCTGTTCTTATGTGGAGAACTATGAATCGAGATTTTGGCAGTTAATTTTGCATCTTAAGTTATGTTTTTGTATTCGCTCATAATATAGCAATAAATAATTAGTAAAGAAAAGTTGAAAATTTATCCAATCGATTTTACATAAGATAATAATATCAAAAAAAAAATCAATTTCAACTGTTTGTCGATGATGTTACTGATTCATGTTCATGTCGTATAAGTAAGTTTTAATATCACTTCTTCGATCACATGAGGCTTTTCTCCTATTCATTTTCTTTCAAAAAAGTGTCGTTCGAGTAGAGAAAAGTAATTCGATTGGGTAATAAAGGAAATATTTCATGGTTATCAATGCGTTATGCTTCAAGGTTTCTTTCTTTTCTCCGCTTATTTTTTTGCTTTTCTTTTTCTTCGCATCAATTATTTATTCACATACATATAGTATATAGATACAAGTCATTATTTTTTAATATAGTAACAACGCATAACATTTAAAGATACAATTAACAAATAAATGGACAAAGTTGTCAATAAAACAATCAATGCTATAGCACGATTTGGCGAACGTCTTGAAAGACGTCTTTCAAACGACGAAAGTGATGACACATATTTGCAGCCATCAGAATCAGATTCTATGTTTCCAAGTACTAGATCGACTTTTTATCGTCCATTAGACGGTCCAAGTCATAAACGTAACGCATATTCATCACAGCGAAGAGATTTAAGTTATGGTGGTGCAAGAAAATATTCTTCAGATAATTTAGCTGCTAGTCCTGGATATGGAAGTTTTAGTAATTATCGACAAAGTCCGATAAGTGATTCATATCGCGACGATTCAGATAGATCACCATATGGAGCTGGTATAGGTGCTCTACCAAATTATGGTAGCTATTCAGGAGGATATCCTAATCCATCATCAACTATGCCATATGGTTTCCATCCTGGGAGCGTAGCCTATGCTCCTAATTATTATATTGCTGAACGACGACAAGTCGACTTAGTTCCTGCACCACCACCACGAGTTATTCGAGAACCAGTTCCGGTTCCTGTTCCAGTCGATCGTCCAGTACCTCAACCTTATCCAGTTGAAGTACTAAGACATGTTCCAATTGATCGACCTGTACCAGTTCCAGTGCCATCACCAGTACCTGTCGATCGGTTCGTACCAGTGCCTGTACCAGTTCCCTCACCACCGGTTTGTGTCCCAGTTCCTGTTCCAAATCCGGTTCCATATTATGTACCTGTTGGTGTTCCTGTTCCATCACCTCGAGCAAGTCCTGTCATGTTTGAACAATCAGTAACTCATACTCAACGTTGGACTACCGGTTCACCGGTTATCATGAATCAACAACAGTATTATGTTAGTTCACCTGCCATGGGTATAAATCCGTATGTATCCTATGGTAATGGTCCGTTTATTCGTTAATCCTATTTTCCTTTTCTTTATAAAATATTGTAAGCTATAATTATTTTTTGAAAAAAAAATAAAAGGACAGTTTGAGAAAGTTACTAAATTTCTATGAAATTCATTGCTATTTAGACATAAAAGATCATAGAACTCAAATATCAAAATATTTTGAAAACCAATATCATCTATATTGAATTAATATGTTGAATTGTTCCGATATCTAATTAGATAAAAGTATATAAACTTATCTAGAAGATTACAACGATGTGAAAAATAAAATCTTCTCAGTGTTTTTTCTAGTTGCAATTTTATTCAAAATTTTTTTTTTAAGTTATATTTTGAACAAAAATGCACAAATGATGGAACAAAAACAATTGTTTTTTTCTTCTTTTATTGTTAATCATATCATGAATTATGTACTTTTGCCTTTTGGTTTGATTTCTTTAACATTAAGACCAGGTGGCAATGATTGTTTGACTTTTTCAGCTTTTTCTTTATCAGCCACAATTACTAAGATTATAAAGAACAAAATAAAAACATGATGAATTAAAATTCGAATGATCAATAGACATACATGTATACAAATAACGACTGCATCGAACTTTAAATTTGGTATTTCCTTGACGTGTACCATGTTCAGGATTACGTTTGATAATCACTGATTTAGCATCTTTTCGTCGAGCAATAAGTAAGAAATCTTTAATGTCTTTGATTTCTTTTGGCATTATGATGATAAAAATATGAGATGAACGAAGATCTAAAAAAGAAAATGAAGAAATTTGTTGAGAAGTTTTCCTATACGAATAGTGACAAAATAAATAACAGAAATGGATACGATATCCATATTTAACCCAATAAAATAATGTTCAAATCTTATGATTTATATTAATAAATTGAATATAATATTGAAAACATATTAAAAAAATGCAATTCATTTTAAAATTATTTTATCAAAATAAAATCTAAAAGCATTGATAAAAAAGATGTCGTTAGTTATATTAGAGTACTAATGGTTATACAATTGGTATTTAGAATTCATCAATGAATCATTCAACAAAACTACCATTTGATGAAACTGAATTTAAAAAAAAAACAGAAATTATTCGATATCTTGATATAATATTGTGAGAAATGGCAATAGTACAGATCATTCACTTAAATTTTACACAATGCAAAGCATTTTATTGTTTTCCATGTTTATTTAAATAGAATATTTAAGATAGAAACTATGAATATATAGTAAATTAATCTAGAAAGCTTTTTCAAAGTGTTTTCGAATATGTTCTCCTTCTCGAGATTTTTCAACTATTGTTTGATTATATTGTTTAAGTTATTTAATGTCGATATTTTGTTTCTTTCTACTCAGCCTTTGATAATGCCTCAAAACAAATAATCCATAAGTAACATTCGTCAGGGCTCGATTCATTTGATCCTAGACTGACTGGATGCAGATATGCATATAGGTGTTATTGAGCATTAAGTAAAATAGAAGATAGATGCAAGAAATGACTTGGCATATAAAAGCAATTTGTTTCATGAAACAAATTTTTTTCATAATATAAAACTTGAGTTTTATGTTTATAAAGAAATACCAATTTTGAATATGTTACACTTGTTTAATTAAGTGCCGTTTATAGCAAAGCTGTCAACGTAGCTGTCCACCAGACCAGATCAAAGTTGTTGCCCTGGTTCTTACGTTTTGAAAATCAAATGTTTGACGCATCGTCTTACTTTTCGAAAGTTCTTAAACAACTTCATTCGAATCTAATAACAAATGGTTGATTGAAACGTCAGTTTAGTCTCATAGAACTTCCATTGACTGACAGAAGGACTTGGTTAGATTCAAAACAATTGAATGGTAAATTTTGCCCTTGTGCTACTGTAAAAATTAATTATCAAATGTGAATGTCCTTGTCGGTTATTATGAATATTGCTCGTTCCCTACATTTTTGTTGTGCATTTTCTTTTACCTCTTCCTTGTAAACCTAGTTAAATGTTGTTATGCTATTGTGTTTGTATTTTTCGATTTTGTCAGACAGGTCTAATATGATCAAAAATATTGTGTTAATTCAAGGCTTTCTTATATGAGAGATGTTTATATTATCTCATTATTTTCATTTGCTATTTCTTGCAAGAATTTAATTATTATCTTATCTTAATAGCAATGAATTAAGTGAGCAACTGACACTAGAATAACAGATAAATGTAGAGTTCTAACATCAAATGTATTTGTAAAATCCGAAAGATCAATCGGTCCCGTTTGTTCTGAAGGCCAGACCAAAAAAGAAAGTGTTTTACTGATTACTCTGGTTTAAATATGCAATTTTATTGATTTTTATAAAATAAATCTTATCACATTTTTCGATCATTGCACTGCTGTAACTATATTCGATTTTGTTCTCTCGTACTGTTCTTAGAACTGTATTATCATTTTCAAATGATGATTGAGTGCAATGAACGAGAAATTCATTTTACGATTTATTGATTTATGCCAAGTTCTAAAATTTTATCTGCCATATGCGGTGATGCATAGTAGTATATCGGTTTTCAAAATTTCAGAATTGTAAATAAAAAACTTGAAATTGAGAATGATTTGGTTTTCAAGCTATGTAATCTTGACACATTATGTCTTGCTACTTGCCGTTTCATCAGAGCAATATCTTGAGTCTTAGGTAAACATTCGTGACATGTTATATCTAGCATTTTTGATTGTTCGATTCAAGCAATGATTTCTTTCATTGTACGAACTAGTGCATTGTCTATTTGAAAAATCCTTTCATTTTTAATCAATATAAAAGCATAGAAAATCATGTCTTATAATATCATAACTATTTACTTTGGTCTAAATTATAGCAAATACACAATGTAAGTCATTTCATTGGATTATTTTTTGTTGTCCGAGTGAACAAGAACTTCTGAAAATGTGTTTGAATGCTTTAGTCGTGGCACTCGTGTCATCGTTTTCAGATCCATTGAGAAAACACCAAAGCTGACTATTGTCATCGTAAATGATACGTAACGAAGCTAAAAAAGACAACTTTGTCAACTAGAGAATGTCCAAAAAGTTTTCTCACAATATTTTTGACATACAACAAATATAAAAAAGTCATTTTTATCTGCAAAACATGTCAAAAACGACGCGGAAAAATTTTTTCGACGTTTTGCAGTTGCAGATATTGCTATTTTAAGTGCCTTCAAGCGCCTTTCATGATGAATGTAGCTAGTTTTAGTATTTTTCTGAATGAACGTGTCAATGAAAACAGTGATTGGAGCGTTCAAACGCATTTTCAGAAATTCTTGTCTCTTTAGACTGTTTCGACATAATACAAAATCCTGTTTATAGAGTATAAGTGAATAATTTTCTGATAAATTTAAGAGAGCAATTAAGAGAGATGTTCATAGTAAGTTTAGTCGAAAAGATGAACTATGGAATTATTCATTATAGAACGATGCATCTTTAGTAAAAAAAAATATTTCATTAGACTGAGAATATGTTTACAATAAATGTACAAATAACTTAACTATTTACATGCTATTTGCGCTTTTGATATAGAAGAGAAAGACAAGAATATTTTTTATATTTCTGCCACATTCAATCATCAATGTAATCCTGATAACAGAGTGTTTCAACAAGCATCTATTATACGTTATTTCTCCAAAACTAAATATCTTTTGAAATACATATATTAGTCTTGTCTTGTGTCGTTTTTATGTCTCAATGTTGATTATATGCGATATTTTACTCAGATTATGTTCATTATTAGTAATTAATGATTTTCTTTTTTTTTTCTGGATTTGATTTAGTTAAGTATAAAACATAAGAGTTCATATCGAATATCACTCTAGTACGTATGTAGAAATTTGAGATCTTTTTGTTCACTATGATGATCAAGCAGCATATCACTTTCTTTCCTATAACGAGAATCATTCTTTTTACTTGTCGACGTTATAAAATATGCAACCAACATATTTGTATACATCTGATTTTGATAAAGAAGTTCGATGGCGTTCAGAATTTTCTACGGGAGTACCAATTCTATTAGGAATTTTGCAAATGTTATTAACAGTTGCTATTATTGGTCTTGAAATAGCATCAGTCATAATATCACCTATTCTTGGAACACTTTATGCTGGATTTTGGTGTTCAGTCATTTTTATGTTGTCATGGATATCCATGCTTGGATTAGGTGATTACAAAAATTTGATAGATATGATTATTTAATTAATTGTTTTTGTTGATTAGTTTGTTGTCATCGAGCTCGTAAATGGACATCATTTATGTTTTTTATATCAATTCTTTGCGCTGCTGCTGCTATAGCTCTGATTGTGTTAGACATATTCTTTATTAGAGATATAGATAAATGTTTTTTCTTAAATGTTACGTGTAATGAATTAGCATTATCTTATTTTCCATTATTATTTAGTCAACCACTTGGAAGAAAAGTTCAAGTTTTAAAAGTGCAATTAACATGTGCTGCATTAATGTTAGTAACAGCTATTTTGTATATGCTTCTTTTCATTTCTACAAGTATGGCTGTTCGACGTGGTACTAGTCGAGTACTTTTTGAACATCATCAATTACCAGCACAACTTGTTGGACAAACTAGTAGATATTCACCAACATCACAACCATCGAAATCAACCTCGGTACCTGTTACTTATGAGCCGAGTCGAATTGAATGCCCTCATTGTGGAAAATTGATTAAATTAACACAAAAGAAACGATATGCTTAAATTAAAAATTGATTGAAATTTAAGCAAAATAATGAAATAAAAAGAGATACTTTCGTTTTTTTTTTCTTAAAGTTCTATTATTCTTTAGGTTTCCTCATTAATATTGTATTAGACCAATGAGAAATCCTTTGAATCTTTCAGAAAATTATCAATAAACCATACAACTACTCATAATGCGATTTGTTCATTTATTTTCATTAAATTTGATACAATTTGCATCATGATCTCAATGTGCTTCATCTTCATTCGTTTCCTTTGAAGACTATTCATTACTTCCTAGTTGTTGCCGATACGTGAAGGAACACATTGACAATCAAGCATGGCGGCAATTTATTGTTAATTGAATTATGAGCAATTTTCTAACAATCAAGTTTTATTGCCAGTTTTTACATGTAAATATTTCAATAGAATAAATATTCATAAATTATCAAAAGTCAAGTTCAAGAGTTTATCTTGAAATATGCTTCAAGAGGAGGAATAATATCTTTCTTTCGGCTGATCCTTGAGCCTAAATTGACAACTTGGTCTTCAATATCAACATTGAATGCTTTTTGTACGACAGTTTTTTCTGGTTCACCAACAATAACCATGAAATTTTGTTCCTTGATAATATCAATAACTGAAAAGAGAATACCAGTCAAATGGTTTTTCTTCTTCTGATTGAGCATTTCTTCGATTAATTCTTCTTTACGTTCGAGTATATCATTCGGATAAAATGTATACAACACGCTTATACCCCAAAATTGATCATTGAATAAAAACATTTTGTAACCGTGAAGAAGAATTTGTTGTATCGAAAGACCACTCAAGTCACTGTTGGCTTCAAACATTTGATTAGCATACGATTCTATATTGTCAATTTTAGCGATGGGTAGAAGATAATCAACAATTGAGCGATCATCATCTGTTGTCGTAGGTAATCTAGAAAAAGATTTCAGCAAATAGGTTTTTTTTCTTTGAGAGGAAAAAACGTGGAATTTATTTTACCGAAAATGCAGTGTATCACTAATAATGCCACTAATGAGAAGTAATGCTGTCTTTTGATCGATATCCAACTGGTTCTCAATATGTAATTTAGTTAGTATTGTTGCTGAAGATCCTACTGGTTCGAAACGAAGAAAGACAGGTTCCGATGTTGTTAAATCACCTAATTTATGATGATCGATCACGTATGTCACACTCATTTTTTTCAAATTTTCTACCGAATGTTGACCTAAGTTACACTGATCTTCAATCAATCTGGGATATTAAAAAATATTTCAACTCACTTTCGTTATGATCTATTAAGGCAACTTCAGTACCATCAGGTAAATTATTTGGTAGCAAATCTGGTTGTTCGATATTGGCTGTTTTAAGTACAAATTTTGTCTCATTATCTAGCTCGCTGAGACGATAAGCTTTAGCATTAACTTTAATACGACGAAGAAAGTCAGCAAAAACTAATGTCGTCACAATTGAGTCTGTATCAGGATTACGATGACCAAATACCATGATCTCTTTCTTATTATTCATGTTTTGTATCGGTGAAGAACTGTGTCTGGTAAGTATCTTCGAAAGTAAGCTTATTTTTGATTGATCAGCAGAAAGAGTTGAATTCAATAGAAAATGTATTAATAGCAAAATAGGTTGCCATTTAAAAGATAGCATTGCAAAGAAATATAAAAAAGAATAGATTGAGTAATTAATGTAAGAAGATTTTTAGGATGATTCACCAAATACAATGCAGCTCAAGATCGCAGCGATAGTTAAATAGTAGTGATTATCTAGAATGTGTATCCAAAAAAAAAAAGAAGAAATTCCTTTTGTTGCCTTTATTTGGTCGATTTTTGACTTCAACAAGAAACATTTGGCATTCAGAACCCGATGATAAATGATTCAACGTTGCAGACTATTGAGTATTGAACTAATGAGAATCATATGATGAATAGTAATTTTGTAGATTAGAACGACTCATTCAGTTATTTTTAGAGTTCCGAGAAGGACAATGATCGGAACATCTAACACTTCAAGAAATTGTAACAGTTTCAAAGAAATGCAAATATGTACGTTTATAAAGCTTGTAGGATTTTTAACATAGTAATGGATGACACCTTAGTCCGTACTACGGATGTGCAGTTTCAGTACAAAACACTGAAATACCGACAGTGATGTCCCCACACTGAGTGCACTGACTACAACAGCATTGATGTTCACTGAACCAGTGACTATACTGACACTGACTGCACCGACTACGCTGACTACAGAGCATTGGTGTTCACTGAACTAGTGATTGCACTGTTACTGACTGGACTAAACTGTAAAAAAAAAGGGTAGAATAATAAACTCTTGCTCTAATTGCAATTTTTTACATTGCAGTGAGCACCAGTTTCTGTACAGGCAGTGTAATCAATGCCGTCAGTGTCAGTGTAGTCACTGGTTCAGTGAACACCAATGCTACTGTAATCAGTGTAGTCAGCGTAGTTAGTGTCAGTGTACTCACTGTGCCGACGAACATCAGTGTGTGACTTTGTCGGTGGTCCGTATACTGAAACTGCACATCCCTAGTCTGTATCTTCTTACAGAAATCTAAGAGACATTATTCAGATGGAAATGTATGGGTTTTTCTGCAAAAAATTATGCTTTTCTATACACATCTATGATATTCTTTACTGGGTCTTATAGAATTCCCAAATACCCAATATCAGGATTTTTGTTTTGATGTAGTGTCTAATACTAAATAACACTTAGGTCGATCGCTCTATAGAAATCTACGATATTCTTACTTTGGTTCTATAATTTTTTTGTATATTGGAATATGTTCTTTATAGTGTCATACATCGTTCAAGAATGGACGAAAATATCGAATAACATCGACAATTTCTTCACTAGCTTCAAAAGAGATAGATGATTTTATTTGTACTCTGTTGTGTTACTTGAAAATGAAAAAGTAAGATGATTGTGTGAGAATTAAAAGATTCCTTTCTTATATAACAGTTGTGCAGCAAGGAGATAAAGAGATAAAGTGGAAAATGTCAATAGGAAAATATCAAATTATGTATGTCGATCTAAGTAAATATTAAACACGCCCTTGTTAACAGATACAATTCTTATGAATGATTAATGTTTAAAACTTTATCGTGGATCATTTTGCTCTCTTCATTGGAGAAAAGAAAACAGTTAAATATGTTTCTTATGAGGCACATACTCAGTAACTTATTAAAACGTGATCTATCCACAAACGGTATGAAAACAAAAGAGAGCGCGACAATGCATTCAAATAGTATTGATTTTAGAGTTCTATTATGTCATGAAGCTTTTCATTTTGTTTCTCATAGTTTGAGTTAGATTAAAACACAGTAGAGTGACTTCAACGAAAACTATGAAACTTTGTTGAGTTAAGGAGAAAACATCGAAATTTTTTCTCTTTATATTTTAATATTTATTGATAATCATACTTCAAAATATACTTTTCGAACGGTAAATATACAAAAATGGTATGTTATTGTTAGTTTGAAACGTTGATCCGATGTCGTCCGAACCAAATACACCCACAATTTCAATAGTGCATTTTACAGAGAAGTCTTCGTGCTACAAGATGTCTATGCAAAGTTTGTTCTAAATATACGTAGATTTTTTAAACACGTTAATTTTTTTTTATTGTTAGGGATACGAGTGTATACCAATATAGAAACGAAAGGTCTTCTTATAACTGAATGAAAAGTTTGGCCGTCAATTCTACATAGTATAAATCTTGCTTAAAAAGCGCAAGATGATAGAAAAACAAACTACTTCGTTTTGGGACAAGAGCCGATCTCTAGAAAAACCAATTTTGAAAAGGTAATATTTTGTAGTCTGATCTTACTGACAATTTCACCATAGATATAGTTAATGATGTGACATCTATTTTGAAATTCTTAGACTTTTTGCTACAAGATTAGACAGTTATTCACTAGTCTCATTTTAATTAATGAAGTGATTAGCTAATTAGTCTTGATTAGGTGTGAGCGTAAGTGTGGGTGTGGCTGATGTAAAGCTCTCATTCACATACACCCCTAAGCATCTTCTAAAAGCTATTTCTCATACACGTTACCACTTAGTTCCACACTCACACCAACTTCCAGCTCGTTTTTTATTTTAGATAATGGGGATTGAATCCATCTTTGACAGATATCTTCAAGGGATCATCTAGGAAATGACAATCTTTTTGAAGTCGTATTTTGTTCATAAATAGAGAATCAGTAGATAAGCACAACTTCCAAAAAATTTCTTCTTTCATTAAAAGCTGATCGGAATATGCATTTTTCAGTATGATGATCCTGTTACAAAATTTAAAGAAAAAGTCAGTTATATTGTAACTTTTTGAAAATGTCATATTTTTAACAGTCCATATACTGGTCAAATTTTGATAAAAAAAAGAAATCCTTTGGAGGTTATATTGATTTGCTCGTCCTCTATTGTCAACAAAATATGGGCTCAAAAAGACTGTCATTTCATTGATGAACCTATTGAAATGTACCTCTAAAATGAGCAGAATCACCATGATTTCAAGTGAAAGTGAAGCAACTTTTTCGCTTAAAGTTGTTTTCTGAATAGATGAACTGTATTATTGTTTCATGCGTGAGGAGATCAAAGTAGAAGAATCTAACGTTCCATGAATAATTGATGGCTAAATGTGAGATTGTCAGAAATAGACAGGAACATCACTCGACTGGACTTTATTCATTGCTATAAATATTTATTTAATATAAACATGGATTGACGTCAGTCTTATTGAGGCTGAATTAAGGAGAGAATTCAATAGATGCAAGTATTACTACCGCCGTTAAAATAATTTTCATCGGCATGACTTCTCAATAATGTATGATTATCATTGATTTTAATAATGAATTGTTGAGCATAATGATCTGTCTGTTTTATTGACTCTCACTTAAAACATGAGAGACAGTGCTTTTACAGTCTATTATTCTTTGCAGCTCGGATAAATATGTCAGTAACGAAGAGTGATGAATAATTCTGCATTGCAGCAACTTAATCTCGTTCCACATCTTAATCGCATGAATATTTCAAGCAAAGCTTTTTCTTTTTTCTTCTGTTCTTGTATTATGCCGTATTTGAAGATTTAAGATAATACTAGATTTCATTTACTTGATGTAGAGAAATTTGTCAAATAATTGAGATTCCAAACGTTAGGTGCGCAAAAACATCAAAACTCAAGCTTGGTTATATTGTCAAAATCTTTGAACATCAGTCACATTAGAAGCTTCCATATTATTGAATTCTCAATTGAAAAATTTGAACGCTTGATATTTTAGAAATCATGGTGTTTCTATTACAGAACGGTAATAAATTACATTTTGCTGCATTAAGCTATGAATCGCACAACAGGGAGTACTTCATCATCAAGATGATAGATGGAGAGATGTAATTAAAATACAGCAACTGTCAAATATAAATATCACTGTCGCTCACGTTTTGTGAATAGCTAAAGTGCATGACAGGTATTATACATAATCGTAATTATGCGTATTGATGAATAAGAAGGGCATAAAATGAATGGCAATATTATGTTACCATATTATTAAGACAAGACGCATTAGTATACTATAAAATGTTTCAGCGGAACATTAAAACTACTTCATTTTGATTGACATCACTTTATTCGAGACATTAGCGTAGAACTAGCTATTTAAATCACATTAAAATCGTATTATTTGCATGTCAAATTGATTGATATCTGATTACTTTGAACGAAGTAAGCAATCGTATATCGACTGTAGTATGTTACGAAATTCTTTTAGCATGAAGCGTATACCAATCAAGAAACTCGTATTATTCAACTGAAAAACTGAAACATAGTCAAAATATACGTAGGGTTTACAATAAACATTTGAACTAGATACATTGATAATATTTCGACTCGAGTCTCAAGCGTTTCTTGTTGGCTTGATGAAATACTTTGCTTACTAGGCTTTGTATATCAATGACTTTCGTTGACAATTGCACACATGCTTAGTAAAGGTTTCAATCCTAATTGTGACAACAATTCAACACATTTTCTGAAAAAGGATTAGTAAAAAAAAATGTTGTAGTAAAAACTTCATACTTCGAAAATATGCCATCATTAGACTAAAAAGTGACTAAAACATCAAAAATTGGCACAATGACACATTAAACATATCAGACCACTATTATTAAAGATTTATTCAAGCCAAAAGGTAAAATTGAAATATCGTATCTGTGTTGTATATGCTTTTTTTCCTCTCTCTAACTGAATACATGTACTAATTAATCGCAACAAGCACTCAGATGAAGATCGAAAAGCAATAAAATGTCAGAAAGAAAGAAGAAATAAACACTATTCTATCAGTAATGTTACCTTGTAGAAGAAAAAAATAAAATTGATACTGAGCATTTTTTAGTAGCTTTTAGTTCATAGTTTTTTAATCATCTATTCAATAGAGTCTCTATATTGATTGAAGAGACCAACCGCTTGACTTGAAAGCAAGAAATAAGAGAATATAGTAACGTAAGTAAAGCGCACGTTGCCATATTATCAATAACTACTTCTAGAAAAAATGCTAAAAATAAAAAATAAATAGTTTTTGCGTTCTATTAACGCACTGATGCAGTTTCATTCTCATTATCACTCTTAAACAAACATAAAAAGTAAGTCTTTCAGTCAATGTCCATAGATTAATATTGAAAAATATGAATAAATTTCATGGGCTTTTTACTATTTATATAAGACATTAATATAGGCTCTTTGTTATCAAATTCAAAATAGCTCTATTAGAAGTCAATTTAAAAAAAGCCTTGAGACACTTTGCATATTTTAATGATAGTTGTTTTCTCTTGCACTATAGACTGATCAGTATTGAACTACTCAAGAAAACAATATATATACAAAAATAGCGTTGTCTAGCAAACCTAGAAAAAACGATATTTTGACGTTTAATACATCATGTTTTTTTTATTGCAAGGCATTCAAGCTTGTTGTTTTCAATTTACAGTGTTTTTCAACTAAAAACGTTACTTGAAACAACGGTTTGAATGCGTTCGTCAGAGAGAAATTTGTTTTTTTTTCTCTCCGATTAACACTATTTTAAATGTCGTCTCAGTGCGCTTACTTTACCGGTTGTGATATGCTTATTTGTCGTCCATATAAAAGCATAATTTAAACGTTCTTTTACTGAAAAGAAAA
Organism: Rotaria sp. Silwood1; assembly: GCA_905250075.1. Lineage (NCBI taxonomy): Eukaryota > Metazoa > Rotifera > Eurotatoria > Philodinida > Philodinidae > Rotaria > Rotaria sp. Silwood1. Next base: position 3,135,261 of record CAJNOP010000008.1, on the reverse strand, counting down.
GATTTTTTTTCAATGGTTTTTTTCTCTGAAAGAGATCAGCTATTTAACAGATAAGTTATATGAATATTTGGATTCGTATTTTGAGGAAAATACTTTAATACTATTTTCAATACATTTAAAGATATTATTTATGATACAAAAAAAGTAGTGCATGTTTGTTGATCGTCGTTATAAAACTTGACTCAAAATTTAGTCTAGCATCATTTTTTTTCGCTACTGACTTCTTGGATAGATCACCCAGGTTTGTTAATTACTTGTTTACCAATATAAATTTGAATACTATATATAATCCTATTTATTCAACTAATAATACTTTATAGCATACATATTTTTCTTGTTCTTTCCAAACACAGTTTACGAGTAACACCAATAATAAACACTTATCATGTTTAATGTCCCCATTATGCTTTTTTTAACAAATTTTACTACATTTTGTTATTTCAACAATCGAATTGATGTATTGTGTAAACATTCATCTGATTTTCTGTTCATTTTTTTAATTTCCTATCGTTAATTTACGAATTTTATAATATTGTAGGAAAATTGAGTCAAATAAAACAAAGACATGTAATATTCTTATTGAATGAATTTTTTCACAGAAATCTTTTCTTTTTCTATTTGTACTCGGGTGAAAAAGTACGGAGCGATACCAGCAAAAAGAGTCAAAAATCAGTGGAAATTAATAGCAGTACTTTACATTAGAAAGTCGGCGAATTGTTTAATCATCTCCGATTAACTTGCGGGTCTTTTTCGACAGGAAACGAGCGTAAATCATCAGAAAAGTCTATCGACTTTCCGGTCCAGAATACTGTTGTAATGTTCTATCAAATTCCGACGTTTCTCTGCTGGATACGATCGCTTTTTTTTTGCATCTTTCCGATTGTTTTCAGTAAAATCTGATTTATTTCCAAAGCTTGGAATCATCCACCTGAATCAATAAAAAAGCTTCCTTCAGAGAATCTCAGTTGTTCTTTTACAATCTTCAAAATGGTCTATCTGATAGGTGTTATTCATAGTGATATGAGATACATACGCATGTATTTCAAAAATGTTGAGTTTCACCCAAGAAAATTTCCGATATGTTGGTAGAGAAAATAACAATTAATAGAAAGATTATCTAGCGAAAATCTTTTTGAATGTCAATGTGCATTATCAGTCAGAAACAGCAGACCATATAGTTCTTGGTAAGGATTGACGAATTGAAGAAAACTAACGCCATTATATAACTGCGTATTTCTGCCAGAATCATCTTCCAATTATCTAATTCTGTTGACACTTCTACTTTAATTGCAATTATGATGATATGGATTGCTTCGATTCATATTTTAGGAGGTTATTGAAAGTCATATTTTCGGTCTTTTTTCTTGAGAAAGCCATTGTCTATTCGTTTACCTATATTAATATATTTTATCATATTTACATCATTCCATAGTACATTTCTCTTCTCTCAATCTATTATTTCCTTAGAGTGTGAATCGTTTGTATCACTATGATTAATTAAGTATCTGTTGCACACTCATTCTTATGTTATTCATTAACCGAACAAATCGCATCAAATCGATCGACAAAATGATGAAAAATTGTCGTGATTGGAATTAACTTCTTTTATGTTATGTTAAGACTTTTGATGTCTTCAGCAGCGGATCTAATTCCATAGATGCTGTGATGAGTATTACATGATTGGGATGTATTTTGTGATTGGTATCTTTAGGAGGTGATATCCTGAAGACTACTCAGATAGATAATGAATCGCTAGAAAGAGACAAATGCACGAACGAACAGAACAACTTCTTATATTTTTCTTTAGATCTTGATGGAAGGCGCTCAGCATTGTTGTCTGAATTTCTGCAAGGAATTTAAAGCGTACGTAGTTCTAAGTAATTTTCATTCGATATTTTCTACAATAGTTCACCTATATAGATTTGCTTTGCGTGGCAGTGTCTTGGATTTGGCCATCGGAATCATCATCGGAACTGCATTTTCAAATGTGGTCAAGTCGTTGGTCGATGATATCATTACGCCCCCGTTCGGTCTTCTGTTGGGTGGTGTCGATTTTGCCAATTTGACCATAAAAATGAAAAATTTTGTTTACAAAAATCAACCACCTGTGGTTATTCGTTATGGGAAATTTATTCAACAGATCATTTATTTATTGATTGTGGCATTCGCACTCTTCTTTATCATCAAACTTGTCAATCGTTTGTATAAAATGGCAAAAAGCAAAAAAGAAAAGAATGAACCATTGATTGAAGACAAAACTAATGAGGAAGTTAAAGTGTTGCGCGAAATACGAGATCTTCTCGCTCAACAATCGCAGGCTATACTAATGCCAAATCCAAAACTTTGAAAGAAACTTTGCTTTTTTTCCTATATATTGTCTCTGCCTGATATTTGCAAATAAATTCTCTGAAGGTACAAAAATGGATCATATGAAATGAGCATATATCAATGGTATATTTTGCATCAAGAGTCTCGTGTGAGAAGTTTGAGAATACTGAGATTTAATTTCGCCTGCAGAAAACTTTTCTTTAAAAGGGTTTGTTTACAACATGTGTTACTAAGATACTTGCTAATCTACAAAAACTGCTCGTAGAAATCGAGCGGAACAAAAACAGATTCTCTTAATGTATCGTAAGAAATTACGGAGAATAATTCTGCTCTACATGCTACCAGCATGTCTCTCGTTTAGAACGATCGAACTAGTTCAGAGCTTTCTATAAATAGTCTTGGAAAAACATTGTCATTGATAATAGTTAGATATAATAAAATTCAGAGTAATAGACATTATACGAACGATCAGCAACATTTGCTGTTTGTGGTTTTACTCCGATGAAAAAATCGATCGATCTTTTACGACTTCATTCAGGTAGTAACTTTGTGTGCTCAGAAAATTGATCAACAATGAACCAAGCTCTAAGGATCGAACGATGGTTATGAACTACAGACATCGGATGATTACTTAACTATATGTGTAGTAATTATATCAGAGCTACAATATTTACCGTTACGATTAGCAAGTAGCCTTTTCAATGAAATCATTTTGAAGTATTGAATTATGCATGTAAGTGTCGTCCTTAAAATGTTGAAATTATTCATTCAAATTTGTTCCGATGTTTTCCTATTCGTAATGTAGTTAGATCAAGATCAAATCAGATTTACTGATTTTCAGAAAAGTGCTCATATGGCCAAAGACGAATAGATGAGAGAGAGCGTAGTAATCTTTACAAATAAATGATCTCCTACAGAAATCACTACATATTCGAGTAAAAGAAAAACTCGATTGTCCGATGAGACCACGAGTAAAATACTAGAGTGAGAAGAAAACCAAGAGCATGCTGAATCGAAAGAACAGAAAAAGATTATACACATGTTCACATGAAGAGTATTCGACAGTGGCTAAAACAAACAGTACAACACAAAGAAGAAAACAACAGCACAGATGCACATATAATGAAAAACTATGTAAATGGGGCCCAGTAAAACATAGAAGAGATGAAAGTGCTCATGTGCGCATACATATATATTAGATGAGAAGAAGACCATGGAAGTATGAGTAAAAACAAATTGGCAAGACTTGAGATAAGCTGCACACACGCACAATACAGCTAAGAATTGTACACGAGGAACAAAAAATTTCGAATCCGTCTGTTTAAATGATTTTTCTATAATTTTGTCCTTGTCAAGTGTGAAGTTTGTTTTTCTTTTTCAATTTTATTTCTTGACTGGAAAACAGGCTTTGCACATGAGTTTAGCTCGATGAAAAAGTAAACATACATTATACTTAGAGAAAAAAACAGTACTCTGAAAAATCCTTCACCTTGGTCAAGACTCACTGTTTCGATGAATACAGCTTGGCTTGTTCTTGAATGTTGCTAAGGTTGTTTTTTTATATAAAATACGTTTATTGTCTGTGTGAGTGTGTGTTATCTTCAGCAGATCATCTACACTCATCCACTCATATCCACACCTTATTGAGAGTGAATCTAGCATTTCAACTTGAACTTTCCGCCAAAGAATTGCAAATTAATTTGTCTTCTCATTCATCTTTCATAGATCAGCTTTTCTGAATAAGTATACTCAGAGATATATTTTGCTTGCTGTAACTTTTCATATTGTGATGATACAATGACCTTATTGAGGCTACTGACTTAATAGCAGTTATAACAAGTTCCATCGAAAATGGCATATCTTTTAACCTAAAAAGAAGCCTGATCGGAAAGTTTTAACATTGAATAAAATATGAAACTCTATTTTCAAGCAATAATGGTGATCGTTTCATAATTGTATTTTGTATTCAGCTATTGATGCTACATACGCTCTCAACTTTTCGGGTGAGAATAAATCTTTCAGTACGATGAAACGAAAGGGTTTATCATGTTGATTATTTCTTCAAAATCCAAATGTGCATCAATTTGGGAGTCAAAATGTATAATGGTTGAGCCAAGTAATTATTGTAAAAACTTGAATCGTCCAGTAATTTTTTTCAAAAGTATGAAGAAACTGTTCGTAGGAAAAAAGGCTCTTGAGAAATTTTCTGTGAAAGTCAGTGATTCGAGGTTGGATGATTGAGGACCTTTTCTTCATCTACACCAGCAATCCAATCCTATCGTCACTCATCTACACTTGCCCATTCACTCACTATCATGCAGCAACCCGACCACCCACATATACATATATAGGTCATTTGCTTAATTTTGACTCGAGAAAAATTTCAAATCGGAATGTTTTCTTCTCAACTTTATATTCTCCCTTGGTCGGGCTCAGTCAAATCGAATCGTGTAACTTTAGCATTTGTAAAAATATAATCCGAACTGTAGAGCATCAAATCACGGTTTTGTTGATTCGCTTCGAACTTTCATTATAGCTGTGAAACACATTATAAGTTTATTTCATGCAATAGAAGAGAAGTACAAAAAAAATTATGGAAATAGTTTGTGCCTTTTCTTATCCAATCAACATTCATACTGGTCAAGGTTCTCATATTTGAGTATATTGGCAACACGAGTTGGAGGTTTCGAAAGGATGTCACCATCGTCTCTCACATGAAATTCCCAGTTTCGAATCGGACAATGAACATTTTCGAACGGATATTCAACCTCCAAAATTTTTCCGTTCGCCTTTTTCACTTTCACATGTGTCACAATTTTGACCCATTTGCAATAGGACTCAGGTAAATCGGGCTGAAAAAATTGTCGAGGAAAATAATGTTCCGAATTTCCAGGAATCGTCACATTCACAACTTGGTCGAATTTGTCTTCACCAGGACGTCCATCATATTTTAAAGTGCATTCGATAGGTTCAGCAGTTCGATTGACAACAAAGCACGAGTAGACGTGAGGAGGAGCACGCGGCATTTTGAACGATGCCGCACGATCAGATGTATCATTTGTAGTTGTCGCATCGGTGGTCATTGAGTTATCCGTCTTATTTGGGTCTGAAAATTTCTCCTGTGATTGTGTGTTCTCGATTTTGGTATCAGCAGACATCTAAAAAGTAGCAAGACAATATCTTTGAATTTATTTGATTCTCAATACGAATATATTAAGCCTTTATTTTGAATCCATCGTTGTAAGAGAAAACTGCACCTTCTTTGGAGAATATCTCAACCATGTAAGGTTATCTGCAAAACTTAAGAAGACTATGCGAACAGAAACTGGCGCATAATCAAATATCCTTTTAGTATGAATAGCGCCTCATGTGCTTTTAAATTGGCACAGTAAGCAAGTTTTAAATCAATCTATCTTCGTCTAACTATAATGTTTCGATTAAGACTGCGCGTGTCTAAATGCATCATATGCAGTGCTCTTTTCTCTTTCGTAGAAGACTCGCATAAAAATATATTATGCTTATCTATATACTATCACAAAGGGCAAGTGTGTGTTTTTGTGATTCTTTTTCTTTTTTTTTCACATATAGAAGTGCTCGTAACGACGCCAAAACTTTGCTTGTGCATAAAATATGCTTGATGCATTCTTTTTTTCTACAAGTAGGAAAGTAATCGACCGACAGTACTCAAAAACTGTTTTTTTTTGTATTGATGAAGAAGGAGAAAAGGATTTATGTTTTGTCACTGTTCTCAAACGGTTAAACGATGTCAGCGTTTTTGGTCGGAAGTAGAAGCTTCGCTGACAGTGCTATGCTAGAATTCAAACAGTCACCCGTACTGTGCTTAAAGAAAAAAAAGGAAAAGATGCAAAAGTTTTAGTCAACATCCAGTAAGACACGAAGAAATACAATAATTCTTCCTACAAAGTCCAAAGAAAGGCTACTCATGTGTCTTTAACTAGTAGGAAAAATGCTGCAATAATATTAAGGCATCCTGTTGAATATTGTCGATGAGTGAAGCGAAAATTTCATGCAATGCTCTTGCATTTCGGCGAAGACATTTTAAAGCTTCGAAATATTGACATAGAATATATGGTTGGATGGAAAAGTCAAAAGTGAAGACGGATATGAAACTGACAGCCATCGACCTGTCTCGCCAACAGCTACTCATTTATTCATTAATAGTTATGTGCTCGAAAGCATGAAATGTTGACTTCTCAAAACTACCCAAGACGAAATTAGAACTCGATCAGATCATGATATTTTTTTACAAAAAGCTTTGTCTGTTGAACGCAAAGTTGGAACCTGATGAACTTCATTCATTAGTGAGAAAAAGCTCATTGAATCTAATGCTTTGAGCATGCGTACTTTATTAAAGACTCTGATGGATAACATAGTAGGTAGTATATTCAAGTCCTTCGAATAGTTCTTTTTTAACCTGCCGAAATAGCCTCTGCAGATCACTGTCACGATATGATTCTCATTTTATCCAATATTCTACATCATTACAACGATCAGACAAAACTTGCCTTGTTTTCTCACCAAAGAAATGCATAGCTTTATTTCGCGGGCAACTATCACTGCTTACCTTTCGAAGACAACGTGGCAAATGAAATAAAATGGTATTTGCTTCACCTCTGCACAACGTTCTGTTAAGAGAATGGAGAAAATTTTCTTTTTCGTTTCTTTAAATATCATGTCCTTCCACCTATAGGCTTCATGATAATTTCGGTAGACGAAAGAGAACGACAAAAAATATTTTGATTATGACAGCGTCTGTTTATTGCTGCAGTCACTAAGACTCTTTTGAAGGAGTATACTTTACTAGAATTGAAGTCTGCTGAGATATTTAGAATCCAACCTGAAGGACCAGTTAGCAACGCCAACCAGCCCCAACCGACTACTTCGATTTCAGTGCGAACTAATCAACATGTAATGGTCGAAAACTTGTTTGAATTCTGAATTTTTTCCTCACATTTTCAACCAATGACAACGTTTGAAAGTTTCAAGATGTCGGTGTGAGGGCGGCAATGTGGTTCAGGAAAAAAGAAGACAAGATGACCTGCATGAATAAGCTGATTGTGAACAGTATTATAACAAATTACTCACTCTAATTTACTTGGACTCACTTATATAGCAATTATCTTCGAACACGAGTCCACTATTGAAAACTTCGAATCAGATCAGCAAGATCTACACTCTTGTGTTCTGTGAAGCTAAGGTGCCAATACTCTCTTTGAAGGGAATGACTATAAGCGCAATTCTTGCTTTCACTATCACCTATACGCTTACCCACCCCCACATTCACTCATGCATCGTAATAAATGCAGAAGATAATTTTCTTCGGACTCATATCAATTTTCTTCTTTAGAGAAAGTAAATGTTTTTTATTGTTTCAGTTAGACCTTCGACTAGAGAAAAACGTAGCACGAGAAATGTCGTCGTCATTCATGTTCGTCCAGAGGAATTTTCTCAGCTCGCTTCTTCACCGTTTCAAACATATTGAAAAAACATGCTTTAGTTGTTTAGTTAGACTCATAGATCTAATTGATTTTGTTCGAATTCGAGTGCCTTTTTAGGTTTTGTTGTTTAATATGGAAATAAAAAATGCCATTGAAGTCTATTTATCGAAGTATCTTTAGGTATCGTCATTGATCGTAGAAGTTGCGAATAATCGATTCATAGTCCCGCATATTTAATGATGATATGGTCTTCTGAGACCACGTATAAATTATAATTTGAATCGAAAGCTACATCCATCGGTTAAGTCAACAGAGGTGAAGTACCACTTTCTCCAACTACAGGAATACAACCAGTTGAACTTACACAATACATTATTACTCGATTATTATTTTTATCGGCAACAAATAAATTGTTCGAAGAATCGAAAATGATGCCTTGTGGGTCGCTAAGAGTAGTAGTAGCACTATTGCTAACTTGTGTAAGAGTAATGTTTGGAGTTGATGCGTTAAATGTCCATACATATATACTATTATGGCTAGAATCTCTTAAATGAACTTCATTCAATAATCCGGGAGCAAACAAAAATTCCTTTTACACCATCAATAATACCACTACTAATCACAGGATTACCACTAGTAGCATTCGGAGTCCACATTATCAGCCGGTTATTTTTTGAATCAACGACGTAAAAATTCAAATTATTGTCAACGACCATATCTGTTGGCTGATTCAATTGATTAGATGCTGTTCCTGAACTAGAGCTTCCAGCAATGATTGTACCCGTGCTCGATTTGGAAGAGAACGTGAGTACCTTATTCATTAGATAACTGGTGACATACATATTTCCATTTTTGTCAAAAGTAAACGATTGAGCTTTGTAAACTGACGTACCACTTGCGCCGGGCACTGTCACACCAGTTGATGCACCTTTAGTCCACATTTGAATACGATCATTTTGTTAGTCACAAATTTAAAGTGTCTCGTTTGCATCAATATACAAACAAGATGGATTATTTAACTGATTAACAGCTGAACCATCAGATCTAGTGCCAGATACGTCGACATCCGTTTGATTCCAACAAAGCTTAGCACCTAAAAACGATATTTTACATTGTTTACATGTCACTGTTGCGCAGAAAATAACTGACATGGATCGTAGATAGTTGTAGTCGTCGCCGCTAAATAAAGTGACATAAAGATTATAGTTTATTTGTTAATTAATTCGTGATAATACTTGTAGTAGTAGTAGTAGTCGATGTCGATTCAGAAGTTATTGTAGTCATGGTGGACGTTAAAGTAGACAGAATTGTGCTCGTTGCTTGAAATTTTACAACAACATTTATTTTTATCATACACCGCACATTTTTACTTACAAGTGTTTGTAGTGACGGTTACAGTAATCGTCGTTGTTTTCGATTGTATAGCTAGCAGACAACAAGAACATTTTGTTGAATCCTAGTCTGAACATTTCAGATAACTTTCAATACAAAAAATGAAAATCTTTTTTCAATACCTTTCGACATATGTTTTACCTTCTCATAGTTCATACTGAACATCGAAAAACCAATGTGGAAATAAGCATTAAAAAATCGACACATGTATTTATCATCTTAATTTATATCTAGTGAAAATGAAAATAGTTCACACTATACATATGCCAGTTTGAATTATTTATATGTATTTCTCTTTTTTCCCGAATTTCTTAGAACTTCAATAGAGATGGTTGAATTTTCAGAAATCTCAAAAAGAAACATAATCGATGCATATTTTAACTATTTGAAGATGGTGGGACATAGTTGTCCCACCAATTTTTCAATACAGAAAATGTTTGCTCTACATTAAACTGTTACAATCTTTAAGGCAAATAGGTTGCCTATCTGTCATATATATCCTTCTCAGATGTCCTCCTTTCTTTCTGCTACTGTATACTGACGCATGATTTCTCCCTTTCTTCTCTCGATGCATTATCATCAGGTTTTTATCTGATCATTTTAAGCCCAATACAACAGATTGATTGAAGAACCATTTTTCGATTGAAAAAAGGTTCTGTCCTCAAAGGGTTAAAGATTGACACTAAATTTGCCTATCAGGTATTAACTGAATTTACACAAATAGAAACATTCGATTGACTCTGATAATGAAAATGCTATAGATCATTGATCAACTGACAGAATTTTTTTTTAAGAACTGAAACTAAGCTATTTGACTTTTGTCCGACTACATACCAATGAGAACGATAGCCACCAAGAGTGCCGCGAGTAAAATACACGTCAAAGTAGAAACTATCAGACAGTAGCAACAGCATTTTGTTATATAGAATCCCCACGTCTTTTGAATCATTATGTATCTAAGTCAAAGTCAGATATTTTTTGGAAAGAAAATAGCTTACTTTTTGTCTCTTTCTTGTTCTCTCTTTGTCGGCGTAATTTTTCCAGACACGATCATAAATGTGATTATCATATTTAGTAGAATATTTACCTAAGTCACCTAGTATATCAGTTTTCTCAGTTATCAATGTGACTTGATTTCGACTGGAAGCAAACGATGAGAAATTATGTCGTGATATCATATACACAGCATTCAACTGGAAAATAAATCATATCAAAATAAAATTTTCCTTTAAATAGGGTCGATTATATATGTTCCGTATAAAAAAAATATCGACATTTTCATTATAATTGTCAGCGAAGCATTATTATGATAGATTAACTCATTTTGTATTTTTAGTCCCTGTTCACCGTTTACATAGTTACATGTTATTTTATTTCGCACAAGTCCACATGAAGATGACAGCGTTTGTAAAAGGTAAAGAAATATTTGCGAGAAGATAAAAATTACTACATTTACTCTAGTTCTTTTAAGAATAATTTTTATTTATTCTTTTCTAACGAATAAAAAAAAATATCTATCTATTCAAATGTAGAAAGCAGTTTACGTCGATCGATGGACTAGTATTCTTGCCACGTATGAATACTTCTTTTGTTCTGTATTGATCGCTCGATTTTCGATATTATCTGTTGCATATGTCCTGCTGAGCGAATAGTCTGGCTCTGATCATTCAACGGTCGAATTGGTTCCTCATGATAACTTCTTGGCCAGCTAGTTCCGTGCGCTTGGATGGAAGGACGCATTGTTTGCCTCTGAATGTCGTTTGGTTGATTTGACTCTCCATGCAATCTCTTCAATAGACTGAGTCGTTTCACTTGAACAGAACCATAGCTGATTTTCCTTGCAGGAGTAAATTTTTGCTTTTCCTAGTTGAAATATATATTAATAGACATGTAATTGAGAAAATTTGCAGTGGATGCATCCGAGTAATAATTGTTTACCGACGCGAACTACCGTTGGTGTACGTGATGTAAATACCATTTGTGATAGTTCCAGATGGGTTTTTCTTTTACTCGATAAATTTTAAAAAAATTGCTGCATGCATTATGTAATGAGATTTCGCCGACAAAAAAATGGAAGATAACTGAGATTGGACAAAAGCGTGCCGTTCAGCAATCGGTTGAAAATAAACAGCGTCAACAGCTCAGAATTCAATTCAATCATGAAATAAAATGAAAATAAAAAGATTTTCAATTAGTTTTCAAGAACGTCGAAACGAAACTGAATTTTACGAAAAACATTCTTTTCGAAAAAAAAGAAACTCCTATGTATTCATCAAATGAGGTATTCGTAATTGAATCTACTGTATGTATTAATTAGCTACCTAAGAAAGAATGAGAGGTTGTTCTTGCTTCCTTATATCAGCATGGTGAAAGCGAAAAAAATAACCAAATTTCGTTGTTGAGTGCGACAAAAGGGTTGCTTTGCCAATTAATGAATATTGCCATCAGCTACAAGAAGACACTTGTTTTGGTGTTTATTTGATACATTATAATATAAAGAACGGCATGATTGAGCCAAAGAACATGGTACGTGACTAACAAAGTTAAAGCTACGAGATGAGCAATGATGTATCGACTGTCTTGCTATCGATAACACGAGGAAATATTGACCTGCAAATAATACTATCGTTTGAAGAATCAACTATTTCCAAAGAACATGAAGCTCACATGTATTGTAGCAGTTCAAAAAAGTGATATTATATCAGATATACTATGGACATTCATTCAGCTCTCAATATCATAGCCCTTTGTTTAGAAATTGTACATATATATTCAGTTCTTAATTAATAATAAGTTTCTGTTCATATGGTTGCGCAGATCGCTTTTTGTCAATATGTACAATGAGAAAAAAAAAGAAAACATTCCATTGGTATTTTTTGTGGATGGATTGATAGAAAAATGCGATATTGTTTCTTGGTTTCTTTTGTTTTTTTAGCTGTCTATACAAGAAAAGGTAAAAAAGAATGATTAAAAATGATTCCTTTTTCTTGCAATTGTCTGTAGCTTTCAAGCAAAATTCAATTAATACATCAAGTACATTTTATTTGATATGTGATTACAGTTGTTAATGAAGTTTTTTATAATGATTTTCAATATGTGTAAAAAGCTGAAATCTTTTGTGCATGCATAGAGACAATAAAAATGTCGCCGATCTTTATAAATACAAAAACTTGAATGTCGCTGCATTATTATTAACAAATATATTGAAATAGAGATATCGATTTCAGTGATGCTTAGCTTTTTGGTTTCAAATCAGTAGAATATTCACCTTGTCAGTCTCTGCTCAGAGAAAAGAAAACGCGTAGTCCAAATGACATACAATTTATATTTTGGTTCATAAACTCAAACATTCGACTAGTCGAACGCGTATTTTTATCCTATCGATGCATAAAGTATGGGTGTACTCGTGAGTTACCTTACATTTTCGTTCACACCGACACTTAAAACTGTGCCAACATAACTTAGAAATGATAGAAACGAAGCACTAGTGCCTTTTGTCTGCTCATTTTTAACTGATTGTCAATTTTTTCTGTATTGATCTTTCGTCGTCCACTAGATGAGAAAACTTTCAAAAGAAATGCAAAAAACTATTGACCCTTGAAAACACAATTGTAAAAAAGATTGCTGGAGAAGAACGAGAAAAAAAAAGATTCCACACGTAAATAAAAAGACCTATTCACGTCTTTCATTAACATTCAATGTACCTATTTTGTGAAATTGATGAGTATCCACAGCAAAGACCAAAACAATATAACAACAGAATGTTGCTACATTCGAGAAATGAATGTTGAAAAATAGGCTTTGTAATCCGAAAATATCGCTGGTGTGGGTGGGTGGTTGGATGCATAGATTATTAGATTGACAACCAGAGTAGATGGGTGTTCGTTGTTACAGATCTTCCATCCACAGATACTTCTACTTGCCAAAGCTCGCTCTCACTCCCACCTCTCCACTGACACACTCACCTACACTCATCTATCCACCTATACCTACGCCTGATAGAGAAGACCCGACAAAGTGTGTCCAGATTCCACGGCAAAATATATGCCATTTTGACTCAAGATGTATTGGTATCTCAAGTAGAATCGCTACGCGTGAGTGAGAATGCAAAGAAAACCCATATCCTCATTCATTACTCAAACTCAGATATATTGAATGCCTTCGACTCCTCGTAATGTTTTTATGCATCCTTCACTACATTCACTCTATTGATTGTCGTTATCTTTTTTGTTTTCGTATTCTCAATTTAGATCTTTCTTACGATCTAATTGATTCATATGTTCTTGATCAAGCTCATAAAATGTCAAATCTTTAATAGTTTTACATGTTAAACACGATATATTTTTTCTCAAAATGCATCCAAATGGACTAAATTGTGTTTGAGCCTGTTTTAACACATTGATTTTTTCTTCGTTTTAGTTCAACAAATATTAACACTTTTTCACCCGAATTTGATTTCAATACATTGAAATGACTTCGAAACCGTTTTTCTAGCTACGTGAATAGTATACAGAATATTAGAACTAAATGAATTTTGTATACTAAATTCTACAAGAAGTTAAATAGTGTCTTAATACTGATTTAAGTGTAGGTAAACGGGACTGGAGAATGAGCACGAGGTAGACATGGTATTGAATGTATTGACCTTCAAAAACCTGAACTATGTCATTCCATAATATTAGTACCATGTATGAAAGAACTAGCATTCATTATCGATACGAAGTTCTCTTTGAATGAAAGCTCGCTGATGATTTGATAAAAATTTACGATAGTATAATAAATGCTGCCGACTGAACAGTAAAGACGAATCAATCGTCGTTTAATTTATCGTTAAGTCAAAAAAAAAAGTAATTCTTTCTTACAGACCAAATGACACTTGCAGAAAACTCAAAATAGTCAATCATTACTAACAACTGTTTCTATAATCGAAATGAAGAAGAGTTTTGTTGACATGCGATAATTCCGTCATCATTTCAATTTAATTGAATAATGTCAATGGTGATTAAAAAAATCGAGTTTCGATTACTAATTTTTGAATGTTCTCGTCTGGAACTGTTACATCAAATTGTTTTCTATTCGATATTTGATATTCAAGGAAATCTAATACGAAATTTTCTAAATAACCACACAGGGATATTTAGCAACGCATGATTAGCGTTTTGATCAATATATGAAAAGTGTGAGTAAAACCATAAAGAGCAACATTTTTAAAAATGTGCTTTGAAATGTATTCGAGTAAACCTAAAGATAGCTAATAAGCTAAAAAGCGAAAGCAATCATCAAAACGTCCCTGCTGATCGAACTACATCATGTGTTTCGTCTTTACATAACGACAATTTATTCTTCGGCTGTATTGTATGACGATTAGGCAAAATATATTGCAGCAGAATGGATAGAAAAAGTAACTAACAAAATAACAAGCGTGCACGATAGATATAATGATCAGCAGTCAAGCATGAAGGTATATTTTGTCTGCATTGAATCTATTTTTTTCACGTGCTATGGCTATTGATTGATTTTGCTCGTAAACCCACACTGCACATCCAAATATTTATCTTGACGTAGGCACTATCTACACTAATGCTTGATTACTGCTGCTGGGTTTGGTTTTTTTCTGTGATTTTCTTCATATTATAGATATTTTAAGTAGAAGAAAAAAGTAGTGCTCTAGAACAATGTTTTTATGAGTCAATAGTAAGTAGTGTAATAATACTTTCAACACGTAGTACCACTCTGCTTTGCACTTTCATTCAACATCTAATAGTTTTCTTCAATAATGTAAGTAGTGCAAACTATCTATAGGTTTTTTTTTGCTGTCTTATAACATCGTTCTCTTTACTAATTGAAATGATATAAAGTGTGTCAATAATATTTTTTCATTAAATTCTTCTTTTTTTGATTAAGTAGATTATGCTATATACTCACGGTACAATAGTGTCTTTCTTCAATCTTTTCGTATAGATAAATGCATTCAATTTTTAGTAAATTTGGTAGTCAGTTTTGTATTTTTGTTTCTCGATATACGTGAACGCAAGATAACTAAATAAAAGTCAGTAGTATGATGATGTGGGAAAACGACAAACAGAACGAATAACCTTTGCTGGGTCTTGAGCACTTTATTTAAAAAAATTGTTTAACAAAATTAGTATTATTGTTTTATTGTTTGTTTTGTGGAAAAAAAATATTCGATCATATCATTTGTGCAGATTAAATGTTTGAGGAGACAGGTCAAAACAGTTGATCAGTTGAAATAAATATCTCATGAAAAGTTTGAATGGTTTCAATTTCATTCGTCTTTACCTCCAGATACAGTTGGAATTATGTCATCGTTACCTCCGTCTAATGAAGTGATGGAATCCATTTCCAATAAACATACTGAAAGACTATCTTCGAATGAATTCAAGTTTTTATTTGATCAGTATGCAGAACTGTTTTCTCCAAATACAAGTGCTGAAATTATCCAGTCACTGGCACAAATCCAGTCGTTACAGTCTGACGATGGATTCTCACATCTGACACATCGTATTATTTCACTAGTTTACAAACGATTAGTTGAACTTACTGAAAAATTTGTTTTAACTGGTGGTACTTTGTCTAACGATGAATTTATTTTAATGGAAAACTGTCTTAAATTTATCTCTAATGTATTGAAATCAGTGTTCAACGAGGATTTGGACAATGAGAGCAATGAGCATCATAGTGATGATGCTAATAATGAAGATGATGATCCAAGATTGATGATACGAGAAACTTTGTATCGGGAAATAATTCCATTAAATGAGTCATTCTTGAAATTTATGCAATATGACAGTTGGCAATTCATGGAAAATTACCAACATATTTTGGGAAAACTCATCGAGCTTTTAATTCAACGTGGTAACATGATGGCTTCACAATTGTACTTTATGAAAAAAGATGAATTATCAAATCTAGAATATGACGAAGATAATCAGCTACTTTTTGATGCAGTTGTTAACTATGTGACTTCATCACATTGTGTTAATGGTTATGTAGCAGCAGTGAAACGACTTAACAGTACATCAACAAGTGACTATGATAGACTTTTATTATTTGATATTTTTAATTTTATTATTGATAATATTCTTTACACGGAAGAGTTTCGAAAGGAGTTTTGCACCCATTTTTGGTTACCAAAATATGAAAACTTGTTGAAAGAATTATTACCGACAACAGAAGTAATAGGAAAAGACCATGATATTCATTTTAGACCAAATGTAATTAAATATTTGATTACTAATCTCGTGAATATGCAACTTACAACAGAAAGTGCATTCAGGCCACTGCAAAGACCAGTACACAACTTTGAATTGAAAGATGAATATTTGCCAATAATTAAAATGGTACTACCTTGGTTTTCTGACTCATATATTTTGGAAGGTCTCATAAAAAATGATAGTGATAATGATTATGGTACAATACCATTTCGATGGGATGATAACTACTATGAAAATACGACTGAAACTTTGACAATTACATTCGTTACGTGGACAATATTACAGTTAATTCTAATGTTCATTAATACCGATGGAGATTGTCTTGCGGAAGTAAAACATAATACTGAAATGAAAAAAATATTATTGCAATTAATGAATCAAATAAAAAATGATAATCCAATTAAATTATGTATTTACAACGTTTTGGCATTATTACTAGATGAAAAAGATATTAAAAATGAAGTAAGCTTTACGAAAGAAATAATTTCAACATTAATAACTTCCATACGTATTGTTAATCAAGAGGCAGCAATTGGTGAAATACAAGGTCTCTTACGTTTAAGAGATTTGATAACATTGTTGACAACACTCAAAGGTAAGTTTCGAACAAGCTCTATCAAGTAGGGTATTGGTGACTGAATCAATATTTGAACTTAGATATTAGTATTAATTGTTACATAAGACTAAGCACGCAGTAGACTTTTCAAATGGCTAAACCTTTTTTCGTGCCAGTTCGTATTATTCTCGCTCGATCGTAATCGATCATTCTCATTGAGTTTCAAGACTTTCGATTTTACAGAAATCATACAGTAAATCAAATAGTATTATCAGTTCGGACGGCTGGGTCACTCGACCTAGAAAGTCGAAGATACTCTATTTGATTCTATCGAATTCCTGAAAATTCGATCACTTCTTCGACTTTCAGGTTTGTGACTTTCAGAATTTGATCAATGCATAATCTGATTTCGATAGTTTGTAGTGGTCGGAGTCCTGAACAAAAGAAGGTCCTTAATTCTTTTGAATCCAATGTAGTCGAACCGATTCTGAGGATCTTTTCGATGAATTTCATCAGTCATTTACTCTTCCGAGATCTGTTCATCAGCATGCAGTGTTTTTTCAAGAGTGCGGCAATATAGAGAAAGTAAACATGCCGTGAATCATGCCATAATGTTTGTTCACGAAAGCTGTCTGCAGTAGTATCTTCCTATTGGTATAACCGAATATTTTTAATGAACAAACATGAACTTTATTTCAAAAGTTTACTATCAGTATTCGGTGAATCGATACTTTGACAAGTAACAGTTATCGAATGCCAATTCACTATTTCACAGACTGAAAGCAAGTATACTGGTAATGAGTGTATTACTAAAACGATGGCAGCATGTTCTTAATACCTTTTAGCTCATTGTATGTTGAAGATTATTTGTGTTACATCAATGATAAATTTGATTTTGTTCCATATTAAGTTCTCTGAAAAACCAAAACTAATAACAAGAATTCGAGTAGAATAATTTGAGATTAAATTATTCAGTGCGATTAAACTATTCCGATCACAAAATTAGATCACATATTATATATCATCATTCATGACGCCATCATAAAGATCATACATCGAGATCTGTATCACTAACACCAATAGAATTTTAAAAAAAACTGTCTTACAACAAAATCACGTGACTTTTTCGTAGAGTTCAATATTTTCAATCGATTGAAGATAATCTAACATACGTGAAATCTAACGAAATCTGCAAATCTGAAGGTGAAAAGAAAACAAAATTTTCAACATATTTTCAGTGTAACTCCTGCAGCATTAAATTATAAACAATGATGGATTTTCTTTAGCCATAAAAGAGAATCAACGTCACGTTGGTAACATATCTTAAACAGAGTAACAATAACATCATGTTGAGATATTTGCCATGATTTGTAAGAATATTGCCAAGAGACCAGGTCACGAGAGAGCAAGCAGAATGTTTTAGACTTTCAGATTTCAAACCTATTATAAACCCAAAACTTCATTTAATATCCTAAAAAACTGAAGCGTGTCAAAAGTCAATATATTTTTAATTTCAAAGAATATAACAATGTGCTCTGTCTAGTATTTTTTCTTCTTTGATGTATCTAAAAGAATCTAAGGCATACCACTCATTAAGAATCGTATTGCATCAGAAAACCGAGAAACTCAATTCGATATTTTCTTATCATTGCTAAAGATAAAAAAACACATCTTCACACGATGTAGAAAATAGTATGAAGAATATTTTTCAAACAGATGTATAGGTGCACATGAATGAAGTACTATGTTGAAGACTCGGAACATTTCAACCTAAAAGATAGTCTCTGTAAAATGGTTTATGACATGTGAATGATTCCTTCGGATTTTTTTTACAGCATTTCTACAATTCAGTCAATTAAAACCTGACTGTCTTCTACATAACGGCTTAGAACTGTTAATGGAAGTCGCCATGGAAAAATCGCGGTGCAAAACAATGCTGCTAAAATCCATATTGAGCATCGATGACGAATCAACCACGGATTTTTTTGACAATCTTGCAATTCCAAAAGGCAGACAAGTACTATACACAAATACTAAAAAATCAACCGAAACAGTAGAACAATTGGCTTTAGAATGCTTTTTTACGATGTCTTTCAATACGAAAGCAGCACAGGTATTGCAAAACAATCAAGCATTTATGGATCATATTCGAAAACTTGCTGAAGATAAGAATAAAACGACAAATCCTGGTCTGAAAAAAGCAGCAGATGGTGTTCTCTGGAAATTAGAAAAGGAAAATGAATTTAAAAAGCAATATCAAGAACAAACAACAAGCGAGAATACACAATTTGATTTCATGATCAGCTATAGTTGGGGTGATAAGCCATTAGTACGTAAAATATTCAAGTATTTAATAGAACAGTGCCATTATCGAGTATGGTTAGATGAAAATGAAATGAGTGGTTCCTTATGTCAAGCAATGGCACAGGCAATTGAAAAATCGAAAATAATTCTCATATGTATGTCTGAAACATATAAACAAAGCGAAACTTGCCGTAATGAAGCCGAATATGCACGTGATCGAAAGAAAACAATTATTCCACTAAAAATGAGAGAAGTTGAATTAGACGATTGGCTTGGATTCATAGTTGCCGGAAAATTGTATATTAATTTTGGAAAACACGATTTTGAAAAGAGTATGAGCTTGTTAATAGCTGAGATTGAACGATATCAGTCTACAAAAGAAACGACTAAACAAACCACAAAAATGAACAGGTATTGTAACTATTTCGCAATAGATTTTTTGACAAAGATACATTTCATTTTGTGATGTATCATGCTAGGACAGAACCTATTGTCAATGATCCCATATTACAAACTGCTTGTATAACTGCATCATCGATCTCAAAGTTACTTAATCGTGCTAATTTTATCTCAACTGAATACAAACAAATTCCAATTGTACTATGGTCTGAACAGCACGTCCGAGATTTTCTCTTCGACAAAAACTTGGATATAATTATTTTATTAACTGAAAATATGAATGGCGAACAGCTTTATGAGTTTTCGGAGCGATGTAGGCTGCAAAAAGAATTTTGGTCCATGTTCGATCGTCTAAATATTGAACTAGAAAAACGATATAAGCAAACACTTCCCATAGCAGTTTATACACGATTCCTGAATGAAACAGCGAAGTATTCAAATGAATCCACATCGTTTTAAACGCAATGCATGGCATGTTATTGCTTTTTTTGTTGGCATTAGTTTTTAACAATAAAAACATTGAAGCTCATCGATAAACTTACTGAAAAAAAAAACAGATCTGTCTTAATTTTCCAGTTGTGAACTATGATGGCAAACTACAAGAACATCCAGAAATCAGAATACATTTTTTTTTCTTCAATATTTTCTCCTTGCATCACCAGTTTATTCTCATTTTTGAAATAACTATATCTAATCATAGTGGCTAACAACAGAATATACTATTATTCTTGGCTTTTAATATATTGATATTTTTCTAAACGAAAATACGGTTTTGTCTTATTGGGTGTGGATGGATGTGCCTACACGTGTGTGTGTAGAGGAGGTGTGAGTGTGGGGTGGGGTGTGGATGAAGAGGAGATCGAAACTTACACTGACACTATCTATAAAGGGATACAAGGTATATAATTAGTTACTAAATATTATAATTGGTATTTCTGAAATCAATGCTGATCGTACTTTCTGTATATGAATAAGTATGAGCCAACATTGTATTACTTCTTATTCGGTCAGTACTTTCATTTCTAGTCGGAACTCGTTCCAACTTGAAATTCTTTCGAACGATACTTTTTCGCCTTCTATGCCCAAGAATTTCTAATCTACGAATAATAAAGTCGTTCACGATAAAACTCGTATCGAGATCTTTCAATGTTATTCTCTTTTATCAATGGCTTAGAGTACTGAAATCATTCTCATATTAAATGGCACAGGTGCAAAAAAATTATTGGTTGTCACTATATCTATTCTCTTCTTCTCGTTTGAGTATTGATTCCAACGTCTAAGAGTTCTTTTATTTGTTTTTCATTTTACACAATTCAGTTGCGTCTTCATTCTTCGAACAAGTAGAATAATCGGATTAAACATCAATTGTTCAGTTTTCCCAAGCTCACTCTGCAAACGTCAGTCAGATTCTATCAAATTTTTAAGTTCCAATTTTAATCTCGATCTCACATTTTACAAGGTGAACGTAAAGTTCGTTTTTTTAACGCTTCTCTGTAAATGGAGTTTGGTGCACTTTTGTAATGCAGGTCTTCTGATGTGAAACTGACTTTCACATTGACGAAGTCATTTTCATCAATTTAACTTGTCTTTTACAATAAATAGAATATTTTTGAAGCACACAATCAGTAAAAAGTTTTCATCGCTTTTGTGGAACATCCTAACTGGAAAAATGAACTGTCGACAAGTGCCAAAGTAAAAATTAGATACTCAAGAAGATAACATTTCTCATTCGGAGATCGATGTCATAGTCAAATTGTGTAATGTCAATAGAAGAAAAACTGCCATCTATCTCAAATATTAATCCATAGTTAATGTTACACATTTATCAGATTTCAATTCAAACAGATATTTAGTCAAGGCAAGAGCTTAACAATGTATTGTTAGCTACGAACTGTATGTGTATAAAAGTAGAGAATCATGCGATAAATCATCACACGATACACATTTACATGACTTCACAACAGAAGAGAGAAGAAAAACGAAAAGCAGAAAGTGTGTCTGTTAACCTGAGAAGGAACGAGACAGAAACAGGACAGAAAAAAAAACAGAGCGGTGAGAGAAAAAAACAGGAGAGGGCGACGTTAGGGGCTCATCCAGTAAGTTGGTGGACTAGAGTATTCGACCATCCACAAATAACAACGCATTTTTCAATTGAACTAACTGTACTACGGTGACAGGAGTTGCAAATGTGTCGACTTTGATAAACGCTATTATTATTACTCCTGTTAATAAAGAATTAGATCTATAATATGTTCTGGGCAACTTGTGAAATTTTGGCTAGAAACTCAATCGATAGAACTTTAATTTCTCTTTCATCCTGGAACAATTGAATCGCACAAATGATTTTTCTTGAGCAAGAATATTAATAATGAGTTCCAGTAGATTTTTTTCGAACTTAGGTAAAACAACAATCGTTTTAAAGATGGATTTTGTTGAGCTGATAGTAGCTCGATTTTTCTGAGCTAAAAATTTTCTTTTCTCAATATTTTTGAAATTTCATTAATACGAAATAAACTGTCCTCAGTTGTAGAACTTGAGTAATGATATGAAAATTCAAAATTCAAGCAAAAAATATTTTGTTTTTTATGGTGTTGAATTTAACTCATGAAGTCCTCTAAGGAAATATTAGTTTAAAATGATTGACCATTCACACTTTGAGGCTTCACAAATTGCAAAAGTTTCGATATGAGAAAAGATTGGTGCAGATGACTTTTAGATACACGAAAACCATTCCTAAATGCAATTAATTGAGAAACTGAAAATATAGTCAAAATATACTTTGAGTTTACAATGAACATTTGAGGTAAACATATCGAAAACATTGCAACCCGAATTTTAAGCGTTTCGTGCTCGACTGATGAGTAAGTATGCTCACTAGACTTTGAATCCTAATAACTTTAATCAAGAGTGTCCCAATAAAAAGTTCATACTTTAAAAATATGCCATGATTGAACCAGGTAGTTACTAAAACTTGAAAAATAGCACAGCCACACAACACATGTATGTCAGGCCACTAGTATTAAACACTCATCGAACCCAAAAAGTAAAATTGAGATATTACACCTCCGTCTTATAGTTTTTTTTTTTAAATCTGTCTAGTTGAATTCATGTATCAATCAGATGCAGCTATTACTGATTTCGAGACCAAAACCAAGCAATTGTCAGAAGAAAAGAAAAAAATGAAAAATTCTCTGTCATTAATGCCAGCCTGTAGACAAAAGATTGAAATCGTCAATGAGCTTTTTTCTTTCTAATGGTTTCTGCTTTATGTGTTTTTTTGTCATATTTTAAGAAGGAATTCATATCATGATCGGAGAGAATAAATGCTTGACTGAAAGGTAAGAAAGAAGAGAATTTACGAACGCAAATAAATCGAGTGATGCTCATTCATTATTGTGCATTTGTAGAAGAAACGTTAAAATCAAAATTACAGCTTTTTTACGTTTAATCTATGTATCGATGTCATTTCACTCTTGCTGTCAATCTCAAATAAATCGGCAAAGTAAGTCTTTCAATCTGTACTTGTTGTTGAAAAAAAATATGGGAAAATTTCATGGATGTTGTACTGTGTATATAGGAAATCTGTGTTGTTTATTTGTTGTTTAAGTAAAAATATCTGCATTGTAGAACTATTATCAAAGTCATGAAATAGTTGTCTTTTCTTGCATTCTGATGGATCAGTATTAAAATAGTCCTATCATACATGAACTAATTCTCTTCGATGGTTCTCTATCTTTCAGAGGTATAGTACAATTTACTGGCTTCCAAAATATAGTGTACTTTCTAGTAGTGTTACTTGTAAGTAAAAAACTAACATGTTGAAATATTTTTCCTGCTTGTTTTCTTTTTTGGCAATTCAAGCCTAACACTACGTTTCGTGAAAATTTTTTGCTGAGATACTCCACAAGAGAAGATACTTTGTAGAACTTTGAGCTGTCATAAACTGAATAAAAGCCACTTTCAAGGTAGTATATCATTTGGGACATATTTCACTGTTGTCGGTGATAATCCTTAAGGTTAAGCTTGTTTTCTAATCATACAAAACGATATAGAAGAGAAAAAGCAGAACCAAATTTTATATCAAGTGGCTTTTTCTTCCTCGAAGATGTTCATTATGTGAAACCGAAAAAGAACCGTTACACGTAGTGTAAAAACGAGCTTTCTAAGTTTTATTGTTTTTCCTTTTGGAACTTAAGCAGGCCTGTCAAGACTTTTTCATTTCATAAAAAATAAAAGCTAAGCTTGTTTTTTGATATCAAATGTTTTACAAAGCTTGTATATACTATCAGCCGAAGAAAACTCAATTTTAAGATAGAATGAATAGCTGTTTCCAGAAATTTTTGATTACTAAAAATGAAACTTTATTAAAATTCAAAATGAGCTATACAAGTATGATATTAAAAAACGATTTATAGATTGTTGTTTTTCAGAGATAAAAAGATATTTTATTGAGTAAATAAAACCATTATCTAGACATCTTTTGCTTTTCGAAAGGCATACCTTTAGAAGAAGAGCCCATGGACAGAACAGTATTTTAAGGTGATAGTAGAGAAGAGTGAGACTAATATATGTATAACAAATCTTCGATAAAATGGAGTGAAATAAATGCTTACTGTTTTATAAATATGTCCTCTATAGCAACGATACAATGGTCATTCAGTTCACTCATATGAAACCATTTATTGTTAGAAAATAAATTAAGCGAGGTGAGCAGTGTTTAATGATAATATTTACTATAACTTGCACTTTATATCATAATGTATCCAGTCAATTTTAGATATGCATGTCAGTTCAATGAAAACTCTATTACGTATTGGTTCCCGACTTCAAATAAAGCCAAATGTTTATGCATGTTGCATACTTCTAATCGCTTTCAGTTTTCCAGCATGATATTATTTATTTGTCGAAATAGTGCCGGAACATGTTACACTGTCTTTTACTTCAGAATTATCTTCGTTTGATAACTTATTAGATAAATGCATGTTAGATGATACACCCTGTCATTCTGACGTTGAACAATCCATTGATCGGTATTTCGAAAATTTCAAGAAAAGATTTTCAATGTTGTTAACGTACAAGGGGGAAACAGCAGACTCCACTCGACTCCAAATACTTCTGGAGTACTCACTATTTAGTTGAGTACTAAGTTGAGTACTCATCTAATTAGCACTAATTAGGTGAGTACTCACCGTAATTAGTGCTAATTAGATGAGTACGCAACTTAGTTGGGATTAATTGAGTTGAATGCTCACCTAATTACAAGGTGGAAACGGCAAACTTCATGACTCCACTTGACTCTGCGTGACTCCAAAGGACAGGAGTCAGCTGTTTTTCCCTTGGTATTCCACAAGCAGTTGATTTTATTACACACATAAACTCTGCGGCATGGTCCAAAATATCTTACGAGCATTTCATCTCATCGGAAAACATTGATTTTCTCAAAAATGACTATCCAATAAGACAAGATTCTGTTCAAGATAGACAACATGGTTTTCTAGCCTCAATAATCGTGATCTCAAGATTCTTGAATCTATCATTTAACTATAAAGTTTTCTATATGATTACAAATAAAATGAATGCTGTTAGAATAAATACACTGTTCAAACTACAGCTAATCTAGAAAAAATCACTAGTATAATCTTCTATGACTATACTATATAAATAACATCATGTTCATCGATACTCGTATGAGAGATCTCGATCTTTATTAAATGATCAACATAAACCTTCAGTTGTATTCTATTGATATAGAAGAGAATAGAAATGCGTATAATGTCGGCATACTATGTTGAAGGACAATCATCATTTATATTGATGGTATTCAAAGTATATATACGATGCGCATATAGTGAATATTCTCAGTATTGATGAATTATGAACTTATGAATATTTGTTATCGAATCAGTCAGAAAGAAACTACATGAAAGTTGTCTATATTATCAAACTGTCTAAGATGATACGGTCGTTGAAAGACTGCAAAATCTGGTAATCAGTGAACCGTAATTGTTTATCAATATTGAGGCCATACGAGTCCTCCGTTGGATATCCACGTTGGATGTCGTGATCGACGAATATGTAAACGACGGTCAGCGTTCCTAGTTTCATTAATGCGACGAGGAACTACTTGATCGGACATCCCATCATAAATACTAATAGTACCAAGTAAATATTTTTGTTGCAACTTTTTTGATGCACGATAGAACATGTCATTGTGAATCTTAACTGCTAAACTATTTTTCTGTCCTAAATAGTATAGCCAATCACTAATACAAGTGATAAAATCACTCGCATAGAGTTGTTCTAACCAGTCTGGTAAGATATTTGCTCTGCCATAGTAAGCACCTGCTAATTGGCCATAAATAGCAGCTGTAGTATCAGTATCATCTCCAAGATTGACTGCAGCAAGAACACCATTTTGAAACGAGTTTTGATCACTCCAAAAAGCCCATAAAGCTGCTTCGAGTGCATCGATAACGTAACCGCGACTTCGAATACCCATTTCATAACCTCCTGGCTTTTTATATGATCCAAACGCTACACGACGCACGTCTTTACAGAGACCTCTTGGGCCGAACCACGCTCTATGACTACTATAAAATTTGTTATTAAGTAATTGTTCTTTTCTTTCACCACGAAGGGCTGCTACGATCAGAGCTCCGTAATACCGGCAAGCATCAATTGCTTTCTGACTTCCATGAGTTAGACAAGCACTTTGACCAGAGAGTTCGACGGCCAGTTCAGGATTCCGAAAGAAGTAGAGTGGTACTGGTGCTAGACGCATCAGAGCCCCATTTCCGGCAACATTTGGTTGACTACAATTTACATCGAACTTGGGTATATGTTTGACTTGTTGAAATGATAAACGATCAACTTCAATTTCGGTTCGTAAGTGGAAAGTTGTCTTTAGTATTTGCTGACGTCGAGAGAATTTTTCAAGAGCCTGGCGAGTAGATTTTCCAATATCAAAACAATATCCTGTCGATGCAAGAAATCCATGTTTGTACCACCATTTGTAGCGAACCATTTGGTTATATGGGTCGAAAGTTCGTTTGGTAATGAGTGACGAGGCGAGACACAAAGCCATCGAGGTATCGTCCGTCCATTGGCCTGCCCGCAGACTCCAAGTACCTCCAGACTGCATATTGTAGACGGGATGTGCAAGAAGATATTCATGAGATCTAAATTCCACGCTGGCTCCAAGTGCATCTCCTATGGCAAGACCCAGCATTGATCCTCTTATTTGATCATTTAATTCTATATTGTCTGGTGATTGTGGAGGCCATATGCATGGAATATCTTCTGGAAGGATGTGCTCGTAAGGAGACGGAAACTTCATTTTTCAAAAAAAAACTGTGATTGTACTCTAGATGAGAAAAGACACGATGTGATACAGAGAAAAACGATAGTCGAATACTTTTTGACTAGAAATCATTTCAGCAAAGGTATCTAATTTTTATTTTAATCTAATAAATATTTGGTATGTACCTCCTACGATACATCAGTGTATTGAATTTATCATCACTAAGTTGTACGAAAGCAAGCTTTTCATCATATTTGTGAAACATGATTGTTCAGGAATGTTGACATATATAGTGCAAAAGTTTATTCTTCTACTATTACATCTGATCGTCCAATGTATTCTCTTTCTTCTTCATCTCTCTTGCATCTTGTATATATATTTGAGTACGCGTATAACACGAGAGCTTTTTTTCTAATATTCTTCTCCAAAAACAATCAAAATTAATTTCAAAGGAAGTAGTTACTAAAGTGTTAATGCTAGTTTTTAAGGAGATACAGACAACTTTCCATCAACAAAATTCGAATCACAGAAGATCTTTCGACTTTGATCATTGTTAGCAAGATACAGATGGTACCATTTATTCATTTAATTATGACATAAAGGAAGATAGCCTAACGAATAAAAAATATTAATATTATACCAGATAATCTAAGCTACCAACACTTCAAAACATTTTTGTAATTAAATTTATAAGAAATGGCATTGAAACTGATGAAACTTATAGTGAAGTTAACAAGTATATAAATCAATGTTGACAATTCAAAATATGATGGGTATAATGAGGTGTAACGGCAGAAATAGTCGAGTCTATTTTATTTTCAAAAGAAAGATTATAATGTCATTTGTTGTTTTAGAAATGTCAACAATACAGTAATGACAGACTGGATGATAAGGACAATAAATTAAATGCTTATTGTATGTCAACATTGTGAAAATAATGGACACTATTCGAATGATGATCGATGCCTATCTTTTCCTCATTTTCGTTGTCAAATTTTATCAGAATTTCGTGAAAAATCTAATTTCTTACCAACTGAAATTCAATTATTTATTAATACAATCTTCACAAGAATGAAGATAAATACTAGACACATCCATCGCATTCGGCTATTTGGTTGAAAGAGAAACATACAGCGATGCATGTCACCGTCTTGACAGAGCATGTAAAAAAAAATAACTCTTTTCCAATACACTATCATACTCATGGAACGTCATGTTCGATGCTAGTTTAGGTAAAAACAAGGAATATTAACTTTAACTATAACTTACTTATATTGAATAGCAAATGCCTGTGTGACACAATCTGACGTCGCAATACAAATAGTCACGAATAAGGAAGTAAACAAATTTTCGTATTGTATATATATGCATATGAGGTGATGAAGGCCATCCTCTCTGCATCATGAAAAAGTAATTTTCTTCTGTTTCATATGTGCATACATACGTGTATATATGTGTAATCGAGCATGCAGTGATGCATATAGACTGTTTGTCTAAAAACAATATTTTATGAGTTGAAATATCAATAAATTTGTCTCACTTACGAAAATCGAGGTTCTCAAAAGGATTGATTAGTCCATTTAAGAAAATAATAATGAAGAACTTTCCACGAGCAAATCAATTCATCGTCAAGCATGTTCAATTTCATTTTTAACTCTCGTCATCTTAAAAGACAGCTCTCCCAGTACTACATTCGTATCCTAAACATGACGGTCTCAAAGGCACCTCCCTCCTTTTTCCGATTTTCTCAAGAACGACTCAACCAAAACTTATGAAATTTTCCAGGTAAATAGAGCGTAACTAGTGTAGTAAAAGTTCTGATAGACTCACAATTCCTAGATGCTTTCTTTTATGAGATATAGAGGAAGGAGTGCCAAAAAATGGCTTGAAGTTTTCTCCCCTCACAGACAGCCGAAAATTCATTATTTATGGCTGAGTTCTTTTTGTAGCAATTAGGACCGAATTGGGATGTATATTTTTTTCTTTGAAAAATATTGTTTCCTTCGCTTGTGAGAATCAACATACTAGAAGCCCTATCAAAG
Source organism: Rotaria sp. Silwood1 (assembly GCA_905250075.1). Taxonomy (NCBI): domain Eukaryota; kingdom Metazoa; phylum Rotifera; class Eurotatoria; order Philodinida; family Philodinidae; genus Rotaria; species Rotaria sp. Silwood1. The sequence continues at coordinate 3,106,246 of CAJNOP010000008.1, read as the reverse complement.
AACATGGTTTTTTTCCCCTAGGACAAATTCTGTAAGATCTACCAAAAATCACCAGAGCATTATTTCACGGAAAGAAAAATTATATACACCCTGATTTTGTTTTTGTTGTCACACAAAACATTTCAGCCCAATTGGTCGGAGTGTCTAGAAGAAAAAGGAGGAAAACTTCAATTTTTCTATAAAAAAGTTAATACTGAAAAAACGTGAAATAATGTAAAGCGACATTTTTTCGTTATTTTAGTTTTTTAATTGTTTATGCATAGCTATCAATTAATCCAGTTGCCAAGCAGCTAGGTGATTACGTCACTGACTCTGATAACATATTTTAGTCATAAAATAACTTTACTAGTATAGATCATTTTTACAACACAACAGAACTGCAGCACGTGATTTTTTTGCATTGAGGATATCGAAAGTCAGATTTTTTAAGGATCTAAATAAACATAAAACTTTTCATTCATATACCATTCGATAGAAGACTCTTGAATATATTTTTAGATACAAAAGAATCAAATCTAAAAAAAAGATGAATTTTTTGGGATCAGGAAAGAGGAAGCATTCCCTTAAAGCTTATTACTGACTGGTCAGACTTAGAGTGTGAATGTGGATGTAGATTAAGTGGATAGACACTCACATTCATACTTTGAAGGCCTTGTTTTTTCGGAATCAAGGTTTTAACGCTTCCTTGGTCTCATATTAAGCTGTAATTTTTCTGTCATCAGATAAGTTTGAAGAGACTTTGTTACTCTGTTGGTTGGAAATCCCCAAAATTTTTAGATAGCCTCTAACAGCCTCACAACTTAAAATCTTTCAGAAAAACTCTTGAAAGATCTCTGATGATAGAACGCCAGAACTCATATTTTTTCATGCATATACTTGCCTCATATTTGTCTTTTGAAAGTAAAAAATCACAGATCTCGAGCTTTATCCTCTTCGGAGTGAGCCCATCGTTAATTATGCTGTCTTTTTTTTATGCAATGGACATGAATAGTTCGAATGCTTTCTGAAATAACATTTAACAATATGCATTCTATTCCCTACTAGTCTACAGGTCTTAATACTTTTCCATAAGCAGTATGTATGAGACTTGCTCAAAAAAGGTGACAATAGTGGTATGAATCATTTCAAAAGTGCCACAAAACCTCGTAGACAACAAATAACCATCATTACCAATCGCCTTTCATACTCGAAAAAATGTCCTTGCAGCTAAACATGTGCAATGCTCAGTGATAATGCTAATCATATAGTCTAATTTATTATAATGAATTGAGTTTTATTTTACTCTTCATTCAGAACAAAATCAAAAAGTTCACATAATAATTCTTCCGAAGTGGCGTGTAAGTATGAATCTGATGGAAAATAACGAGAAGATTCACACCCACATTCATCCCCGATTCAGTCGAAACTTGCAAAGTGCATCGTTTTTTATTTCAACGATTTTTCTCGCAATACAAACATCATAATATCATAAGTGTGAGGATTGAGAGTTAGTGTTCAAGTACGTTTAAGCTCCTATAACATAAATATAATATTAAATAAGGTTCGTCTCCTTTTCTCGTTGTATTCGATTGAAAAAGTACGAATTGCTGATTAAACCTTATTTTCAGATGAGTAGAATAAGTGAAACAGCCAAAGCAAGGGAGACCAAAATGTGCAGCAGAAACAGAATTAATATTCGATTATTCCAAGGTTTTGAATCATCAACATAGCTATTTCTCATGTAAACACGTGGTGGTAATCTGAAATCAGTCAATCTAATTCCATAATTCTTCTTGTCTCTCGTCGCAAAAGTATTTTGGAAACGAAATTGAATTATCTCAAAAATAATAACAATTAGAATGACCCATCCAGACCAAATGGAAAGAATGACAAATCATAGCAGTACTATTCGAATTCATATGAACTACTATGATAAAGATGATTGGTATCGAAAGAAAAAAGCTAACGCTCCCGTAAGCCGATGAAGTCAATTGAAAATGAAACAGTACGAATTTTCTACATGACAACGAAAGATTGTCATGCATGCTTGCAAAAGAGCACAGCAGACAATAATACCACCGAGAACGGAATGAACAAAAGTAAGGCCTTCATCGGATCTAACCCATCCTCCTTCTGCTTGCATCAAAATAAAGAAAAAGCCGAGGAGAGTCGGAACAGTAGTTAGCCAAGCGATCAAACGATGAATTTAGAGCCATATTGTTTCACCACATAACGTATCTTTCGAGTCAAAGTGTATGAAGCGTCCATAACGTGCAAATATAGTAGCAGTTGAGGCAAAGTCCATCACAGTGCCATGAGCATTTTGAAAGGTGTCATCTTCTGATTCAGTTTGTGTTTCTCCTTCGTTTTCTATCAATGTTGACATCTTCAATAGAAATAATATTCTTCGTCCGGTTGAGTATTTACTGCAATAAAGTGATAGATATACAATCGACCATTGTTTATATTCACCTGTATAAGCACGCACGAAAAGTAACGGGAATATACTTTTTCCTTTCATTTGATGCGTAAAGATATAACATTTTCTTTTGTTACATAAATGGAGTCAGGACTTCGTCGACAGAAAATGTTAACAAGGACGTGAAAAAATTAAATTTCTGCTTGAATGCATATTAATTGCACGCCAAGATAGAGTGTATGCTCATAATTAGTATAAGGTTTATTAGTTTTCTGAAGATAAGTTCAGTGTTATTTAATAACACTAATTAAATGTCGAAGAAGGAAGCACGAGTATAAAACAGCACTAGAACTTACATCAGAGAATATATTGCCTAGATATATAGGATGAAAACAAGAGAAAAAAATCATCAACCTTATCACACGAAAGGATTTATTCATGTAGGCCTAAAATATACATGTACAAGTTAACAGAAAAAAAAACAGTAAATAAACTATTATCATTAGTAGGCAAATAGATAATGAGTCTTCCCACTCAATAAAAGACCGGAGGTTTCGTATTATAAGGAGTCTTCAATTCTGTATAGCATTCTAATATGACATTCTACGCATAAACGATCCAATATCGTTATAACATTTTAGTTAATAATTCACTACAATTATATTTCACTTCCTTCTAAAGCGCACCTACAGGACCATGTTTCAATGACTATAAAACTAACACAACGATTGAAAGTGTAACAAGAAGTATCTAATCGATGACCTTCAATAAGTCATACTTTATCTTGTTTCTTCAGTTGTTGTAATGATAAACCATTGCGCTTCATAATTTAAATATCAACTAGATGATGATGCAGAAAGGCCTAGTTGTTTAGCGAATCTTCGATCTTCATTTTCCAAATGATGAAGAGTCACTTTCTCTCATCGAATATCAGATAAAACTACAGATATGTCTTTGGAATCGATTCTTAGAGATTGATAACAAGCAAAAGTCGATGATTCAGTTGAAAATAGGCACCTTTTTACTAATACCTTCTACTCTTTTCATTTCAGCACCTACATGGCGACAGAAGAAATGACTCCAACGTTTGAAAATAAAAAAAAAAAATTTAGATTTTTATTTGAACTCATTAAAATTCAAAACATTTTTTTTTCAATTCGCATAAATTGAAATTCATTTAGCTTCTACCATCCATAGTTCCGACAAAACAATAGCAATTCATTACCGAAATAAAAAAATTATTTCATTGTAATTTTTCTACGAATGAATCTTCCTCTTCATCATACAATAGAATACATATTTGTTGATATTACGAAACAACATTAGTCATGATGCTTTGAAGAAAAAGAAGAAAAAGTTTTTTTCTTCATCATTTGTTATCAATGAAAGTTCTTAAGAACGAAAAAGAATAGAGATGAAACGTTTTCTTTTTTTTATTTGATTTGGTAATTCAACAATTGTACATCTTTTTTCTTTGTAGCTTCACATTTGCTTTGAGTTTTATAACAATATTTACAATACATGTTGTGGATATCACTACCTAATGAGAATGATTTAATTCGTAAATATCTGATGAACTGAAAGACAATAGTTGTGCAGATGGATCAGGCCATTCGAAAGTTTGATCATTATGATTGTTGTTTTCGGATTCCAAGCGAAGATATATTGAGAAGCATATTAATTCAATTTCATATTCACGAATGATCGAAGTTATTTCAACATTTGAATCATCATTAGAACTGTCACAGTTATCGAAATTTGAATCTTCACCACTGCAAAGAAGTAGAGGATGTTCTTTTTCCATATTTTATACATTCACTAAATCTATATTACTGCTGATAGAATTGAAGTTTAATAATGATTGTTCTCTCTCTTTCTCTCGTTTTCATTCTACCTGAAAATATAGTTCTGTTATATGTAGATAAGCTATTACTTTCTCTTCTATTCTTTCGTAACTTTTATTGTTCAATAAACACCATTCAGCAAAATTCCAGTTACTTTTATTTTATTCGAAAATATACGTGAGTTCCACAAAAGAAATGTCAATACTTGTGTTTCTTAGTTTATAACACGTATTACATTTTTCGAGATAAAGAGAAACCTTAACAAGGTTTGAATTTATTTGAAATTAGCCAACTATCAAATTCGAATTGAAAACATCGCACAAGATTTAACACATTCGGAACAATATAACTCACTAGCTAGTAACATTATAGTGTATAGTGAGTAGTCAACCATAAAAACTAAACGTGCTTAGAAAATGCTTTCGTCTATCAGACTTTGTGAATCTACCTGTATTGATCATTTCGACAAAAAAAATATTTATATTCGACGAATGATTGTTGCTGCTGAAATCAAAAATACTGAACAGTGTCATCGCTTTGACAATATAGATCAATTTCAGATTTTTCAGTATTTTGAGCCTAGGATAACCATTGATTTATTAAAGTTGAATTTCTTCCTTACTAAAACGATCGATACAGATGGCATCACGGAGTTTGATAGGCGAAAAATTTTCTGCGAAACTTTAGTTTTTACAGTGGACTGATGGAAATACACAATTATATTCCTAACTTTTTTAGACTTCTTGAGATTCTAGAATGTTTTATGCTCCTCAATACTGTTTTCGATATGCTTTCATTTGAGATCTATTACCTGGGAAAATATTTTTAGCAACGCTGTAGAATTCAACCGCTTGCAATATGTTAAACTCAAGTAATACTAGTGATTGCTACATTATCAAACTCAATTAATATGATTGCATTCTTTTTTTTCACACATAGGTAAAAGACAAAGAAAAGATATGCATTACTGCAGTAAAAAATCTCTGTAATGCTAATCTACATTTTCTTTAAACGTAATATTTTCATAATAAGGTGTCTTCAATTCGAAACTGCAGTAAATTCTTTTTTGTGTGTTTTTTACATGCGTTTCGATAGAGCACGATCAGTTGAATATGAAAAACTGAATTTTAGTTTTTCAAAAAAAAAAATTTTTAACTCAAGAAAATTTACAACTTTTAAAGGGTTTGTTTTATTCGAAAAAGGTATCATTTTTCAACTTATGCGATGTTTTCTATTTAACTCCTTTTTTAAGATGTAGCGTTCAAAATAAGTGTAAAAGTCATGTTAAATTGTTTTTAATTCAAAAAGCATTTTGACAGTAACGGTTCGGTTTCCATCGTCTGGAGTGCTTACCAATCATTGTTGTACATCTATTTAGTTTTTTTGATTCAGTGAAAAAGTGAAATATTTTATTTTATTCAATCCATCATATCATCAGTCACAAAAGTATGCACTGTTTGGTAGCTGAGAAAATTCATTTTTCCTAAATTTCCGGCCTAACAGCTAGAAATCTACCCGTTACTCATGAGTTGAGTTTATAAAAATAGAATAATATCTTTTTCTTTTTTTTCTTGAGCAGAAAGAACAAAAATGCACTAGTGTGATCAATAAAAATCCCAATGTTATCATATAAAATATTATTCACTTTCGTGAAGCGTGAACGAGATAATCAAATCCTTATCTATAATCAGCCTACACAAAAACAATCAAGCATAAAATTTTTCTAGACTGAATACAATAAGACGGTACTATACTGTAAATGTGAACGTCAAATAAAATAACGCTTTTGTCACGCGCTTTCTTCCTCCACAATTCTCTATTCAATAATCAGATTTGTCGTATCTGTGTAATAAATGAAAGCGACTATCTCAAGAAAAATTGAAATGAATGTAGTGTTGTTAACACCATGAGAGGATTATGAAGAAAAAAAAATGAAAAAAGAACAATGTAAATAAGCTAAACACGCAAACCACAACAGACATTTTTGTAATTTTAATTCAAAGCTATGAACTTAATTTGTCGCTTATGAAACTTATGGCGCCTGGAAAAACAACTAAGAACTTTCAATAATTATCATAGAACTTGTTTATATTTCAATCTGATATCATTCCATCATCTTCAACATTAATAATCAAATGACAACGACAGTATTACACGAAACAATCACTAAGTTATTTAATGCCAGAATTAGAGAGAGATGGTCAGAAATTCTGTTAGAAAGTTCGCAATTTTTCATTCTTTTTAAATTTTCATACCGCCGATCAAATTCATATAGGGCATGATAATTTATGTAGAATATCTCAGAGAAGACTTTGAAACTTTTCTAAATGAATCCATTACAAAAGAGATAATCTTCACTTTTCTCTCTATTAACTGATCTTGGCATTTCCAAAGGGGATTCATAAATAACATATCTTTATCTCTTGAGAAACATGGATGTGGATGGAATCAGTATCAACAACCACACTCACACCAAATATTAACTTTTTTCTGTTTTCTTTTTCCACTACATCTACTAAAAATATTGTACATTTGAAAACAGCTATAAACCTTGAAATAGACTTTGCTTCGGTCACTATTCATGAAATGCCAAGTTTTTTTTGGCTTGCAAGTATACTCAGAACGAAGGATTCAATAGTTGAGTTCTGTCAAATTGTATCAGACTATGTGTCAGATTTGATAAAATTCCAAACAATCCAACTATTTACTTTTTCTCAAGTTTCAACTGTCATAGATCGTTGACATATGTATAACAAAATGGATTCCGACAACGTTTGGCAGGAGTCAGTGAGAATTCCCAGAATTAAGTTGGATCGAAGGTAGATGAGTCCGATCTGCACAGATATTGATTTCTACTTTTGATAGACATGGACAATGAATTATGATTTAATAGGAAAAATCAGTGTACTTGAACACACATGCTCTCTCAAGAAAGTGTTTGCAAACTGGACATCTATGAACACTGTAAAAGAATACGATTTCTTTGAAATGTTCTTTATTGATGACTTCATTTGACGTTTTTATTCAAAAAAACAATGATTCTCCTCAATGACTGATGAATGCCAATAATAATGAAATTAAATAGAAAATAGCATTTCTAAAAAATTGATCAATCTTTAGGAAAGTCAATATTCATCATATAGTGTGCTTGTGTACTGCAGCTAAGGAAGAACGTTCAATATACACATTAAAAGTCTTTTACAACACCGTAAATGGATGTTGAATTAGATAGGCTACCATAAAAAGAGGTTGAAAATAGCATACAAGAATTGTTCTCATTGTACTTTTGCTTATTGAAAGTCAAAAAGATACTTTTATAGCTTTTTATCTTTTAATAATTTATATACTCATTATGTAATTATTTTCGAATCTTTGGTAACAATGAGCTTTTGAAATACATAAATATTCAAAGACTATTTTAACAAGTTTACCATGGTAAAAATATTGTAGACATAAAAGATTTTATATTTTATAAAGAACAAGTTCTATTTTGTGGCAAATGCGAGCTTGTTCTAAAAAGATATACAAATTTTCTTGTTATCTGTGATTTTAACGGTTAATGAATACAAACTTTTTTTTGTTTTGAAAGAAAATTTGTTTGAATTGTAACCACCACAATCCTCTTTGATTGTGGCTACTTGCATTGTATATTTGTACCTTCAATTATTAAATTATCCATTTCTTTCATGACAAAAATATATTCATTTCAAAGATCGGTTTCATGACATCTAAGTATTGTGAACCATGTTGAAGAAAGCAGACGATTATAGATCGTTAAAAAAATATTGAATAACAAAATAATAAAAAAAAAACAAATTCCAAACATCGAACAACTCCACTAATGCGTGTTAGTTATCTGAGAGTCCACATCAATAGTGGAATAGTGGAATCCGACACAATTATAAGAAATTTCAGAAATGTAGGAAATCTTGAACTGCAGGGTTCTTCTATACTCACCTTTTATTGTTCACTCATACAAGAGAGACAGTGCATTCTTCTTTTTTGCAGTCTTTCCTACATTTCACTATGAAATATGTTTGTTCAAGTTGAAGCTTTCTTCTTTGTTCTATTAACTTTTTAAGGCTTAGTAATGATAATGAAAGCCAGCGATTGAAATAGATTCTGGCGGTAATGTAAAGAAATTATACTCAGAATCAAAATGAAATAAATATACCTATTAGCTAAGGAAAAGAACAAACCTATCGAAAAGTATTCCATAATTTGTCCGCCTCTCTCTCTCTCTTTTTCTTACCCTCCTCTCTTGGTTAAAATAAATATTTGCGTATCTTTCATGAGATTCTTTCAGCTCTCTCTATCAGTTCGTTCATGTTTATATTACAACTTTTTCATTAGAATATCAACAAATAAATATTTATTCTTTTGACTACAAGTTTTTTTTTTTCTGTATGCAGGTTTATTCATTAAGTTAGAGAGATTATTCTTTTGTCATATAGCTTTTCGATTAGTTCTTCACTTAGTCAGTTTGAACTTTTGTAAAGATATGGAAATTTTGAAGTTTTAACATTTATCAAATTTGTTTGAAAAATAAGTAATTATTACCAAAAAGAATGTAGTTTGAAATTTTCCATAAGCATCTTTTTTTTCGAATATTGGAATTTTTTATGTGTACTTTTCCAGTAGTTAGCATCACAATAACACTCATAGTATTGTGTACTAGTGCCAATATTGGGACGACTTCGTCTTCTCATCTATTTGTAATGAAAAATCATTGAATGATCTCTACTATGCTTATATTAGGACAAGTACTTAGATGGGTGACAAGACATGGACTTTCAGATTTCGTTGTAGTATGCAATGAAGAAGAATTATTGTGCTTTGCTTTGTAATCCAGAAAATTTCTAGAGCGTCGATTCTATGTCACTCTGACCAAAAAAGCACAGAAGAAAAAAAAACAACGTAATTTGAGGACTGTAGTCCGCGTCTAGAAGAGACAAGAACGAAAGAACAAATATGTATATAGCTATACGTATTACTCATCTTTGTAAAACATGTTATCTCCACAATTATTTTATTGTTTTTTTTCTCTTTTCATACTGTATTTGTTCCTTCACGGGTGTTTTCTTTTGTTTTGCTCTTTTTTTCTCTTACTTTGTTTTAATTCTGTTCCTTTTTGATATCTATAGTCTTAAAGCTAAATTGTTTCTTTAGAAACTGACATGATCATAAGGCTAAAGAATGCTAATAATAAAATCACTCACAGTATATCGTAAGAATTTGTCTGTAAACAATGTAAACTAGTAGATAAATGAAATGATGCTTGGAATAATATCAGAAGACACTTTTCTAGGTATTTATTGTGAGTGTTTCACACAATTATAACGATATCCATATGTGTCATCGCTCGTAGTTCTCTGTATGTTATTCTCATCTGTCTCTCTCTCCTAGTCGCGTATATAAAAGTATATTCTGTATGTAAACGATATGATTGGTGATGCAAGAAACCTAACAAATTGTTAGTAAAATCGTTACAACAAGTATAAGTAACGGTATAATATGTAAATCATCATGCGTCTACAAAAGTGAAGACATGATTATGAGAAGTGGTAAGTGATAAATTTTATTATGAAAAAATTGTAGTACTGCAGAAAAAAAGCGAAAGTACAAAGGTTTTCTCTTTCTTTTACGCTTTTATTCTATATTGTATCCATTTTATCTCAAGTAATTGTTAATTTGAAGGATCTTAAAGCATATTATTTGAGTGCAGAGTATGACTAATTGGTGTTGCCTTCGATGGACACTATACTTCTTTCAAGGTTATTGGCTAATACGCCGAATCAATACATTACGAGAATGCTTCATGACTTGAAATAAAGTTCATATCAAGGCTTAGGCTTAAGATTAAATTAAAAACAGACGACTGTAGTAATAGAATAATAGATGGGAAAGTATTTTGCTTACAAGTGTATATACAAAATGTTTAGATGAAAATGCCTGTCTCTCTATCTGTTTGTTGTTTCCTTGACTATATATTGTATTTAATTGACTAGAGTTTAAAGACTGTAAAAGAACAGTAAGATTTGAGTGATGCAAGGTTCTTTTCTCTAAAATAATTTGATGGCCATAAATTAGATATTATTTGATGAACTTTTATCCCAAGATATGGATCAATAATCATTGAAAACAAAAATTTTTTTGTTGAAAAGCATGATTGCTTTTTTTTTAAATATTCCGCTAATAGAAAGCAATAACTGTTTGTGAACTTTGTCAGTTTAAGAATTTTTTGTATGATATCAATTGATTATTACGTTTTCTTATCTACAATCTCTGACAGTATTCTCTTTTTTAAATCTATGAATTTTTTAATAAATTCTTTTTCTCAGGTCTCCTTTTTTTTGATATATCCAATATTTTCGTAAATAGAATTAGTGTCTTTGATATATATAGTTTCAAATGAATATTCATCCATGTCAAATTTGATATAGAATAGATCAACTACATCAAATAAAAAAAATTAGCAATTTAAGTGAAAAGCCTAACGCATAACGTATTCAAATAATTATAGATAGTAGAAGATGTGTTGAAAGACAATCAGTGATGATCGTAGAAGTATTGAATTGTAGATTATTACTACAAAACAGTATGAAGTTCATAGAGTACATGAAATGTTTAAATTTCAATGCTATTCATATAAAATAATCGAGATAAATTCTTTCAAAATAAAACTGATGGAGATTGCGACTTTTTTCAGTGTAGAATGATGGACAACATTTTGTGCGCAAAAGAAAAAGAAAAAAAATATTCACTTGTTTATGTATGATACACAATCCATGTTTTTTTTTTTCATACGTAATAGTTAATGTTTGCAAAAAATATTTACTTGTTCGATTCATATAATAATAACAAATCAAAAAATACAAAGGTAGCCATTTATAATGAGATTGAATGTTAAATGAAAATGGGCACTAATGGTGATGTAAAATTTTCAGTGGACGAACAAAGTGAAGCAATTCGTAAGCGATTCTGGTCAAAAAATTATAAACAATGTCCAATATGTAAAAGTGAAAATATTGCTGTTCATTGGTGGTGTTGTGGATGCAGATTTAATGGAGATGATGAGCAATTTGCTATTTAAAAAATATTTTTAATTATTGTCCACTTTTGAAAATATTTCCGATATTTATCTTGAATTGATGATGTTATTTTACGTTCAGGTTGGGGTACAGTTGTTTATCAATGTTTTGGAAAAGAGAATGTGAAGGATGTCAAAAAATTAGAATGGGATAAGATAACGAGAAAATTACCTGGCCAACATGGTTATGGTTTTTATACATCATTTTATTATGATGAAGAAGAATCGGAACCAGAACAATATGAAACAAATGGTTGGACCAAATGATAATCATCGATGAATTTTTAAGTTCTTTTTTATGTAATAAATAATAAAAATGGCTGATTTTTTTTTTCTATAAATTCTCATAAATAACTAGAATGTAATCTAAACCGAACAGATCTAAAGTATTTCAAGAGCTTCATATCAAAATCATTTTCATATATATATTTGTGACAATCAGAAGAAATCATTCACTGTCAATGAACAAAACAAAGCCTCTTTTTTTTTTACTAAAATGATCTTTATTTATTGATGTATGATATGAATGTCCCACATCGATAACCGAATCATAAAGCGATTCAAACTTATTTTCTTGAGTTTCACAGTCTTTCAATTTCAAGTACAGCAAGCTGATATTGAACGGACTGAAAATATTAGAGGTGCAATTGATTTGGTTCCGAAAGAAAACCACGATCCGATTCCATGTCTGCCATATATTTAATTGTTTATTACTTTATAAAATCAACATGACCACATGTATGACACATTCAAATGACTTTTTTAAGAGAAAGATGCATAAAAATCAATTGAAACCTGTTCCTTTGGTGGTTTTTTTATCAAAAAGTCTAGAAACAAATCTCATATTGTTTTACTAGTTGTATTAATCAATATTCAATCTAATCCAGCCAACATTTGAAATAACTACAAGCTGAAAAAAATTGAAGAATTTGCCTGTCTTGAATATTTTATGCAAATGAGTTTTGCGTTCGACAAATCATTAGTATCATGCGTTTTAAAGTAAGATTTGTAATAGGTTGTTATCAAAAACGAATCGCAGACAAAAAACGAGTAATTTCATCAGAAAGAAAGTCTTCGTGATTTTAAATTTTGTGCTTTCTGCAAGATAGCTGCTGAAAGAATGCCTGAAGTCAGAATGTACAAGATCAGTTTGACTTTGATTGTGGTTTGATTTTGTGTCGATCAAATTCGCAGTTCAAAAGATTTATTTTCATCGCCTCTTTTATGCTTGAAGAATAAGATCCATATACAACCATTTATGGTGAAATACGACACGTCAACGAGGCCATAGTTTCCTATAATTACAGGATTCGTAATATGACACCATTACGACATCACAACGGTGTTTTTTCTTGAGAAGATAGTGTCATGACGATATATGCAGCAAAAAAAGGCTCGATGACGGTGACCTGTAATGTTTCATCTTGGTTGTTGTTAGCTCGCTTCGACGAGCTTAACTTTGTTTATTTATTTCATATGTTAAATCTCTTCAAAAATGTCTTTAAATCACTAGGTATATATACGTCCATAGAGAGAAGAAGAAGAGCATGAGAGAAAGAAGGAGAAACAATAATAATAATAATACAGTAGAAAGAAGAAGCGCGACAGAAAGAGAAAGAGAATCGAGGGTAGGCTAAGTGTGAATCACCGTTAACAAGTGTGAGTGCATTTTTTTGTCATTTTAGTTGACCATCTTTTTCTAAGGACATTACGACAACAGAATGATTGAAAATGAAGTTTTGAAACGCTTAAGACAAAAATCTTGCTTTTGGATGGCGCTATATCAATACGGTTCTCAAATTTTATGACAGACTTGATCACAAAAAAATAGGTATTTCGCTCACTTCTAGTATGAATTATGCTATTATTATTCATTATTAAATGGGGATGTAATTACCATTGGATGCACAATGGTGTAATCTAGAACGTACTTTGATTGACCCGTAAGCCCACGGATAAACTTCGTCAAAAACGTGCATATATAATGTAAACACAGCTTATTTTGATTGTTTCTTTGTCAATTTTTCACGTATAAGCATAACAAAAAATAAGCATTTGCAATAAAACAAATAGTCATGCGTCGTGCCGCTGTCAAAATATATTTAACAATAAGTAAATGATCGCTTCATGCACGAATGCTTTTTCTCAAGTTGACAGACACATTATTTTCTGGTGGAGCTTACATTCATCAACGTTATTTACTATCTTGATCATCCACAATCAGGTACGTCGATTTCACTGAATTTCTATTCTTGAAATTTGAACAAGTACTGAAATATAACTTAACGTGAATGAAACTACTTTGACAAATATTTAAACTAATATTTAAGTACTATGCATAATACTTTTGGAAAAAAGCGAATCCGTGTTGCACAATCGATATAGATGGATTCAAAAAAGGCAACCCCATCGTCTTATATCAAGACGACTTTGTCAATTTAGTATTCGATGCAATAAATCACTGCATGAAATTGTTGTTGTTTCACATAGTTTCGCCGCAAATGCTATATAATCAATAGGCTAAACACGATTAATGATCTACGTATTCAATAAGCCTGTAATTTTTACGATAGTCTGTTATTAAGCTGTTCCATCTATTAAAAGTCTCGAAATAAGCTTAAATATTCTTCCTAAATCTTCAGTTCAATTCGTAGCGTTTTCAAATGACATCTCTAATTTTAAGCACCAATTATTGTAAATAGGGTTCAAGCGAATTAATTCTCAAATTTGAGTAGCAAATAAAGTTCGTTATCTTATTGTCTGGTGCTTTGTTTTTTTTTACCTGAATATTTTATAGGTAAGATAATGAATGAGAACATATTCATTAGCTTTCCTTTCTTTCATTCGATGTATGTTTTCTTCTGATGTTAATCTCTAAAAGATAAAACAAATAACTATTTTCAACTATATTGAACCGCTACAAAGATAACTGAGAAGAAACGTGACATTCTATTGTATATATTTAATCCCATCGAATAAAACAAAGTGGATATGATTGTTCAACATTCTTTTGAATAAAATACGATGTATAATATATCTTTCTAGACATTAAAGCGACTAAAAACTTCAATGATTATGACAACCTGCGATAGTCACAATGTTTATGAGACTCTTGAATTGTTGTCAGCTGCTGGAGTTCAAAAATCAAAACTAAGAATTGATCATTTGATTATTAAATCAATTTTAGCTGGTGTTTTTCTATCCTACAGTGGTCTTTTTCTTCTTATTGTTGGTGGTGGAAGTGCTCCATTGGCTCAGAATCTTGGTCCTGGTATACAGAGAATGGTACAAGCTGCCGTATTTCCTATTGGTTTAATTTTGATTGTTACTACGGGTGCTGAGTTATTTACTGGAAACACAATGATATTAACGATATCAACATTACAGAAAAAAACAACATGGATTCATCTTGTAATATCATGGGGAGTCTCGTTTTTTGGAAATCTTGCTGGCAGTCTTTTTTGCGAGGGTATACTTATTTACTATGCAGGTCTTCTCTCTAATGATCCTTATCGTTCATATACTATAAAAATTGCTGAAATAAAAGGTACCAATGAATGGCATCAAGAATTTTTAAGAGCTATTGCTGGAAATTGGCTTGTATGTCTTGCCGTATGGTTGGCTACAAGTGCACGTGATTTACATTCAAAAATAATCGGTATTTATCTGCCTATCTGGCTTTTTGTTAGTGTTGGATATGAACACTCCATTGCTAATATGTTTACAGTTCAAATTGGTATGATGCTTGGTGCTAATCTATCTGTTGAAAAGTATATTTCGTGTTTATTGATTCCAACCACGCTTGGAAATATTATAAGTGGAGCAGTTTTTGTTGGTTTTATATATTGGTACCTTTATTCACCAAAGGAGACTAATACTGATTCTAAAAATGATGATAAGTCAACAGTTTGTGTAACTCATCAAGTCGTGAAAGTGCCAGAGGAAACATATGAAATTGTAAAATTATAAGTTTACTTTATTATTTTAGTATTATCCGAAATTCTGAACGAAAACTCACAAAGCGTCCCAATTTTGTAAAAGTGTGCAGCTCAAAGCTTATTTATGAATACTAAACTTATTTAATTTTTCGATTCAAGTTCTCTTTTCTAATATACGAATAATAAAGTTTATTCAAAGTCAAATCTTGTTTTATTTTTCATTTTGCGATTCTTGCTATGATTGAAAAGCAATGAATCCATACAAGTTGTGCGAATCCATTTTATTGGCCCACACTTTTGTAAAAAATAGAAACAATCCTACTTTATTCATAAAAAACGTAGCACTCATACATCTTAATATTGAGATCTTGCATACATAGAACCATTCGCTTGGTATGATTTGCAAATGAATAGACATTCAATATCATCAACAGATTGCCGATCTTTATTATTATGAATGTTTCGATTAATAGTAACAATATCGAAGATAAATGTATGCATATACAGTATTTGACTCAAACTTTCATTCTCTAAATGTATATCATCAATGAATTTTAATCAATCGATAAGACTGTGAGAGTTATTGTTAGTGTTTTCAGCTTTGATCTATAACAGAAGAAGAGTAGCACAATTTGATTATATGCATTTTGATCAACACTGAGCAATTGATTATTATCAACTTCGATCGAGAGACATTTTTATTTTAGATTTTTTTCTCGTTGACATATAAAATGTTCGAAAAAAATGATCTGAAAGAGTGCAGATTTGCTCAGAAATCAAATAAAGCCATGTCTACAACAACCATAACAATATGTTTACTGAAATCAAAATAAATATGGTTTTTTTTTCTAGCTCTTCAATCACGTTCAAAATCAAAGAATTTTTTCAATTAACATTGGTTCTCATACAAAAACATCCAACAGGATTTTCGTCATGTGATGATGGCTATCACATTTCATTTTGTTCGGTATCATTAACAATATGAATAATGTCGAATGTGATGGTCGAAGATCTATAGTACTGATCAAAATTATATAAGAACACAGTAATTTTATCACTGTATATAAAGATTTTCAAGTTGGACAATGTGAAAAAGCTTTCTAAAAAACTGATTACGATAATTATTAGTCTCAAAAGACATTGTTCATGCTAACTTTTAATAATCCTATGTGTAATAGCACGGAATTCTAAATGAAATGAGAACTTGTCGCTTTTTTATGATATTCCTTTACAAAGTAACAAGCATTAAGAAAAAAACACTAGAAAAATATAATTTTTTAGCGATTCTTTTCATAAGTTTTGCTTTTTTTTTAATCTCTTTTTATATGTGCCGTTTCGACAGAGAATATCCGTAATAACTCGATGACTCTTTATTGTGTTCACAAGTCTGTGCTCTTTCTGATAGTATTTCTATAAATAAACTCGAGCAATGTCTTTCGAGACTTGAAAACTAGCGTACTCAGCTTTTTTTAGAAGACTTTTTTAACATAGTTCAACTATGAAATCATGAAATATGATGCACACTGATAGAGAACTACATTAGCTATTTCAATCATTATATTCATTTTAGTTATGTACTCAGCATCGCAGAAACAAATCCAAATTCTTTTATTCTTATCATCTTGAACAATACTGTGTGTCATTATTGTTCAGTTCATCTCCCATTTAGTTCTTTCGCGCTACTTCTCTTTTCTGTTCTCTCTCTCTCTTCTCGTAGAAGGCGTAGATGATAGTGCCTTTTAGTTTTTTTTCTGTATCCATACTTATACTTTAAATGCATTGCTTTGTCATTAGTTTTGTTCTTGAACATTTTTCATCGACTATTATCTCTGGTTGTTGTCCTTACACATCTCTCACATTTTTGCATGAAATAAAATGTCTTCATTTCGCTAGTCGAGAATCTCAAAATAAATTTTCTTCGACATTTTCTTTTGTTATTCTCTCCCTTACTATTTTTTCTTTCAGTCAAATTAATACAACTCTCTTCATCTCTTTACGTGTCCTTGCAAGCCAATTATCTGTCGAGTATAACGTAAAACTATTGAGCATACTTTCATCAATTTTTGTCGGTTTTATTAGATCAGTTCAATTCTGATTTTGTAAAGTAGATTAGTCATATTTTTTTTGATCATGCAAACGCTTTTATATTGACTATAGTTTGTTATCATAATGTGAAGAGTGTTTTTCATGTGTTAATCAAAACGACGATCTCTCACTAGTGTTCGTCTCTAGTTATTGAATCTTGTAGTGGACGTATTGCTTTGAAAACATTTTATTGGAATTGTTTCATTGAAATTAAGATTATGATAACCATAGACAGAGTTGTTCTTTACTGAATATTCGAATACTTCATTCGTGACGGTAGTATATGTGACGAATATGGTTAAAACTGAATTTGACTCTTCACCTATTTTCTGTTTTTGTCGACCTAAGATTTTCGAATATGCCAGTATGTCTATTCGAAGATTGTATATTGTTCTTTTGTTACCTCTTCGTCGAATGCGATGAGAAGTTCAAATGGAGGAACCGACAGAGACCGAAACTGAGCGAAATTAAAACTGCTGTTTCTTCTTTATACAAAATTGACCACATTACTATTTGCACTCAGCTATGCCTCTCTGACGATTCAACTCATGGAAGTTTCGTTGGTCAAGAGATAATTGGCGATAAATCATTCGCGTACTGAACACGGACGCCATTACACAGAGCAAAATTGTCCTTTTGTTTATCTCTTGCATGCTAATAAGCCAAAAACAAATAATTTCATCCTAGCTGTCAGTTTTCTCGAAATATCATAAAAAAGACTTTTCCATGTTCAAGTAACAGCTAAATAAACTCGAATCATATAAATGAGTCAACAAAAAATCTCGTTTCGTACTGAATAGATTGACATATGTAAATATTAAAGATTATTATAACCTAGAACGTTTTGTTACTTTTGTAATTTTATTCATCTAGCACGTTGGATAGTCAGATTGAAATGCGAACAGCTATTTAAATCGTACATTACTTGAATCCTACAAGTCTTAATAATGTATACAATATTTCATTGTATGATGAGCGACGCCTAGAATAAAATGGAAACCTATTAAAACTGCTTTTGATGTCAAAACGGATTCCATCAATGATGTTATCCACACAAACGTGCCGTAAACACCTATTGGAATAACAGCTAAACAGAAAAAAATAAACAGCACTAAAGATGCTCGTTCATGACGACATGTTAGAACTTCAACACATTTCACCCATATAATGTCTTTGAAATAATGGTGGCGTCGTGAATCCCAGCAAGCTAATGTCCATAGTATTAAATAGCCCATGCCACATAATGATATAATAATACCAATATAAGTATGATGCAGAATAAACACTGATGCTTTGTTATGATGCGGTAGACATAATTGAGTATAGTCAAAAATAGTGATAAAATAGGTTGGAAAAATAAATGAACCTTTTTGAAGAAATTGAGAACCAATTGAATTGATTAATTTATATACAAATGAATTATTCTCTTCAATAGACTCATAGTCTACATGATACTGCATGCATTGATCTATTAATGCCAAAACTATATCGAAGATACTGAGAAGTACAGCAACGATTGTACTCAGCCAAAAGACAGTAACGAACAATATATTTTGTCTTCCTTCCTTGCTAATGATATTTTTGTATACAGTTGTTACATCAAAAGTAAATAGAGCGTTCGATGAACAATTTGTGGTATCATTCATGTTCGCTCTGATGATATAGTAGTTCGAAGTTGTATTTGCAACATGATATACTACGTATAGATCACGGTTTTCGTATCTTTTATAATTCTGTGCATTTGAAACAATAAAATAGATTGTTAAACAAATATTAACTAGGATCAATATTGGAGAAATAACTTTTCTTACGAAAAAGCTATTTTTGATGCTACCGCATAATTCACACATGGTTCTTCAGTAGATAACTTTATGGTTGTTGGTTTTGTTGTGTATTCTTGTCGATCTCAGGTATATTTATGATTACTTAAGACGAGTGTCCGTTCGTATTTCATGGACGATAACATTTAATAGTGAAAAAGAGTCAAGATATTGAAACTGTTGATAAGAGAAACAATTCTTCATTTGATAATAGCTAAACATTACATTTTATCTGCATGTTATTCTCATATGTTGTGCGAAGTTGGCTAGCTCTTCAATATCGAAACACTGAGCTACAACAACTTCAATACATGTCTAGTTTTACATTCTCATTTATTTGAACGACTCTATTGTAATTTGATGATGTTGTAGAAAGTAAACATCATCATTGCAGAGTGAATCCTCTAATCAGATAAACTACTGAAAAAAAAACTAGTTATCAGCAACTAAAGGCACATTATTTACTCATCTTCAATCGGAGTGATATTTTTTGAACTTTTCAACAACAACAAGGTGTTGGTATAGGTAATAGTGAGTTTTTTCTTCATTCCTCTCCTCATAGCTACACCCTAAATAATTAGTTTTATGAAAGTTTTTGATAAGAATGGAAATTGCCTCTCTAACTAAGTCATACAGTATTTTAATTTTTGAGTGCTTATTGACATATTATTCTGTGACAAACTCAACGCTTCTTACATCTCACATATCTGCAGAACAAACGAATACAACTCACACATTATTGATGTTCTTCGAAATTCAAAAGCAACACGTACTAGACCTTTCAATAAAAATATCAGAAACATTATTAACATAACGATTATTACTTGAACAAGTATGATGTAAGTCTTCGTCACATCTGAAGAAATCACAACGAACGATTGACATAAAAAGAAAGGAATAATACATAGAAATAAAATGTGATCGAACCTGTGATTTCACCAACTTACAATTCACACAGAGCATCGTCTCAATGAATCGCTTTGTGTTTCACGCCAACATTTTCAATCGAATAGGAATAATGGTGAGGGAGAGAACAAGTCCAATGATATCGCATTCCAATATATGTCAACGATGACCATTGAATAGTAAAGAATGGCCGTAATTAAACATCGTCAATAGTGACCTCGAACGATGAAATGATTTTTATTTATGAGACGCGTTCAAAAAAACTACATATGCATAATATAACACAATAACGATATTTACATTTTTTGTCACAGAAATATTTATGCGACATACTGTACTTAAATCACTTATAACTTGATCTTTATTTTATATGTAAATGTATGTGAAAAAAGTGCCGCTAAATGAATGTTGAGCAAATAAACTACAACATAATTCAGAATGAGACGTTATTGTACCGCAATTTTCTGTTTCTCTGCTATTTTATTTCATCCATTAATCGTTGGTGTTCCTCGAGAACTAAATTATAATTAATATACGGATTTTTCATAGGTATTCAGTAATATAAAGGGAATTGAACATCTTCAAGGGATGACTATTGTTTCCGATACGGAAAAAACTTGAAATTCAAAATTATTCTTTTCTAAATTTTCAGTTTAGACATTGGATCTCGCTGGTTACTTGATATTCTACTTTTATTCGAAGAATTTTCACTTCTTAGCAGGTCTTGAAGATTAATGCCCATGGTGTACGAGAATCATAAATTATCGAAATTTCCATCAGTAGAAGGACATTTACTAAGAGAAATTTGTTCCAAATGATTATTCCCAATATTCATTACACCTAGAAGCAATTTGGAAGATTTAAGATTTCGTAGTATTTATAATAAGAAAGATCATCTAATCAGATACAGAAAAAAAAAACTTCTCAAAGTTACTAAATAAACGTATGCTTGTATTTTATAAACATTTCATTATTAATTTGAGATATCTGTCAGAGCAGGGAAGAAATGTGTTTTAATACAAAACATATTCACCCGTCGGACATAATTGTAATAGACCTAATCATTATTGAATATCGAAACAAGATCATTTCTGAACTGCTCAGCAATTATAATAACCATGAAGTATCTAGATTGTTCTACTTTCATCGTTTATAACATCTTATATACTTCTGTGTTTTTTCTCTTATTTCTCGTATGTTTTGACTTTTCATATTAATATACAAGTGTAAATGATATTTTTTGGCTCTTCTTCCTGCTCATATTCAATAGCAATCGATAAATCATAATGGTGTCTACTCATAATATTAGATTGCCTCAGGTAAGTATACGTTATAGACGTCATCCGATGATTCAGTATATTCTTTCACGTCGACAGCAAACAGATCGTAAAAAGCAAGAAAAAAAACATCATCCCATAGCTGTTCGTTCTGTTTTTTTCGTATCTATTTTCTACACGTGACCTTCAAACGAATCTTTGTAATCAACAAAAAAATTGTGTAGCTATTACAATTGTGACAAGTCTACAACAGACACCAATAGAACAAACGAAATTTAAGATTTTAATACAAAGCAATATGACAATACCAGTTGTTATCTTTGGTACTGTTGTTATTTCAGTTGTCATTGCTGTTTGTACACTTATTCTCTTAGTAAGTAATAGATTAATAAGTTAATTAGAGATACATCAATTCTTAGAATATGATGTCCAAGATGATATTTTTTTTCGTTGTTATCAATGTAGATTTGTTTTTGCTCTATGTGACGCTTTAATCGAACTTCATGAAAGAAAAAAATAAATCTTTCTGTTTTGGTCAAAAATTCAAATTTTTTTTTGGTTTTTTTTAAAATCAATTTCAAGTGATTTTGAGACCTATATTTTACATTAGACGAAACCTTAGAATAGCTTCAGAAAGAGCATTCAAAATTGATCGTAACTGACCTACAGAATCATTAAGAGTTCGGTAATTCTCAGCAGTAAACATGTATCTTTGTTAGCACAGATAAACTAATGCCTTATAGTCTAAATTGCAAAATACTAGTCTCAAAATTAGTTTGAATTAGTCAAAAAGAAAGTCACTAAAAAATGCGAATTTTCGATCAATTCTGAAATTTTCGTTTTTTATTTCATAAAGATCAACTATAGTTTTGGATAGAGTAAAAAAAAAACATCATGATTGACATAAACAATCGATGAGAGCTACACTCTTAATAAAGACAGAAATTATCATTTTCGACATCGTATTCTTGAAATTGTTGCATCCCTAAAAAGAATAAAAGTGCGATTTTCTAATAATTATTTTCTTAGGGTTTATGCCTTTGGCCAATAATTCAAGAATATCAACAAGAGAAACGCTTAGAAAGAAATTCTACGAATGCCGCTTATGTTAATTTTGCAGAAGCATAGCTATTTTTTCATATAGACTTTTCTCTATTCGACTTGCACAATGTATCATAAAAGAACGCAATGTTTTATTTTATTGGTTAAAAGTTTTTTTTATTTTTATTTTTTTCAAATAAGAGAAAAAAAAAATATCAATCAAAAGTCAAGCAGTTTATCTTACATATAATATTCTAATACGCATTAAAAACCAAAACGACCACGATCAATATCTTATTACAATCACAGTAAATCAGTGTTTTTTGTTTTTCGTTAATACTAAAAATGTCATAGAACAAAAATTTATAATGGACGATTTGAATTTGTTGAATGTGATGGTGAATTTAAAAGATGTGATGACCATCCATATGGCTTATGCATTGCAAAATGTGGCCAATCTTGTTCCGATAAACGACGAACTTGTAATTCAGGTTGTGAAGATATTGTTCTTGTTGATATTCTTTGTTGATCATCAGCCGATGAATTAAATGATTCTGCATATGGTCCATCAAATGCTAATGAAGATAATGATGGACGTAAATAATGATCTTGTTCTCGAGCAAGAATATCCATCTGTCTAGTTGGACGTTTAGAAATTTTATGATGATAACGATTTGTTGACCTATTCGAACAAAAAAACAAAGATTTAAAATATATATAGATTAATTGTTGTTTTTTTTCATTCTAACCGTTTTCGAAAGCATATATAACAAACTACACATAAAATTAACCATAGGATTAATGCAGCAATAACAATAATTAAAATAGACCACCAATCAAGCTAGAAGTAAAAAAAAAAAAATTTAACAAAAAAAAAATTCATTATCTTCATTTTAAATAATTTACTACATCGAATGGACTACCAGATTGAGAATCAAGTGAAACCAATGATATTTGATCATTATTTAATAATACCTCATTATTATTTCTTGGTATATAACGTAAATGAACTAATGTCGTTAAACTTGTTTCATTGAATATTTGTGAATAAATTTGTTTAGAGGGTTCAGAATAATCGCCAATATCACCAGATCGCAAACCAATCATATAATCAATTTTAATTTGTCCATTACTAAATATTTAAATTTTTTTAAATAATAGTTTAAAAAAACAAAATACAGTAGATATCAAAATTATTCAACAGGATTTATTTTAATTTTTTTTCATCTGTCATAAGCACTAGAAAGAATCTAAATAGTAATTTGGCCCTATGCCTATTTTTGGTTGAGATATAGCAATCGGATTAAAGATCAAAACGTGGCTTTTCTATAGGAGATTGAACAAAGGACGTAAAGGGCTTTCGTAAGATTGCTACATCTTAGCTAAAAAAGATCAAACATAACTTGAAGACATCTCATTTTTGTTGACAATTATGTTTTTTATCGTTCTATGTAGTCTACACAAAACTATATATATACATGTGCTATGTGCTGAAAAACTTGGGTTTGGTTTTTTTGTAGTTCCTATCGTTATGAACCAGATAATATTTTTGCTTTCATTATATTCTTGTTAAAAACAGTTTTTTCTATCAGAATCACTATTTGGATTCTTTCTGGTACTCATGACAACGGAAAAAATATTGAAAAAAAAATCTTGTTGATTAATTTTAGTATACAGTGTACAATACCATGCTTTGATAGTAAATCAAATATCACTTTAGTTGTTATTATTTGCTTGAGTCTTCGTCAAATCATTATAGTTATTAGAAATATGAAAATTAACTTCATGCTTTCCTACGATAAACATGAAGTCTAGATCTTCTTCTACAACAAAACTATTAGCAAAATAACATAATACATTTAGAAAAGTCGTAAGTCTATAGACTAATTAAATTCGAAACAGTATGAGAGTTAACAGACAAGTCTATCTTGAATGAGTTGATATTCATAATCAGCTTTTTTCTAGATGAACAGAAGTATTCGTATTACCTAAGTAGACGAATATGAATTGTTCAAAAACTTCAAATCAATAAAACAAAATGAATGTTTCAATCAACACAGCTAATATAGAACTAGCACATGACCACGACAAATGCACTATTCAGCAGATACTATTTAGATTTAGTATATATTATATTATTTTGAAGTTCACCGAAGAGAAGTTCTCCAGTCTTTACTGGAATCAATAATAACAATAATAAGTCAAAGCAATGTTTGTCAACATTATTCTTTCGACAAAAAAAAATCAGTGCATCATGCAGTCTACGTAGTATTGTTAAATTTTCTGCTTAATTTTGATATACAATTGAGTAAACTTACGAAGGAAGCTCCAAAACTGGTTAATCACTTTGCACTCGGAACTGTGTGCATGAAATGGACTCAAACAATCTATGAATTCTATGAAAAGAGTTCGAGTCCTTCACTTATTATTGCGAAGATACTGAATTTTGATAGTGCTTTCAAGTTGAATGTTGTAATCCTACTTCGAGATACTTGGAAAACTAATTGTCGAATTTCTACTGGAAAGTTTGCATAGAGGCAACCTTTAGTTGGAATAGTTTAGGGTGAATATTTCAGATCTTCTGATTTTTCCTATCCTTAGCTACGACTCTGATAAAAGCATCTCTGTTACATCGCTCGTATTGTCTCGCAGACTCAATGTTCTTATTTCAGTATTGGAGGCAATGAAAAGATACAAAACTTTCACAATAAACTACTCTCATTAAGACATGTCTTTGTAAAAAATTTAAATTCAAGTTCAAAACTACTGTCAAAAATGCAAGTTCATACTCAAAAGCGATTAATCAGTTGAGAAATTTTTCTCATTCTACATAGTCATAGAACAGAAAATGAAGCTTTTTATAGTTTTTGATACTAATGTGTGTTTTGAGCTGATGCAGCTTATCTCAGAGCCAACAACATATTCCTCAAATAAGAAGATACACTATATAAAATACTTCATCAAATTCTACTGCGGCATGCCATCCTTTTATATTTACATGAATGTTTTATTTTAAATAACCAGCTATGCATCTGAATATAATTAATTAATTATAAATCTCCTCAATCATTGTCTTTGTTAGTTAAAAGAAAAAAACTTACTCGCATAGTACGGTATTAATAGATGGTATGAATACATCATGTGGTTGAAAAAGATAACTATTTGCTTTTGCCCAACTTAATCGTAATGCTTTATTAATCATGAATAATATTGTTGAATTTAATATTTTATTTTCGACATAAATTGTCCATCGTTTATATGGAATATCTGTATAAATATTTGATAATTGTATTGAATTTGCTGATGGTCGAATAAATTTTAATGTATTAGAATTTATTGTATAAATAAAACGTGTTACTGTTTGACTAGAAGAAATTAAAAAATAAATGATTAGTCTAGAATTCAAAATAAATCTTATAGTTTACTTTTTATTTGTTAAATATGATGAATCAATAAAAAGTTCTGAAGAAATTTTTATCGGAAAATTATCTAAAGAAAAATAAATGTTAATAAAAGAAAATAATATGAAACGACAAAATTTTTACTATTCGATTGACGCCATGCATTTTCTAATGCTTGATAAATTTCTTTATCTGGTAAACGTGGTTCAATTAAATATAACGAACGTACTTCATATGAAATACAATTATTATGAAATTTTCCATAAACTTTTTCAAATACTGAATTAGAAGGTGATTTTAAACTATGAACTGAAACATTTTTAATAATATAATCGATTCGAACAGATCGATTTCTAAAAAAACTCAAAAAAACTTTAATCTTTCTTTTTTTTCTTTTTATTAAAATTAAAATTTACCCATCTGAACAAATATATTGAATTTGATTTTGTAATTGAATAGATAAATTTTTTGAATTATTTAAATTTTCATTTGTCCATAATTGACTAAGACTATCAATAAGTGAAGCTAATTTAGCAATGAAAGTATGCCATTCGAGATAAAGACTATTGATTTCAAGATTTTCGTCGTTATATGTTGAAACACCAGGATAATAAAGTTTAAAATCACAACTAGTAATTAATTGCTTTTGATTGATAAACTAAAAGACAAAAAAAAAATGTTTTAAAGAAAGAAATTCGTTTACAACTTAATCTTACAGTTAAATAAAAACGAGTTTGATTTATATTAAGAGATTCAGCATAAACAACTTTTGCTTGTCCATATTCTAGAAAAAAAAAAGAAAAACTCTATTAATTGATTAATAATTCAAATAGACATACGTGGATTGTATGATGTTAAATAATTTTCAATATCTTTTCGCATGAAATCATTTATTGGAAATGAAACATTGGCTATATATTTGTGAGCATCAGTGCGTACAATAGATAATTGTTTCATTGGATATAATTCATATTTTCGTGTTTGTATTGTCGAAAAAATCAACTATATAAAACGAAGAAGAATTGAAAACAAATAGAATTACGGATAAAAATTTAGAGTAGTTGTGTTTTTAAGTATTCTTCTTAGTTGGTTTTTAGTAAAACTGTTTAGGAAAGCATCTGAAGAAAACCAAGACTCTTGAAACCAATTTTCTGACTTACAGTTGAAACTTTTGAAAAAAAGACTTTAGTTGATAGAGAAATAGGAGGAGGTGTCTTTGATCTTCTATGATCCTCAATCTTAATAGAGAATCTTTTCAGCTATAGAAATGTTTTGTTTCAAATTTTTGTTAGTTATTATACCATCGAGAAGAACACTTAAAAACACAACTGCTCTGAACTTATGTCGGTCACTATACTTAGATTATCAAAACAAAATTTAAAAAACATATACCTTCAATTGATCATACAATTTTTCTTGATTAATTATTTGATTCGGTATAATCATGAAATAAACTCGTGTTAGTAATACCATGTCTAATCCAAACCGTGGTTCGATCAATATAGATGAAACTAAATAAAAATGACCTTGTGATTTTTAAATTCGAATATAAAAAATATAATTTAAAATATTATTCTCTTTGAAAACCGATACGCTCGCAAGATGCAAATATCGAAAAAGATAAATGCAGATAATCATCCAGTGGAATGATCATACAGCTCTTCAAATGAGAACTTGAAAAGCAAGGATCTGTTGAATAGTCTGATTCAAAGGTCTATCGGAATCAGAACTAAGATTTCGAATTTTTGACATTGACTGTGCAAAATGTCTATATCAAGGACTACACTAAACATTTTCATATGTTTCTTATTTTATATTACATAGAGCTCTGTCAATTGTCATTGAACATATCTATCTACGAAGAAGAAAAAAAACTATTAATGCTTGTTAAGAACACTAAAATTCAAGTTTATTCTTGCAAATTATCGTTTCACCATAAGCTCTAAAAACAACAGTTATAATCGGGCACGTTTAAGGGCATTAAACTACCATATCCCATTTCTAGGAGTCCAGCGTGCATAACAGTCTACCATAAAAAGATAGGCAAAGTTGTTGTTGCATATTCGAAATTCTAATATATACCTAGACAGGAATCTTCGTATTATGAACGAGTTAAAACCAATTATATGAATATCATGTGTATTCAAAGAGCTCTACATATTATAAACACCCTAAGTACAAGATCATTCCAGCCGATAGAATTCGATAGACGCCAAGGTCAAACAATTCGACAGTAAAATCTTACAAAATCGTACCTCTAGTCTTGTACGATCAGAAGAAGATCGTACAAAAGATCGTCGTCTTATAAATCTTATACTAATTCATATTATGAGACTCTTGAAAGATCATGCTGGCTTTCAAGATAGTACTATGAGATTATAGGAAATCTTATATTACGATAAGGTGTTTCAAGAATCTTATAGTATGAAATTCCTAAGATTAGGATTTTTTTGTACGATTTCATCAGACCTTACGTCAAACTTTTCCATTACGACACATAAACTTTATGAATTTTTACATTTGTGATTTTCAATAAGATCTTATATTCTCATATTTTCGTAAAAGATTAACAAAACAATACTGTTTTGTATCTATCCAGAGGAAGAGAATAATGGTTGTAGAAAATCAATAAACAATATATGAATCATTTTTCATTTATAAATCAGCACTGACTAATTAAAATCATAGAAACTTTCAAATAAAAATTTTCCCTTAAACTTTACGTTGAAATATATTTTTTTTTTGCCTTATTATTATTATTATTAAATTTATTCATTCAATTTACCTTTACCACTAACATCCATTCGTTCTAATGCTGAAGTAATAAATGCAGCAAAACCTTCTTGATCAAGATCAATTTGTAAATAACTTCCTATTAAATCAATAAATGATGGTATATATCCAATAGGTATTTGTTCCATATAATGATTTTGTATGTCGCATAGATTATGTGTTTTTTGAAATAAACTTAAATTGAAACATGCATTTGGAATAATATAACCATCGAATGTAATAACTTTATATACTACTGTTGTATAGAATTGACTAAAAAACATATTAAAAATTAAAATAAAATTACAAACAAAACATTTCAATTACTTCGATGAATAGGCAAGATATTCTTGTAATTGTATGATATCAATAATTGTATTTGTTAAGCCTTGTTTCATTGGATTTTGCCAATAATCTTTTAATATTTGTTCAGCTGATAATTTACTTATTTTTTCTGAAAATGTTATTTGTTGTATATCACGTTGTTTAACAAGATTAATTAACATTTGATTTGATTTATAATTCAATGGATTTTGTATATAATCAATACTATGAAATTGTTTAGATGATAAAGTTAATGATGATATATATCTTCCATCAAGTTCTTGTCCATTATAAAAAACAAATATATAAATACGTCGAATTGTTTTCATTGAAGTTTTATTTAAATATAAATCTTCATATAAAATTTTAACATCATTACTTATAATTGAATCTAAATAAAAAATAAATAAATAAATTTTTTAATAAAAATTAATTAATTATATTTTATACTTTGTTGATTATATAAAATTAAAATAAGTTTTTCTAAATAATTACGATCATTTATTGATAAAGAATTTGAATAAAAATAAGAATAAGATTTTGAAAAACGATAAACACGATTTGTTAATCGTTGCATTTGATTAGAAATGAAAATTTCATATAATTCATTATTTAATTCAAATGAACTATCAAGCCAAGTACCATTTACATGTTGTAAAAATATATTTGGTAAATAATAAACTTGTCTAAAATAAAAAAATAAATAAAATCGAAAATACAGCAAAAATTAGAATTGAATAAAGACTTACCCAAGACTATCAATAGCTTCTTCAATACCAAATATATTTATATTCATTGTATAAATTCCAGCTTGATGTAAAGCATTATTTAATTCTCTTTCAAGTCTAAAAATAAATCATTTTAATTGATTTCATATATCGGAGTCTTTTTGTGAAACACGGCTTGCTAGGAGTGAATAAGCATAAGAGTAAATATTTGGACTTCCTCTCTTCAGAATATTAAGTCATAGATTTAAAAAAAAAAGCTTACTTTGAAAATTCATGGAATTTTCAGGAGTTTTAACGGCTAAAAAAAATAGTTTTTCAATGAGAAACCATTTTTTTCACTTAAAATGATTTTGTTTTCCTAAACACCTTTCCACAATAGAAAGCTCCAGGTCTTCTATCATGTCCAAGCGTACAAGTTTGTCAAAGTATCAAAACGATTTCAAGGATTTGGAACAAGTTTTTTTTTGATATTTTAAAAGTCTAGAAATAATGTGAATCTTAATGAGTTAAAATTTTTCAGCTTAAAACCTTGAAAACTAGACATATTTTGACAATACTTACAGGGTGTAGTTCTCCATTACGAGAACAGGTGTAGTGAAAAACCTGGTTTTTCGACATTTTATTGCTAATATCGTCTAATTTGAACATCAGAAAAGTTTTTCAAAAAAAGCTTTATAGCGCAGCACTTTTTTGAAGCTGAAATATGGAACCAGCATACATTTTCAGACTGTAGAAATTGTTTCATTAATACTAGTGCACATATTAGTAGATTAATTCTACACTCTTTTCTATCCTTAATTCTCTTTAACTTTAAATTTCACACAATGTTATTCACTATGCAAGAAAATTTTAGCAAATTCACTTTCTGCCTAACAGATCGTATGTCAATAACTTTCTTTTTACTTACAATTGTGGAGTTAGACAAGGAACATGAAAATCCTGAATACTATTTTCTAACAGAAGAATTTGTCTTTCTTCTGAGCATAATAAATATTCATTTTCTTGTTGAATAGTTGAAAGAAGAATTGAATTCATTGATAGATTATTAGTCATTGTTTGATTATATGTTATTCCATCGATTGTTATTAAGAAATATCCAATATTTGCTGATTGACTAAAGAGAAAAATTTCCCAAAGAAAACAACAAAATAGTTTTATTTTTTTTTTGTCAACAAATAAAATCAATTTACCCAGTGGTTGTAACACCTTCTTGAACACCTTTAAGCATCACATTGACATTTGATTCTCCTTTTTTTTTAATGAGAAAGAACAACAGATTAACTATTTAAATTTTTTCGTACAACAAATAATTTTTTACCGGTAGCAGCAGAAACTGCTCTTGTAATTAAATTAATCCATAATGAAATTTCATTTAATGGAATACATAATTTTAATTGTAGAAGAATATTTAATGATATGTATGGAATACATTGTTGATAATATCGGTAAGGTATAGTATTCAAAATATCATTAATTGATGCTAATGGTTCAATATTTGAACCAAGAATTATTGATGATTCACTTGTTATTACAAAATGTATTCGAGTCATTATATTACCCGTTATTGTTATGTAATGTTCAATATTTAATGGTGTAGCAATATAAGATTCTATTTGAGAAAAGTTCACAGATTAATTGAAAAAACTGTCTTGTATTAAACTTACGTATTGATCTAATTGAGTTTCGATGAATAGTATAATATGTACCAATTGTTTGCATTAATAATTGAATATTTTGATTGTTAATTGAAAGAAAATAACCACATATATCAATAATATATGGTTCAACAGATGTTGATGGATTTCCAAAAGCACCACACGTAGAAACATATTGAGTATCTGTTGGTTGTTGAATCAGTGCATTTAATGGTATAGTTGGAAGTATAGTATAATTAAAATTATAAATAATAACTTGAGTTCTAAAGAGAATATTATTATGAAAATTTTATTTTAAAAAACGCATGTCAGCGCAACCCTTTTAGTACTGAAGTATAGAGCGCATATATGTCCTTTAAGCTCGTTATACTAAAATAAAAAGTGTAAATTAGAAAATCTTCAACAGACTATAGTTGTTTATCAAGAATAATCGATCACTAGAGAAATTGTGTTTCTTAATTTAACATTATTATTATAATAATTCTAACTATTGTTTTAGATAATAAATGTGCCTATCGTAGATATCTATTATATCTACAGCAGATCTCAACGCACTATTATATATCTTGATAAGTTCACAAATATTAATATTCATTATTTCCGACACTTATAACTTGCACAGGTCATACTTTTCACGTTGATTATCTAAACACTGGCAAACCAATATATCACTATCCGTGTGACACGGAATGTCAAGAATAATGATAACCCATGGTATACGTTTGTTCATACTACCATCGATATAACGCAGTGCTCATAAGAACCGATGATATACCAGTAGTAGATTGTCGATCAGAAAACACCTATTGATATTCTGCGGTGAAGTAGGGGTTAAACAATAACTAACGTTTTAAATATCAAACTGCTTGTTTGTGCGCCGTAATACTTTTCTTCGTAGCTAGAGGATGATGAAAGACTATTTTGATGCTCGTTTTCCTCAATTACTAAACTTCCTATGTTTCTGCACAAAAAAACCTTGTGTGAGTTCAAAAAAATAAATAAATATAAAAAGAGAAACAAATGAAACTTTACTGATTAATATAAGTTGTTTGATATGAACTAAGATCAATAGAACGTGTTTGATTATTTAATAAACGACGTGTTGCTAATATTTTACATAAAGTTGAATAAAATACTGATGATGAACTTGCAATTAAATGTCGATTTTTTGATTGATCAAATGAAACATAAAGTGATTGATTAAAAGAACTGATTTCATATTGTTTTATTATTGATGGATTCATATCAATTCGTGTATTATTATTGGTTAATAACCATTGCCATCGATTTAATATTGAATTATATATTCCACTTGTCCAAAAATCTAAGATAAATTAACTATTCACATTTACAAAAAAAAACAAATCAAATAAACTAACCTCGAGTGAATCCATAAGAAAATAAAGCTGGTAACAAATGTTGTTCTAATTCATCAGTAGAGTGAAACCAAACTAATTGTGTTTGTTGTTTTTCACATTCATTTATTGCTTCTCGTTGATTTTTAAGAAAATTTTGTTGATTCATTCGATAACAATATGGATAAAATGATGTTGGAGTAACAAGATTATACGGTGATGGACATACTAAATTAGTTTATAAGAGACTCTATTATTCTATACCTAAACTAATTTACCTAGTAAAACATTTAGACTATTCCAAACTTGATCAATACATTGTACGACATTTTCCCATGATGATCCTAAAGAATTATTTCAAACTTATTAATTGAAGTTTTTTGTTTATCTTTTACCTCCTAATCGATTAGTTGGAATTACAATTTGTCCTGAATATGTTCTATTTGTTGATATAATGGGTACTTGACAAAGATGACCAGTAAATGTCGATGGACATAAACATGAACATTGACAATTAGTTGTATTCATAAGTCGAGTACCATTATTTTGACATATTGTTAACGAACATATATCAAATGGAGTTTCACATCGTGATCCTTAATTAACAAAAAAAAAGAAGAAAAGAAATAAAACATTATAGTTCCGAAACATTTTCTTTTTTGAATCAATTACCAGTAAATCCACATGGACATTTACATTGACGAGAATTATTTTGAATAGAACAAATACCACCATTAAAACAACTGTTTTTAGTACATTGTGAGATACTACAATCAGATTCTAAAAGGAAATTAAAATAGATTTTTATCAAATTTGTATTTTTAATATAATTACCTGTAAAATCATGTGAGCAAGTACAACTATATAATCCATTGCCTAAATTTGAACAAGTTCCACCATTTACACCTAAAATAATCAATTGATTTTTATTATTTTTATTTTTAATTATAAATTATTGCTTACATGGATTTGTATCACATATATCAAATGGTATATCACATGTCTTGCCTAAATAAATTTGAATCAATAATCAAATAAAACAACATATCGAAATAAGTTGATGAATTATACACATCGGTGTACAAAAATAAATTATTTTTCAATAATACATAAGTTTCAGTAATAAAAATAATTTTCTCATCTTTCATCGATTAAAGCATGTTTCGAAAAAATTAAGGATATCTATTAAAAATCTACGTTAGAGGCTATTTCTAAATATAATGCATAAAGAAAAAAAACAAAATCTATCTGATTTTGTTTTTTGCATTAATAAATCAATCTTCACATACAATAAATTGACATAGCTCATAAAAAATAATTTTTAATTTTAAAGTGTCGATCTTTCCTCTATACAATGGTTACTAAACCATGCAAAATATAATACGGTATTATTTTACATAACATTGAAAAACTAGTCGTACTGTAGGCTTCTAATTAGAATCATCAACATCAGGTCTTTGACAGAATTATATTAACAATATCAGAGAATACTGACAATTATTATTTTATAGTCTGTTACGGAACGGGCCCATCGATAAAGAACGTTCAGGAAAAAAGGGAAAGGAAGGATCAGATTAAATATGGACAAGATGGCTTCACGACAAACACTTTTTCTTTGGAAGTGATATCTTTTATAGTTGTGTAAAACTTGTATCAAATGTTATGTTCTTATGACTCATGTCTTCTAAAATTTTATGTGAAAATCATTGAGAAATGATCTCTCTCTCTAATACTTGCTGTTTCAATTTTTGATAGTAAAATATCTTGACGTTCTCTATGGATGAATCCAATAGTGTTATTCAAATTAGAGATCTATCATCAGTTTCACATTTAAACATGAATAATAAATCATAGAACTTTGTTCTTTGTCAATTCTTTCATCATGTTATCTAAAACAAACCTTTGCACTGTTTACTATCACGTTTATGAAGAATTTATAACAGTGAGTCTAACGAGATAAAAAGGGATTAACAAAATATAATCGAAAACGTTCAAGGTAATCAGAAAATACTGAGAAACCAACTGTTTTTTTCTTAACCATCTCAACTCGGTGTTTTCTTGCACATTAAACTTTACTGCTGTTTGAATATGTGCCCATTACTGAAAAGAATGTGAATATTTAGTTAGAAAATGCTTTCGACAAACGTTTTTAAATAAATATTCTACGTTGTTCATTACCGGTAAATCCAGGTTTACATATACATTGAAATGTATCTTTATTTTTATTTTGACATGTTCCATGTACACATGGATTTGGTTCACAAGCAGAAGCTAATTCACAACTATAAAATACACAAACCATTGAACTAAAATGATTCACATGTCTTAAACTTACAAAGTTCCATAACGTCCAAATGGACATAAACAAATTTCTTTTCCTGAGTCATAATCAGCAATACATGTTGCATTACTTTGACATGAAGTTTTCGAACAAAGATTTCTTTGTTCAGAACATTTTAAACCAGTATAAAATGTTGGACATACACAAGTATAATTTGTTAATGATAATGTTAAACATGTTGAATTATTTAAACATGGATTTGAATCACATGGTAATAATGATTTATCACAATTTTTACCTGTTATACTCGTAGGACATAAACATTGATATTCACCATTTAAAAGATTAATACAAGTGCCTGTTCGACATGGATTTGATGAACAACCAAGTGATATTGTTTCACAATGAGAACCTAAAATATTTCAGAAAAATAACAACAAATAATCTCAATACGAATAATAAAACAAAAAATACATGGAACTGTGTGTGCATCTGAGTGTAACTTAGAAGATACTCCTGACATTGTTATAGTTTCGAAGAAATTAGTCGTTGTATTAAAGAGAAATTAAGTTTTTGTAAAGTAGAATCAATGTTTGAAATAGTGAGACAAATGATTATTGAACTATTCACAATCTAGTATGTTAAAACATGACTTGACATGTGTCTGCTAACATATAACGGCATTTTATTTTATTTGGTATGACTTTTCTTTTAATCGAGAGAGAATAAAAAATTTTTGATAATTATTTCATTCTTACCAGTATACGCCGTAGGACAATTACATTGCCAATAAGGATAAGTTTCATTTGATATACAGATGCCCCCATTAATACAAGGCATTGATCGACATGGATCAAAATTTTCACAATTTTTACCATAAAAACCTGTTTTACAAAAACATGAATATGATCCATATGTATTCAAACATCTGCCACCATTTCCACAAAGTCCTGCAATCGTTCTACATTCATTAATATCTGCACATCTAAAATTAAAAAAAAAAGAACAATAAAAAGCATTCTTCATCGAATTTCTTTTCATATGAATAACATACACGCCCATTATAAATTGAAATCCAACTGGACAATTACATGTATAAGAAAAATTTCCATTTGATATACATTGTCCAATTAAACATGGATTGTCTTCACAAATATTCATTTCACATAATTTTCCATAATATGAATATGAACATTGACATTCACAATTAATTAATGATGTTCTTATTGCTATTCCATTAACACATGGATAATGTAAACATGGATTTATTTCAATTTCACAATTATTTCCTGAATAACCAGCTTGACAAGAACAAGCATATGTTAATAATCCTGTTCTTATACACGAACCACCATGATAACAAGGTGTTGATTGACATGGATCAATTGGTATTGAACATGTTGAACCTTGAAAACCATTTGAACAAATACAAGTATAATTTTGATACATTGGTGTTGATATACATTTTGATGATGGTCCTCGACATGGATGACTTAAACAAGGATTAAACATTAATTCACAATTAATACCATAATATGGCCATGGACATTGACATATATAATAATATGGTGCTGGTTCTGAGCATTTACCTCCATTTTGACAAGGATTACTTTGACAAACTTGTACATTAACTTCACAATTCATACCTGAAAATCCATTTGGACATAGACATGTATATGATGATGTTCCATCAGATAGACATGTTCCTAAATTTTGACATGGTTGTGATGTACATGGTGCATATAAATATTGACATTGAATACCCGTATATAATGATGGACATTGACATTTAGCACTTGGTGGTTTTGTTGGAAGATTAACACATGTACCATTATTTAAACATATTAATGATGTACATTGATTAATTAATATTTCACAATGTATACCAGCATAACCAGATTGACAAACACATTGATATGTATT
The DNA here is from genome assembly GCA_905250075.1 of Rotaria sp. Silwood1. NCBI lineage: Eukaryota > Metazoa > Rotifera > Eurotatoria > Philodinida > Philodinidae > Rotaria > Rotaria sp. Silwood1. The sequence continues at coordinate 3,069,408 of CAJNOP010000008.1, read as the reverse complement.
TAAACCTTGAATACAAACACCACTGTTTAAACATGGATTTGAACTACATGTATCAATTAATATTGAACAATTTCTACCTATTGCACCTGGTAAACATTTACAATCATAACCATTCATATCATCTAAATAACATTGACCATATAAACATGGTGATGGTTTACATAAATCTATTGATATATTACATTGTTTTCCTGTATAACCTTGATAACAATCACAAATATAATCATTTAGATTATCAATTGTTCGACATTGTCCATATAAACATGGACATGATGAACATGCACCACTTGATAACCTTGTGTCACAACGAAGTCCACTATAATCAATTGGACATGTACAATTAGCTAAACCAGGACTAAGATAATTACAAGTACCACGTATACAATATGAATTATTTAAACATGGATTAATTGGTATATCACAATGATTACCCATATAACCATTGGAACAAACACATGAACAACTTGTTGAACTTAATACAAGTGGTACACCATATTTACATGTTGTTGATGAACAATTATTTATTGGTGTTTGACAAATTCTACCTGTATACAATGATGAACAAAGACAAATAAATGATGTTAATTGTGATATACAAGTTCCTTGATTTTGACATGGATTTGATGAACACCAATTGATTTCAAATTCACATTGTAGACCAGCATAACCTTTTTGACATAAACATTGATAACTAAGACCATTATTTGTATTTCGACATATACCATTATTTAAACATGGATTTGAAATACATGGTTGAATTTCATTCGTACAATTTATTCCATTATAACCTGGTTGACATATACATTGATAACCATTTAATGTATCTAAACAAATACCATGATTTTGACATGGCATATCTAAACAAAATGAATCACGTAATTGACAAAATTCACCATGATAAGAGTTACGACATGAACACTTATGTAAACCAGGTGCAATATCATAACATGTACCACCATTTAAACATGGAGATGATTGACATGATTGTATACGTATAACGCATGTACGACCTTGAAAACCATATGGACATTGACAAGCAAATGATGTTGCTTGATTTATACAGGTACCATTATTATAACATGGATTCGATGAACAATAATTTATAATTGTATCACATCTTTGACCAGTATAACCCGGATAACAATTACATTGATATGAATTAACTAATGGTATACATGTACCATTTAAACATGGTGCACTTAAACATGTATTTATTTGATTTTGACATGATAAACCAACATAACCGGATAAACATGAACATATTCCTGTTGATAAACTTGTTCGAATACATGTACCATTATTTAAACACAACATTGATAAACATGGATCAATATTGTTTTCACAATGAACACCAGTATAACCTTTTAATTAAAAAAAAATTTATTGAAAGAGGAATGTCGTTAGACAATGGAAACGATTCCCTCACAAAATTGAGTTTCCTATTTTCTTCATAGTATATTAGAATATCACAAGTCAATTATCGTTCGCATTAGACGGTTAGATCTTATTTCAACTGTGTACCGTTGACTCAAAGCTCGATATTATCAATATTTCATAGCTCTGTTCAATTTAGTATTTATGTAAAAAGTTGATCTGACTTTCTGAGTTCCTTTTGTTTGACTAACGTATACATCAAATGGAAGTATTTTCTTTGATCTATCGAATAACATATACGAGTATGACAAACTATGGTGCATTTCCTTTTAGGTTTAGATAAGACTATCCGCTTGTATAAACAATCTAAGAACACTCATGACAAAACTCTCTCACTGTTGAGTTGTGAAAATGATGGTTTACTTTGAATAATATATCATTCGATCGAGTTTTCAAAATTCTACAAAAATTATATCATTGTTTTGAGACTCACTTGCAGCTAAGACAATGTAATGAAATGCACAATGTTCATGAATGCCAAAAGTTGCTCTCTATGATTGATATTTGATGAATTTCAGTCAGAATAATCAGACTTCCTATCAAAAGGAATAATATGTTTGGAATCACTATCGAAAACTGAGAAAATCTATATATGTTATGAAATTTTCGAACAATTCTTGTTGGCATTGAAAAGTGAAGGCAGTCATAATATAGTTTTTTTTTATTCATGTGTCATATTTGGCTTTTTTTACAGCTTAGAATTGAGTTTTGACAATCACGCTGATGTTTTAACTGAATCTATTTTTTAACGATCATAAAAGTTGTCCGAGAAATTTGTGATATATATGGTTCGATTCAGTTTTTAATGCTGATTCCAAACATACTATTGCTTTTGATGGGAAGTCTGATTATTCTGACTGAAACTCATCAAATATCAGTCAAAAAGGATAACTTTTAGGACTTATGACATAGCGGCATTTGATTAAAATATCTTAGCAGAATAGTATTATTTTGTAGAGCTTTGAAAATTCTATCGAATGATATATTATTCAAAGTGAATAACTACTTTCACAATTCAACAGTTAGGAATTTTTGTCATTTCATGTTCTTAGATAGTACATAGAAGAGAAGAATCTCATTTAAAACTAAAAAGGAATGAACAGTATTTTGTCATTCTTTTTTATGTTATTTGCTTGATGAGACAAAGTAATTTCATTTGATGTTTACATAAGTTAAACAAAAGGAGCTCAAGAAGACAGATCATTTTTCCGAAGTCTAACATTCTAATTCGAAGAGCAATTGATTACTTGAAAAATAAGAAATTAGATTTCACAAGAAGGAAGCGATTTCATTGGTTGATGACTCCCGTGCTTTGATCAAACGAAAAAGTAAAATGTATTATTTTTATTTACCATTTGGACAAAGACATTGATATTGATTAAGTTTTGATTGTAAACAAATTCCATTATTTTTACATGGCTGTGATACACATTCATTTATATCAATTTCACAATGGTTACCTGTTAAACCCAGTGGACATACACATTGATAACCATCCTTATTTGTTACACATGTACCATTATTTAAACAAGATCGAGAATTACATTGATAATCAACATATTGACATTGTGTACCTGAATATCCATTTGGACAAGTACAATTAAACATATTTGATGATGTTCTACTACATGTGCCACTATTTAAACAAGGTAAACTATCACATTGATTTATTTCAATTTCACAATTAAATCCTGTATAATCTGATGAACATAAACAATAATAAAATCCATTTGAAATTTCATGACATGTTCCATAATGACATGGATTTGAATAACATGCATTAATTTTTATTTCACATTTTTTACCTGTATAACCATATGAACATTTACATTGAAAATCATTATTTGATGTTAATGTACATGTACCATTATTTCTAAAAACAAAATCATATGGAACAATTAAGATTTCGATGAAAATAGATTATATGTTCCGAACATAAAGTTTTTTCTTATTTGTCAGATTGATTAGAATCCGTAGAATGCAACATTCTTGAAATCGAATCCGAACACGCATCACTGATTTCAACAAAATTTTTTAGTCTAAGTCTGAATTCGGTCTTGTAATAAGCGAATCCTAATTGACTGTTACTTTTAGATTATGACCAGTTTAATCGATCACAAATTGAACCTAGACTCGAACTAGTGATATAATCAGAAAAAAAGAGTTTTAGTTAAAATTTAGCTTCTTGACCATGGTCATATAGAGAGCTCAAGTGCATGTTGAAGCGCAGAACTGAACTGTTTTTAAGAAGTTGAGTTCTCTCTGATAATCGTCTGTTTATGCCGCTAACTGATAGTTAGGCCTAGCTGAATATGATACCAAATCGACGGGCTCTAATATCGGCAAACATATGTTCGATATTAAACTGTAAGATATACTTACAAACAAGAGTTCGTCAAACATGGTTTTACTATTTTTTCTTCACAATTCTTTCCTTGATAATCAGATAAACAATGACATTGATACGTATTAATTAATGATTGACAAATACCATTATTTTGACATGGTGAATTTTGACATTGATCAATTATATTCTAAAAAATAAGTAAATAAATATTATTTCTTCAACAATAAAAATTTTTAATTTACATCACATAAAATTCCATCATATCCTTGATAACATTGACAAATAAATCCATTAACTTTATCAATACATCTTCCATGTTCACATGGTTGTGTTAAACAATCATCAACATTAATTTCACATATTTGTCCATTAAAACCAGGTAAACATTGACATCGATATCCAAATGGTTCTATATCAAGATCTCTGATACATGTTCCATTATTTGCACAACTTTTTTGATTTAAACATGGATCAATTTGTTCAGAACAAGTTAAACCAGAATACCATGGTGGACAAATACACATAAAACTATCTAAATTATCAATACAAGTGCCACCAGATAAACAAGGATTTGAAGAACATTTATTGATTTCTATTTCACAATGAACTCCCGTATATGATGATGATGAACATATGCAATCATATCCATTTATCTAAATAAACAAGTTCATACAATCAAAAAAAAACAGACAAATTTTCTTATTACCTTATTAACACACAATCCATTAATACATGGTGAACTTTCACAATAATTTCTTTGTATCTGACAATTTGATCCAGTAAAACCATCTGAACATTCACATGTGTAATTCCAAACTTGATCTATACATGTTCCATTATTTAAACATGGATTTAATACACATTCATTTGAAGTTTTTTCACAATTTAAACCAATATAATCTTGAAGACATACACAACGATAATCATTTATTAATGATATACATAAACCATTATTTAAACATGGATTACTTGAACAATGATTAATCATTGATGAACAAGTCGATCCCTTTTTATTATAAATATTTATATTCAAATAAAATAAAACAAAAATATTACAAAATCTTTCTTACTGTATATCCTTGTGGACAATCACATTTAAATCTATTAATTAACGTTCGACAAAGTCCTCCATTTAAACAAGGATTTGATTGACATTGATCGATTTGAGTTTCACAATAATAACCCGTAAAACCTACAAAATCGTCTTGGAAAAAAAAGAACAAAGATTCTTATCAGTTTTTTCTTACCTGGATTACAGAGACATGAAAAATTATTAAAACCATCAATACATCGTCCAGAATTTAAACATGGATTTACTGGTTCACATTCATTTCTTTCATTTTCACATCGATCTCCTAAATCATTTTAATAAATTGTTGTATTAAAAAGAAAAACAATTTTTATTTTTCTTTACCCATAAAGCCATTCGGACAAAGACAAACATATTTATCAATCAACGATCTGCATGTTCCATTATTTTCACAAGGTTCAGATTCACATTGATCAATGATAGTCTCACAAAATATACCTGTAATTCCATTTGAACATGTACACTGAGGTCCTAATTCTGTATTTGAACATATTCCACCATTTAAACACTTAACAAAAATAAAACAAATAATTTTGTGAAACACAATCAAGACGGAGTTTTCAAGTATAAGGATAAAAAGTTGAGCTACCACTCAATATGTTTGATCTTCTGTCAATCATAAACATTAGCAAACAATGACATTTGTGAAGTGAGTAGTATTACAACAGATCGTCCTTGTTGGCAGGAACGAATCATGGTAGACTTCGTTCGCCTTTTTCTTCGCCTCGCTCCCCTCATTTCTCAGTCACTACGTGATGGATGTTGATAGAAATCAGACTGCATATAAGTAAAGTTTCACTGTAGTATATGAACTAAACACTTCTCTTCTATAGGAGACTCTGAGTGTTCTATTTATTTCCAAAATTTTTCAATTAAAAGGATTTTTTCCAGAAAACTAAAGCGATCTTGAGGATTTGAGATAAGATTTTTAGGATTTTTAAGATTTTTAGCTGAAAATCTTGAAAACTAGACATATTTTCATGTAAATATACTAATTAAAGTTCAAATTTTTTTGAGAAATTAATTAATTAATGAAGGGAAAAGTCTTTGATTATGTCTGGCATATCTTTCTTTGCAAAAAGGAAGAGGGTATTCTATTGTGCGGAGCAGTTTACTTGTTTATTGTATTTCTATAGAACTAAGCGAAAAAATGGCAAACATACGTATCATAAAATACATAAAGTAAAGTAATCTGTCAGTATTTAGGAAGAGTAGTTCCATCGTGTTTCACATTTTAGTCTCACAGAGATGATGATAACAGATTTTATTTTATTGTTTTTCAATTTATTATTGAATCAAACTTTCCTTACAGGTTGTGATTGACAATAATCAATAATCAATTCACAATTTTCTCCATGATATCCTTTTGAACATAAACATGTTAAATTCATTCCATTATTTATACAATGACCACCATTTAAACATTGTATTCCTATACATTTCTCTTGTAAATATTCACAATTAATACCGGTATAAGTCAATGGACAAATACATTGATAACTATTTTGAAAATCAATACAAATTCCACCATTTAAACACTAAAAATAAATAATCAATATTTCTTAAATTATTATTGATCTTTTCTTTTTCATTTACCGGTTGCGATAAACATTCATTTACATTGATTTCACAATATCGACCAGAATATCCTGGTTTACATAAACAATTAAATGATGATGTTTCTGTTGATATACAACGTTCAACACCTTCGATTGAACATGGATTTGTTATACAAACATCAATTAATTGTTCACATTCCATTCCTGTATAACCTGGTGCACAACAACAACTAAATCTTGTCGATAAACTTGTACAATTTCCATTGAATCCACATGGTTTTGATAGACATTGATCAATCATTGTTTCACAATTTTGACCTGTATATCCATGATTACATTGACATTTATATGATGGTAATGTTGGTGTACAACTTCCATGTATACAAGGAAAACTTAAACATGGATTAATTATTTGTTCACATCGTTGACCAGTAAAAAATGGTGAACAAAGACACATATATTCTTCATTATTATTTATATTTAAATCTCGACATGTACCACCATTTAAACATGGTAAACTATTACATTGACTTATCATTGTTTGACATCTTAAACCTGTATAACCTGATGAACATAAACATAAAAAACTATTTATTTGATCAATACATGTGCCATTATTATAACAAGGTGTTGCTTGACAATCATCAATATTTATCTACAAATATAATATCAATTTTCTCGTTTAAAATATGGTTCTTTTTTTTTTTTATATCATTAAAAACAGAATCTATCTTACTTCACAATAAACACCCGTAAAACCTGATTGACAATGACAAGTAGGTAAACTTCCAAAATTATTTACACAAACACCATTATTTAAACAAGGAGATGTTTCACATTGATCAATAGCCGTTAAACAATTTTCTCCTGTTAACCATGATGGACATACACATTGATATGAACCAGGTAAATCAATACATGTCGAATTTGGATGACATGATAATGGAAATAAACATTCATTTATATTTTTTTCACAGATAGTTCCTGTCCAACCCAATGGACATAAACATGAATAAGATTCAATATTATTAACACAAGTACCTTAGAATATTACAAATAAACAAAACAATTTACTTCACAAGGAAAAAAAAATGTTCATGTCGCAATTGTGTGTACTTACCATGGTTATGACAAGGAATACTTGAACATGAATTAATTTCAATTTGACAATTTGTACCCGTAAAACCCGTTAAGCATTTACAATTATATTTATTGATGTCATCGATACATGTACCAGCATTTAAGCATGGATTGGATAAGCATTCATTAATACTATCCTTACATTCAATTCCAGTCCAACCAGGTTCACAAATACAAGACGATGTTGATGGTGTTAATTCAACACATGTTCCATATAAACATGGATTATTCATACATGGATTTAATTCAATTTCACAATGAGTTCCTAAAAAATACAAAAAAAAAAACAATATCGAACTTCTCTAGTTCGAGCATTTTTAAACGAATTTCACTGATGTAAATTTCAAGAAAGATTTTGAAATTTATTTGAACGTTCTAAGCTATGTTATTAATGCCATACAATGCCATCGTTCCTATAACTGTCAGTAATGTTCAAATCATTGATCTCAACTCTCATCAGCATGCTTTCATCCGAGCTACTAACAAGGGAACATTTTCAGGTGGTAAAAAGCTTTTCAACCGGGGATGTGATAACTAGATAGGGCATAGCTAGCAGTGATACACCCTAAGTTAGTTCGCGCTCAAGTTGAGATTTGGCTGAGATATCGACTTTTTACTAGAATTTGCCTATGGGACCCCATCTTTCCCATGAAATCAAAGTTTTGAATTTTGAGGTGAGACTTTGCCCATATCAAGGCCTCGGCTAGGGTAGTTCATCCACAAAGTTTCAGAATTTTCAAGCTAAGCATTCCTGAGATATAATGTTTTCAAAATATCCATGCATACAGCAATATCCGTAAGAAACTGTGTTTATACTAACAGACTCAAATCTCGGGAATGCTTAGCCCGAAAATTCTGAAACTTTGTGGATGAACTACCCTAGCCGAGGCCTTGATATGGGCAAAGTCTCACCTCAAAATTCAAAACTTTGATTTCATGGGAAAGATGGGGTCCCATAGGCAAATTCTAGTAAAAAGTCGATATCTCAGCCAAATCTTAACTTGGGCGCGAACTAACTTAGGGTGTATCACTGCTAGCTATGCCCTATCTAGTTATCACATCCCCGGTTGAAAAGCTTTTTAGCACCTGAAAATGTTCCCTCGTAAGAGCAGAACTAGAATATCTCATCTTATAACTCACTATTTTCTTTTATCAAATACATGAGTTCTACTAAAATGCAAAGTATCTTTCTATTGTAGTTTTTATTTATCTTACCAGTAAATTCTACACGACATGTACAATTAAAATCAATTGAATGTGTATCACTTATAACTGATGTACATGATATCGAATTCGATGCAATACATGGATTACTTATACATGAATCAATTGGAATACTACAATCATTTCCTTGATAATGTTCATTACATTGACAATAATAACTACCCATTGTATTGATACATTCACCACCATTTTTACATGGTTCACTTTCTAATAAACATTCATCTATATCTCCTAGACAATTTGGAGGATCTGTAAAACCTTGTGGACAATGAATTATATTATTATCTAAACAAGTTTGATTAAAACATGTATTCATTCGAATTGAACAAGTTGTTCCAGTAAAATCTGATGAACAAGTACAAACATAACCTGTGGCTACATTAGAACATATTCCATTATTTTCACATGGATGTGATAAACAATAATTAATTTTAACATGACAAAATTGTCCTGTATAACCAGGATAACATATACAACTAAATGAACTTGTATTATCTAATAATTGACAAATACCATTTTGACATGGTGAATATTGACATGGATTTTGATTTATTTCACATAATGAACCTGTGTAAACAGAACTTGAACATAAACATTTATATCCAGTAGACGTCGATAAACATAAAGCATTATTTTGACAAGGATTATTTGCACAAGGATCAATAGATATTTCACATAGACGTCCTTTTATATAGTCACATTTATTAATTAATTTTAAAAATGAACATGTTACTTACCTGTGTAAGTAGGCGGACAACAACATGAACCATTAAAACACGAACCACCATTTAGACAACCTGTTGAAATTGGACATTCAGGATCAAATATAGGTGCAATCATTTTTTGTGTACATGTATTATTTGGACCCCAACCATATAAACAAGTTTTTTCTCCGTTTGAATTACAATCAAAATGTCCTTGAGAACATGAATTTGATGGTGAACATTGAATTGTACAATTAGAACCATAGTATGATGATGGACATTGTTGTTTTTCTTGACAATGTAAACCCATATAACTAAATTATAATGAAAGAAAAATAAAACTCAACTTTCATTAGTTATATTTACCCATGCAGACAAGTGCAAACAAAATAATAGGTTCGTGAAATAGTATCATAAATTGGACTACATGAACCACCATTTAAACAAGTTTGACCAGATGTACACGTTGAAAGATATTGACAATTTACACCAGTATAACCTAAAAATTTTTGAAGCAAAACAAAAAAAAAACAATTCTTGCAAAAAAAGAAAAATAACTAGCGCACCAATAGGACAACAACATGTCGATTGATTATTTCGACAAAATCCTCCATGGTAACAAGTTAATCCTTAGAATTTAAAAAAAAGCAATTAAATACTTTTTTTTTTTTAATATTAACATAAGTCATTTAGTTTTACCAGATGATAAACATGTCGAAGATGTATCACGTATTGAACATTCACTTCCATACCAACCAGATGAACAAATCTTTTGACCTGTTATTGGATTACAAGTATATGAACTTGTACAATCATCATTTGGAATACATTGAATCGAACATTGTTTACCATAATATGTTGGTCGACAATAACTTTTTAAAGCAATAATCATTCTAATAGAAAAGAATTTTTGTTTTTTTGATGAACAAAAGAAAACGTGAATATAAATCAAAATATGATAAAAGCATACTGATTGATATTTGATTGTTTTTTTGATAGATCATTCAATGTTGATTGTTGAAAAACTTCATCAGTTGAAGATGAATATGACATGTCAATAAGAAATGTTGTATAGAAATAATTGAGTAATATATTCATATTATCATAAAAAACAAATATTTTTATATCAATTGAATTCTATTTAATTCATAATAAAGAAACAAAAAGAAAGAATGTCAATAAATATATATTTATTTACATATAAAATGCTTGACAAACTCACATCATTTATTTGTGGTAATTCAAATTGTAATGGTAAAATATCAGTCATATTTTTTATTGAATAATAATTAAATAGATTAGTATTATTTATTTTTGTTCGTATTGATTTTTTTCCCAATGGACATAAAGTCCAATTTGTTTGAATTTCACTAAAGATTTAGATGAAAATTTCTTTAGGCTATGTAGACATTTATATTTACTTTTTAAATTTCTCTTTTTGTCTCAAGGGTCATACTCTCATTCTTATTTGTACGATCAACCTATACTGATACTAGGACATTGAGTGTTATGCCAGACAAGTGGCATCACCTTTTATCGTTCTATATACACACACGTGTATATTGAAATAACAGAACAAAAAATCAATTATACTATGCATTTAGAAAATTTCTCATATTAAAAAAAAAAAAAGAATATACTTATTGATGAAATCCAAACAGACAATTGTATTTAGATGACAAGATGTTGATATAGGACAAAAATTTGACGAAGGAAATGAACCGTCACAACATTGACCATTTGTTGTAATACCCGTTGGATTGTGAAATTGAAGTAGATTAACAAGTAATATGAATGGTGATTCTTGACAATCAATCTATATTTATAATACAAGAAAAAAAAAAGAAATGAATTTTTCTTGTGTTCGATTTCTTATGAAAATTAATTGATGATGCCAATGAGATTAGTGTCTTTCTTTCTTTTTTTTTTTTTTGTTATGTCGGTTATTCAAATAAGCTTTTTCTCTCTTATCTTTGCAGACGAGTGGTGGTGTACACACTTGACTATCATCGATGAACTAACGATGCGCATACACATAAGTACTTCGTCAGTTTTACAAATAGAAACAAAATGATCAACTTTGACTTTGAATAAATCAAAAAAGAAATTTACGACTGCACTTGACTAATGATTAAAGAATATGCAAATAATCATATATAGATGTGTACATTCAATAATAGAAATGAAATTTTACCTGTCGATTATGGAGTAATAATAATAATAAAAATATCAATAACATATTGTTCCAAATGAAACAATCTTCAATAAAAGAAAAAAGATTCAAAAGAAAAGTGTCATTTCTTATATGTGTTCTTAAAGATCACAAACACAATAATGTTTAATACACAAAATGATAATGTTTGTCATCGTTTTATTCCTTGAAAAGAACGAGAAGAAAAAAACGAATATTGATTCTTCCTCCTACACGTTCATGCTCACATAGTCGACCTAAATAATTATTAGATATTGAGAAATGAATGAATAGGTGCGACAAAAAAAATTCGAACAAGTTTGTCACGTCGGTCTGTGTAAGTTGTGTAGTAATCTGTTAGACTAACGTTATAAAGTAGAATAGCAGCAACAATGACGAAAGAAAAAAACGCCTTCACTCCCTCCCGTTATCCTAGAGTTGTGTATATTAGAAGGCGGTGACAACGGTATGCGTTCGATGAATGAATAGATGGTAAATTGAGAAAGATTGAAAGAGGGAGAGAGAGAGAGAGAGACAGAGGGAGAAAGAGGAACTAAAAGATGCTATCGTATCAACAAGTTGGATTTTGATTGTGCATAAACGATTTTCTCTCTTTCTCTCTTCATACTTATCTGGAAGAATTCTTTTTTTTTATTCTGTCTGAAGCCACGAATCTGTTTGTGTTACTATTCTTCCACTATATTGAACTTTCGTTCTCTCCCTTTTTATGTCCAACTATTGCAGTGACACACATGCAGGATATTTTGTCCTATTCTGTAATGTCTTGCACAGTGGCACTCACCGCCCACACATATAGACATATATATATATATTGAACTAGTCGTAGATGTCTGTATCAAAAAGTCTGAATAGACATATACCACACCTCATTTTCAATTCTTGTTTCGCTCAATTGTTTTCGGCCTTTAGCTATTTGCATGCGTCGTTCATTCATTGTTCATTGTTACCGACATAACTCTATGATGATGTATAATATGCGACTGTAAAACGAAAAATCAATTCAGACAAGTCCATTAAGAGAATTGACTTCAAATTAGTCATAAATTTACAGTAGAGTATGACATTTATTGAATGATCAATAAATAAATGGATGAATGAATGAATTTTTTATATTTACACGTGTAATGTATTTAAACTTTTTATTTTCTTTCTTCATGTATGACATATATCATGAAATTATAGGACGATTGCACGATATCCATATATTTGTCCAAGTACACGTTTAATGATGGTCTTTGTTCTGAAGCAATGATTTCATTTGATGAGTCACGTAATTTTCACTCCGATTACAGTTCTACTTGACAAGTATTGTATCAACTATCCTATTCAGTAAATCAAAAAAGGGTTATATAACTGTTTTATCATATCGATTCAAGAAAATGACTCCAATAATTGTTGATTGTACAAAGCTATTTGTTGCTTAATATCTCATGAGAAGTAACAAAAACTATGTAATAAACGATTTATTAGCTAATCATATCATGAATTTTCAAACAACTTGAGTTATCAAGAGAGGGATATTATTTAGATGCCCTTTGTATGTCTAAAAGAACTTTCTTCTATTGAACTTTTGTTTTTTATATGAAATATGAACCAACATGCGATCATATAATTAAACGTTGTATTGAGTACATTATATCTATTTTACATATTATCTGTGTACAAACGTTTTTTGTCACCTTTATTATTAGGTGTTAACAATAAATTCACAATTTTTTTTTCAACATTAGAAAAGTAATCTAATTTCAATAACTAATTAGTTTTAATTTTCAACTAAGCCAATTGAGACTAATACAACTATAATTACGAAAAAATTTATTCATGAAATGTACTTTTCTTTTTTTTTTTTTTTTGTAGATATATTCTAATACGATGAATGTTAATTCTATTAATGTTGTTGTGCTTCTTCTCGTGTGTTTGTTAAAAGTCTTCAGGTCGTGTGCTTTTGCTCGGTTCGAACTAATAGGAACACTACTGTATACTTCAATTTGATTTGAATAAACAAATATATACGATCAGAAGTAAAGAGTTTCAAAAAAATAGACGATCAATTATTCAAGTAATGAGAAATAGAAAATTTCAAAAGGCATCAATTCTACTATTTTTTCTTTCAAAAGACATTTAATAATTTTTTGGATGTCGTATCGACTTATAGATAAGTTAGATATAGAATTATTTCTTCTATATGATCATTAGTTTTCATGGTTGATTGCATTAGAAAACATATTCTAAAGAAAACAAGATGGTTCGCCTTGGTTTAAATACTTATCACACGACAAGGCAAATTTTCAAGTTCGACGATAATGGTATCTGATGCGTGACCCATACAGAATGGGACATTTTTATTCTATTTATTTGAAGAATAAAAGAGCATTCAACGATTCTCTTCTAGATTCATTCAATAGACAATTTTTCGTTCTACCAAACTGTCTAATCTGTTTTTTGTTTTCAAATAAGTTCGACTTGTCTGCACAAAATTGACAAGATGACCACCTAAGCGATCGTCTAACTGCAATTACCTATTTGTAGCAGATATCTATCGATTATAGTGTCCATTGAGAGAGAATTTTGTGCTGTGTCTTTCCTTGGTTTTTTTTCGAGATCTCTAGTGTGCTGCTGTTCAGGAAAAAAGGCTCGAAACTATCTTTTGAAGGTGTTTTTGGATATACTTTGAAAAGTCATGCTTTCTAAAGTCAAGCTGGGTCTGTGACAAGTTTATTATTATGTCATTGACTGTAGAATTTAATTCTAAGCAAAGTGGTTTAATTGTTCAACTAAACAACGATACAGTTTAGCGTGCTCTGAAGTAAAAAAGAATAATGACATAGGTCAGTCAGAAAAATCTTTTTCGATGTTTTCACATTTTTCATTTTAACAACTTTTCTTCAAAACATTTCTTTTGAAATTCTGAAATATGCATCAAAAGATTTACAATTTCATGAGGAATTTTGTAGTTTATTTGATATTTCAGCGACACTTTTATTAATAGACTTTTATCGTGTTTTTTGTTTTCGACCGTCGCAGTCGGGTGGTTGGATAGGCATTCATCTTTTTATTTTTGCATGAACGAGAAAAATTTCTTTGAAAAACAAATTAAACAGTTTTGTAGAGTGGAAAATTCTCTGTCAAATCAGCTTAGAACAGAGGCATTGAATGTATTGCCGTCTTTAGAAGAATAAAATTAAAGTGCGCTGTTCTTTATGAGTCATCTGTTATTTGTTCGATTCATTATGAGTAGAGACTGTCTTCATGAAATTGTATGCTGAGATTGGTTAGATTTGATCAAGTTGAGGCCTTAGCATTTTATGCTAAGCCAGTTTCATGCATTTATTCAAGAAGAAAGACAAGGAAATGCAGTTTCAAAAATAGATAAAAAGCAATAGGAAAAGAGTTTCTGTTTGATAAATCGTTCCGAAAAAGTAAGATAATGAAATGTTGAAGAGTTCTTATTTCAGGATGAATATTCAGATGCAACTCATGAATCCATCCATCATATGAATACTAGTTGGTAGGTGCAAATGCATTATGATTCATTCGATAAGAAGTATTGTGACAAAATTCAAAGACAGGAGTAACAGCATGCCCCTTTAAATTAGTAAAGGCTATACCTATTGGAGACATAAAAATAATTGATGAAATTGATATTCACAGCGTATGTTTCTTTACCTTTTTTTATCCCATCAACTACATATTCTAGAGTACCTTGGTTCGAATCTAACAATGCGCCAATACGCGTCCCATCAGGAAATATATTATGATACGACAAAGATTTACCATCATGCCTCAATCCAGTAAACTCATAATTGGTGTGTTGATTGTAGAGCCTTAAAGTCCAACTGAAAGAATCATCGCCTAAACGTTTATTTGTATCCCATGAAGAAGTAGCAACACCCATTGATGAGTAGCATCCTTAAACATGACTAGTATGCTTATTGTGCTTTGTTCAAAAACAAGAAGAGTAGTACCGGTTCTGTTTTGCATAGTGACTTCCCAGTAGTGCTTTCCAGTTTGCCATATAACATTGTTTACTTTTGCATACAAAAACTTGACACATCCAACACTGTGATTAGCTAAGAGGCCAGCTTCTGAGATAACTACTTGTGGATGATGCAAAGTGGAATCAAATAATAATTTTTCAACTATAATCACAGTGGTTACTGTTTCATTTTTCAATTGTTTGATCAACGATGTAATCTGATAGTATTCCGCTTCTAACAAAAGTTCAGCACGATCTTGAGTCGAGTTAGGCGCAATAAACGTATTTGTTTACATCGTCACTTATACCTAGAATGTGTTGTATCACGATCAATAAACGTAGCACCCTGATGTTCTCGAAGATCAAATCGTCCACTGAACATCTTTGTGAATAGACATTCTTCTTTGGTTAGAGTTTCAATTGTAGTTGAGAATAGTTGACCACCTACATTAAGCGTTACGATCTGATCATATTTCTTGAGTAATCGAGTCATTTCCTCTTTTTCTTTTTTTAACATCTCAATCTCTTTGTGTAAACTGTTACGTTCATTTAGTAGATTTGTTTGACTATCAGCGATGTGTTTGAACAGTATGTCAGCTTCATCTCGTATGGTTTTATTAAAACGATCAAAGAGTGGAATCCATGAGTTACTGTTGTCAATTTCATCAGTACGATTTGATGACATGAGCTCTGGATGGAAATGTTTGTCGTTTTTGTGTGAGTATATAATAAAATGAATCGTCACAAATAATTTTATTATGATAAGATAAGAAAATACTCTTGGAAGAGTTTACTCATATTTTTGTTTAGACGTTACTAAGCAACGACCCTCCTTAAAAAAAAGCAAATTTCACCTGTATTGTATTGTTTATGGTCTTGCTTCATATACTCAATATGTGGATGTTCATCTTTTTAAGTTTATTAAAAGTATAATGTATGGGATTAATTTTCAAGAAAAAGCACTTTTAATCAATCAAAAACAATAGCTTTAATTACCGATTCTTTTTCAAGTAGTGATTTTTCATTATCTCTTCTTGGGTGATTCTACACGATGTATCTAATTTCTCATATACATGTAGCACTTTATGTTTAGAGATCGGACAGATAAATGTATGATCAAAGATATATATACTTTTTGCTTTGCATATACTACACTTTGGTTCTTATCAAAGCCAACAATACCCTTAACTCATTGGTCTGATTTACAGTGGAGAACACTAGAGTGAGGGTGATGTCATTGTTGGTCTGGAGCAGCACTTACACTTTATTGAGAAATAATAATGTGAAATGAATGCTGAAAAAAGTTAATGATCAAAAATACGATCACCCTTAATTTTATATACGTATACTGGATAATAAAGAACATTTTTTTCAGGAAGCTAATAATACGCAACTAGGAATTATTGATGAATATCACGAAGATGATATTAAAAATATACAATATAATTTAACACAGACTAAGTACACTAAAAAAAACATGTAGAATGATAAACCCTTTTCGTGGAATTTATTGTTCTAAGTTTTTTTTTACAATGTAGGTTTTTTTTTAGTAATAACTTGTGGATTAGAAAGAGTATTTGTTCAAAGAAAAGTTGTTCAATTAGATGGATGAATTTTTCTATGAACATAATATCATATGTTATTGTGACTTTATTGTATTATAAACTGAAAAAAAGTTTTAGTTTTAATATTGATAGTGCTTCTTATCAAGCTTCGAAGTGATTATGAATATGTTGATGCAGCAAGTAAGTCATATCTATCAAACTAACATTTCATTCATGTAAAATTGTTTAACAACAATTGATAGTAAAAAATAATACTTTTTTTTATCAATGAGTTTTATTATTTCATTGAATGTGGATGTGAATCTGTCTTCATCCACACTCCCACCTAACACTGTTTGCTCTTATTTTATTCTTTTCTTTACTTAGACTTATTTGATCTGCTATCAATTGTGTAGTATCAGTACAATGTTTATCAAACTTCTCAAACATAAATTCATGTGATAAAGAATTAGTAAGCAGATGGAAAATGATCGTTTTAATCGTATTTAATGTTGCTATCATTCATACATTGATTAATTACGTTACCTTGGATTAATTTCTTATCTTTCTTTTTAAATAACTAACATCTAAACATTACTTAAATCTATGAATAAATAAAGAGATGTGTAGTTGAAAACGGCATATGAATATTTATATGTGCAAATGTTATTAGATCAGTAGTTGTTAATTTGCTGTGTAATTTACTGGCATATTATTTTCAAGTAAATAACATCATTTTGAGTAATAAAATCAGTTGTATAATTTCACACAACGATGCTATTGTTTTCTAAATTAGTGCAGAATGAAAGTGACAAAAAAGCCCTACAATTATATCAAAGATCAAATTAATCATCGATAACAACAATTTATCGTCTTAGAAGAATAAATATTATTTGACAGAAAGTCTATAAATATGCACCAAAATATGGAGTGTTCTTAGGGGAATAGATCGTCTATCTTATGTCATTAATTCAAAAAACGTCAAAATCTCGAGAAAAACAAATACATTAATCTCGTTTCTTTCACTCTTTGTAGAAGAGCAGGAAATAAAAGAAATGACCTCGTCAATATCCTGTTAGACATTTGTATAGTAGCATTATTTTATCTTAATCTATTACATCTGTTTTTTATTGTTTTTTTTTTCGCACAATCGATTTATTATCGAGATTTGCTTGTTGTCTCATACTTATCATCAAATGGGAGCAACCATCCTTTAAACGAACTGGTTAGTATTAAAACTCGATGTATATACGAGACATGCCATCTTCTCCGTAAAAAGCTTTGTATACTCATTAACAGAAAATGGAAATTTACCTTGTATTAGAATAGGTCAATAGTTTTCATTATTCAACAATACAATTTCATTCAATGTTCAGAGTATGTAACGTAATTACTTTACTCGAAACAAAAAATCTATTTTCGATAAACAAAAATAAATAGTATATCAAGTTGCATCTTTGAATATCATAAAGGTAGATTAACGCCTTTTGAGAAAAAAGTTGTCGGATTCGTCATGAAATTTTTATACAAAAACAAGTTGGAAAGAATTTTTCATCACCGAAAAAATTATGATTAAGACACGACAGTCATGTCTTCTTACAACATGTTGCATTGTTTCTCATCGAATAATGAATTTTAAGTAAGAGAATGAAACAGAACACGAATAAAATTGGATCTATGAATTGTATTGATTTCTTACAACGAAGAATGATGCATTCTCCATGAAATAGACAGCTTTCCGTTATTGATAATTTTCACGGACAGTATTTTTGATCTCTTAATGATTTTACATTTGGTACTGATAATTCGAAGTTTGAGCAAATTTTTTTTACGTTTCTTTGGCATGAATAGAAAGAACTCGTCAATTTATCTATAAAAATCTTATTCTTGACGTATTCAGACGATGGTTTTCTCATGAAAATTAGGAAAGTTGGATTTAAAAATTTCCGGAAAGTCTATAAAATTATAAAATTTGAAATAAGCTAAAAAAGGATCAAATCTTGATAATCTCTATATTTATCCGAATTGTATTTTGTTTTTACACATCTTATAGTTAGGAAAAAGTTTATGCATGTTTTTTTTAAAATTTTGTTGGAAAAATCGATTTTCTCGGTATGATACCAAAATAAGCCTCGACAACGGGTTCCATTCACAGATTTTCACGATCAAAACTTCAATTTCAAAAGAAACGAGTAGCATGTTCAGAACCAGTACAAAAATCTACATCGAATATTATACTTAATACTCAAAACTAATTTTTTGTCAAATTTCAATCATATGGGAACCATAGATCAGAGTACTCGAAAATAAAAGTTAGAGATATATAGACGAAAATTTGATGAAAATAAGTGTTGAGTATTAAGTATTTTATTCCATGCGTATAAATTTGCTGTTTCTGAATATGATATTCATTCTTTTTCTGGAATTGAACTTCTAACCATGAAAATCTCAGAATACATACTCGGATAAATATTGAGCCTGTCAAGGCTTGATGCGTTTTACGTATGCTGATTTTCATAAGGTTTTCTAGAATTTTTAAATCCAGTTATCCGAACGTTCACTACAAAAATATCGTTTGAACATGTCAAAAACAATATTTTTATAGGTAACTCGACGAGTTCTATCTAACAATGACAAAAAGCGTTAGAAGAAGTTTTGTTCTAGTTTCCATTTGATGGCAGTTTACTTTTCATCGCCAAGTGTTTTCAGCATTAGTTTCATATTGTTATTACTCAAAAAAGTGTACAAATTAAACAATATATGAGTGAATCGTAACTTTTTGATACGATTGAAATTTTAGCTGTCTTTGACTAATAATTTTTTGTTACACAACTACACCATATTTCAGTTGTCCATCTCAGATAGTCACTGAGTTATGAAAGACATATTACAAGAAAACGTCATTTTTTGGTGACATATGCAAAGAAAAGATAGTCTTTTGACTACCATAAAAGAAGGCAAAATGATATAAATAGCCTGATAGTATAGCGTTTGATGCTCTGTCATAATATATAATTTACTTGAATTTTCTTCTTTATTCCCTTGTTGTACGTTCCCATAGTTTGACAGATAATTGCTTATTATTATGTAGAGAGGCACAAATTCAATTCTAGCTCTTCTTGTGATAGAGCTAGTAGCATACATAACATATGAGAAGAGAGTGAATTCTTGCACTAACGAACTGGTGAGAAAATATTCTCTCCCATCAGCTTTATTCGAGAGGAAAAATAAAAGGACTCAGTAAAAGTGAGTCATTATACTTGTTTTATGGAATGGCATTTTGAAAATTCCTTACTCTGTAACTTTTTAATGAGTCGTTCGCTTTGGCTCCGTTTTTTTAAAGTAGATATCAAACACAACGTTATACAAGTGATGAAAATTTCAGTCTTTGATCTTTTACCATTCAGAAAAATTGATATTATTCTCAAAATGTAGAGTGACACTTTTTGGCAGATATTTCCCATTCAAAGCTGAAAATAGTGATTCGAGCTCTTTTCCCTAAGGAAAGTCAATTTCATACTTGCATGAAGAAGAAATTAAACTGTAAAATATGTACTCCTTTTAATATTCTGGTAAGTGTTTGGAAACTTTTGTAGCTGAACACAAGCATAAAGTATAATATAATTTATTACTCATAAACTATTTAAGTCTATTTTCAGTTTTTCGTGTCAATCGTAGCAAAATTTGCAATTCACTTATATATACGCATATATGCATTTGACCATATTAACTTAGGAAACAGTATTTCCAACTGGATAACGTGTGCGTGTGCTTATTTTTACTCGGATAAACATTAAAAAACTGTTGTTTTTTGTGCAATCCTTATTATAAATCAACTGCATCTGTATTATAAACTTGGTTTTAATTATCAAATCAGAAGAAAGAGAAAATATTGTCATTGGTCTAAAAATGGGTTGTTGCAAAAGTTTTCTATGTATCAACACTTTACATTTGCATCGATCGAATTCAACACGCATTTTCTCATCCTTTACTCAAACTGAAATGGTACAACTTGGAACTCTGTTGTCTAAAATACCTGATCATTATCAAGAAGCAATTATTAATCTACCAGTACGAAAACTATTAAACTTTTATCACTATCATTTGATGGCTTTGTATTATGGTCAACAAAGACAATGGTTATTGGCTGTATTATGCGAACAGCACGTAATAAAAGGCTTACAAGCTTTGATGCCCACAGAAAAAGATCATTATATCTTCTTTAATTTTTATAGCGTATTATCAGCATGTTTGTTAGCACTAGGTGAAATTCAAACAGCGATTGAAGGACTCCATATAACTTTATCTATTCTATTAAAACATACACCGATGGACTATAAAACAATAAGTAATCATTACTACCATCTAGCTAATGTATATAAAATTATACCAAATTGGGAAGCAGCGAGTCAATATATAACAAAAGCAATTGAATTAGCACGACTCAGTAATGATTTAGACCAAGAATATATTCACATTCTTGAAACTAATTTCCAAGTGATACAGTAAGTAGATTGATGAGAGGCATATTCTAGCAAATAATGTGAAAATCTCCAGAGAAAAAGAGAAACAGATTGCATAGTATTCAGGATTATATACTTGCTCATTATACAAGTCAACACTTACAACATATATCATGTATAGTAAATATGCTACAACACAAGTTAACCTTCTCGAAAAGAAACATGACATTTTTTGATGTTGAAATTTCGACATTTTTTCTCTTTTGTTTTAGGAAACGATATGCTAATAATATGCTGTGCAATTAAACATTTCCTAAACCAAAAAGCCAAAATTAATCACAATAATCAAGATTTCCACACTCGAAGAATAGCTTCAGTAATTGTGTTTAATGCTAACTATGATACATTTCAGTTTGATTTGATTGAATTTAAGCCTTTACCTTGAAAACAGACAAAATAACAGATTATTGATAAAATTCGACGAGATCTTTTTAAAATATTTCAAAAAACATATCGCTTTAGATTAGATATGATGGAAATACTTCTGTACTCATCTGATCAAGGTTTATTGAAGTTCAGTTCAGTAAATTATAAATAAAAGCAACCCCTTATCAATGACAGTGATTAAAGCAACATTGACAATGGTTATTGAATGACTAAATAAAAAAAATACAACTAATGACAAACTATGTTATATTGAAACAATTGCCAGTGTCACTCTTTTATATGCATAATAGTCATTTTTATGGAAAAGAGCTTGTTGTATTCCAAGTGACAGAAAAGGATGACTAGTTTGATTAATAAATGATAAATCTATTTTGATTAAATTTCTATATGGTTTTTTAATCATTCCCATTCAGTTAAAAACTAACGTTCTACATTGTTAAATTCTAAATTTTATTAACAAATTTAAAGCAATAAATAATAGAATTGATTCTGCTATTAGTATATTTTCAAATCTATATCGTCACCTCCATCAGTTATCACGAGTAAACTATCTTAGAGTGTTCGCCAAAGAGTCCAAGTGTTTTGAATTTCTTTTAATAAAAGAATAAAAAGATAAATGAATGAAATGGTTATACGTAGCATCAGATCACAAATTTTTTCTTCGTTAACAAAAGTATTCTTACATTCGTATGATGTTGGAAACGAAACCTTAATAGCTCTTGGTATTATTCAGGTAGATAATTCATCAAGTTTTATCTACTCTTCGAAGTAATCAAACAACACTAATCAGAAATGTTTAATACATAACTTATCTCTTTTTCCATAGGAAATTGTTTTTTATTGACAGAAAACTTATATATCTTATGCGAAAGTGAAAAAATGTAAGAATTTTATTTTATTTTTTTTGATGAAAAACGGTTTCGTATCAATAGTAATATCAATTGCTATACTAGCAAGTAAGTAGACAGAGTTCTATACTTAGGGTGTACCAAAAGTTCTGATCATCATATTTAAAAGACTTTTTCGATAAGGTTTCCTATTCAAAAATGAGAAACCAAATACACCATGTTGTAGAGTTTTTCGAGATGCATCGAGTAGTATATAGTAAATTCTATTTTCATAAGACTCTGAAAGAGTTAGAATCAATTTACTGATAGACGACTACATATCCACATGCATCCATACTAGCACCTATACTCAACAATGATAAATTAATGAATATTGTTGTCCTTGCTATTAATCAAAAATATTTGTAAAATGCCTTTTCTCACATATGACTTTGTAGAACTTTTAAAGGACTACAATCTCATATGCGTAGCATCTCCGATCATCTTGTGGATGTGAATATGGATGGATGCATGTGTGAATGTGTAGTCGCCTATCAGTAAATTGATTCTAATTCTTTCAGAGTCTTATGAAAATAGAATTTACTATATACCATTAGATGCATCTCGAAAAACTCTACAACATAGTATACTTGGTTTCTCATTTTTGAATAGGACGCCTTATCGAAAGAGTCTTTTAAACATGGTGATCAGAACTTTTGGTACACCCTAAGTAAAATAGTTATAAAAGTCATGAAGCGTATCATTTACATCCTTGTCTTGTTTTATAAGCACCCCAACAAGCTGCATAAGCCATTTTGTGAGAAATTGTATGTTGTTCCATCGTTCCTATAAATAAATGACTCCATGGTCCTTGTGCGAACACAGCCACATCTTCACCAGCATGTGTTGCTTCTACCATTGGATTAGCTGCTGGCCATTTATATTCGGTTCTATTAAAATCTATCGAATCAAAATATGCCTTATTGCGAGTAGCTGCAAAATTGGGACCGTTGCCATAAGTTATAATATGCACTGGCATTTTATCAACAGTGCTCACATTAGCATTATCTAGCGTACCAAACCCAAAAATGTTTGAGCCACGAGCTGATCCAGCACCAAAAGAAAAAGAATGGGAGTGATCAGCAGTAACAACAAGTAATGTATCATTAAGAACACCTTTTTCTTGTAGTATACGTTTTACTTGGCCAATAGTATTATCAAATTCAACATAATCATCAAGCGCATATCTCGCCTGAGTAAAATGATGACCATGATCAATTCGACTTCCTTCGATGAATAGAAAAAAACCATTTTTATTTTTGCTCTTCAAAAGCAGATGTTCGACAGCAAATGTGGCCATTTCTGACAAGCTTGGCTCTTCTTTCGATTTTTCAATTCGATCGGTTTCAAAATTCATTTGATCATAATGGAAAAGACCAAGGATTGGTTCCGGCGATCCCAACACAGTCTTATGAAGTTCTGTCTTGTTCCAAATATACTTACCTTTCCAAAACTCATCAATCAATGAAATATTATCTGTACGTGCTCCATATAATGAAGAATTCGCGACATCAGGTTTTTGCGTTGGATAGAAGAATCTTCGACCTCCACCGAAAAGAATGTCGATAGGTGGTGACTGAAGCATGAGCTGATGAGCAATGTCTACACAACCTTGCGCAGCTTGTTTCGCACCAAAATTGATTGAATCATAGCCTTCCCAATTACGTTCAGGAGAATGAGCATATGCAGAAGCTGGTGAAGCATGAGTGATTCGAGAAGTAACCACAATACCGACAGGATGTCCTAATCATGATAAAGAAAAAGAATTTTTCAAAAATTTTATCCATAGAATTCGTTGGTTTCACCATTACAACAACTTTTGGAAACATGATTGTTTAGGCACAAGAAATGACACTAGACTCAAATTTCGAGTTATTTTTATATCTAATCTAACTGTAAGACAAGAAAGGAGAACCTAGACTTTTAACATTGAACAGAAGATGATTGTTCAATTAAACAGCACATCAGTACAAAATAACGAAACTAGATACTCCAAATACAACAGCAATATCAAGATGCTATGGAAATGTACACGTATGATGAATAATCCAAGATGCTCGATATCCAAGACTTTGCTTTTATGATAAAAATGGTTTTGTAACATCGCTTTACATGAAAACATAATTTAATCATCGAATAGGGTTTCTAGACTAAAGTTTACTCAGTCAAGCTACTAGTCAATGGGATAATTTTTAATAAGAAAATTCAATTAAAAAAATACATTCGCTACCGAAACTTTATTTCGATTGCAAATGATGATATTTACCGAGTTCTTTTGCCCAATCCAGTATGCTGTCGACGTGAGCTCCGTGTGAACTCAAACAATTTGCTCGTGAAGCTCGTCCATCTAAACCAATTGTACCAAGTGATGTTTTCACTCCACACAATAAAGCAGTTGCTGTCGCAGCTGAATCTGATGTTTGATGATCAGTACAATAACTTAACATTCATCATAAAATAAAAAAAAAGAGATTAAATCGATTCAGAACGAAGACCTACGTTTTAACAAGTCCTAGATGAGAAAATTGTTCCATTTCAGTGATAAAATCTTCACCCAACTGACCAAGTATTTGTCCTTTTCGAATTCGACCTGCCGTAATCGTTGAAATACCCATGCCATCACCGAGAAAAAAGATAACATTTTTTGCTATTCGTTTGTTTTCTTGCCTTCGAAGATTATATTCAATATCCAACCGAGCTTGTTCGTTCCAAAACGATGGATTCTTTTCTTCCGACCAGTCCGTTCGACCTGTCTCGATATTTATAGGTAAAATACTGATTAGTAAGATGACAAAAAAACGATACACTAGAAACAATAGAAAAAGTTGCATTGACTATTGAAATTTTCTCAAAACAAACAGCGATCAAGTGAATAGAATGGAGATTTCAGACTTCTTGTGCAAACAGATTCAAAATTTCGATAGGAATTTGTGACTCAGAATTTATTAGCCATATTCTATGAGGTTTATAAATTAAATTTAAAGAAACGCAATTACTAATAGAAACCAATCAGTATGATAGTGACCGATTATAAGAGGTTTTAAAAGCTTTTCGATCTTTTTTTTGATGAAAGAATCGTATTGATTACATTGTTTTAAATCAACATTGCACAAATTATTTCAGTTATTTTGTATATTTCTCGTTTCTTAAGATTTTTCGCTAATCATTGACTGGTAGCATTGGGTATAATTAGATCGTTCCTTTATTTCTATTTGTATCAATTTGTTTCTAAAATTTAGTTTGTACGTCTGTTACAGATTAACTAATAAATTTTAGGTGAAAAATGTTTAAAAAATTCAGATCCCACCTTCAGAGAAAATACGAAGTGTAATATCTGAGACAATCACTTTGAACATTTGGAAGAATTTTTCTTCTACCAACAGAAAAGGGGCCTGAACAATGTCTTGATCAAGTGAGACATTGTACACGTTCTACAAAAAATGCCTTATTTTCACAAAATCAATCCCAGATACTTCCATAGAGAACAAACTGCTTCTACTTCAAAGTCGACAAGTTGCTCATTCTCATAGAAGAATATTTTCGAAGTCTCTATCAACCAAATAATATAGAAATGTACAATTTTATGTTCTATCAAAATCTGCTTCATTGCGACGATTCATAGTTTTTCGCCTGACACAAAAAAGCCCAAAAATAGATAAGCGATTGTATTTTGCAAAGAGTTTTTTGAATAAAAAAATATTGATTTAAGACTTTGCTAAGAGTCAAAAGGATAGACAAAAGATTTTCTTTTTCCACTTTTTGTCATATTGGATTGACATCCCATGTTATAAACTATTAAAACATGTTATTATTCACTGTCCTAATTGGACCTATGGTTCACGGAGAATTATTTTACAACAGAATCGAATAAAGGAAAACTAATATTTCGAATCTACTACATACACGGCTAGAATGTTAAGTACAATGAAATATTGATTTTAAGAAGAAGAAATTTAGACACCAATTATTTTGACCGGAACTGGAGAAACAAAGTTCAATAATGAATTAAAACGTTGTACATAGATTAGACTCCGTGTTGTGATAAAAAACTATATATTAATCGACAGCAAAAATTGAGGGAATCTTTTCAGATATACTTTATTATTTCGTTCAAAAATTATGATTTCTTTTTCTTTTATTGAGACAATCCACTATGATACAAAATATTGAAAAATTCATAACTGAGTAGAAAAGCATTCCATGAGTGGCTATCTGACAGCTTTTAACATCTATTCTAAGTACAAAAACTTTTATATATTGTAATCGATTTCGAATAAAATGTGTGTATGATCGAGAGGAACCTCTCTGATTCATCATGAATACATGATCTATCATATACTTACATAAACGTTTATCTACGTTCCTCCTTCAAGTAAGAATGTTCTTTCTAATTTCTTTCTTGATACTTCCTATTTGTTCTCCCGTTATGAATGTACTGGCTGTTTTCAGGAATCAAATTACAAACTAACAGTGCTAACAATGCGATATATCTAAATCTAATCAAAGCACTGAAAACAGAAAGAAGTAGTTTTGTAGGCTTTGGAGAACCAGGTGTGTTTTGCTTTTGCAGGAAAAACTATGTAGCTCTAGGGAGAAAAGAGATAGAAAGCTGGAGCTTTTCACAACTAAAATGCACATTAAGAGTTATCCTAACGACCTTCATAGTTTTTTCTAGGCCACTTTACATGATTTATAAGTTAAAGATCCTTGAGATCGGAGGAGAAAACCAGTCAAAGTTACTTCGTTGGTAATGGTTTTTAAAGTGAACGTGGAAATAAGTTTGCTGCAGCAATGTAGTTAAACATACATTTTACTTTCTATTCGATGATGTAAAAAAACTATGGACGTACTACTTGTTTGAAAATTTTAAATAAGATTGATCTCTTTTTTTTATCTAATATAAACTTTTGAAATTTCTTCATTACTGTCATCTATACTAAATTTCATCAATATCCCAATAAGATGTAGAAGTACACTTACTGTTTTTTTGTACTCAAAGACTGTTGTAGAAATATACGTCTGATTTACTTTATTTGTCTATTATATAAATATATTTATCCAATAATCTCCATGACATTAGAAATAATCTGATACACTAATCCATTTCTCGTGTTTTGCAAATATATCCTTAATCTTCACTCTTCTTGTATTGTATTATTTGACAGCTTTTATGTTCTTGAGATACGAAATCTTCAAAGATGCCAAGTTTTCAGTAAACTTTTGAGCAATAAAAATATTTGGCTAGCTTTCATATTTTATTCGCACATGATAATTATTTAACACTGATAAAACAATGTACAAATTATTATTTTCCTTGCCATAATTGATAGAACAACACCTTTGAGATTGAATATATTGATCAAGGGTAAATATGACCTATCACTTGAATGAGAAACTGTTTCTAATAGAAAAATATCTTCCAAACTAAGTTGCAAAAAACATGTATAAATTAGTTAAAGAAATTAATGTCATACGCTTGCTACCGTTTCTTTCTCTATCCTTAAAAAACACTTTTCGAAAGGTGTTGTCTTTTCATCCTACATCAACAATGACAATCTACTTGGTAATAAAGTCAAAAAGCGTAAAGATACCATAAGAGAATCAGCAGTCTTAAAGAATCATTAAATTCGTAACCAAGTTATCATATAATCAAGCAGTAAAAGAGTCTTATTCAACATCTTGTTTGCATTCTTTAATATCGATAGGTCCTAAAATGTTACTTTTTTCTACAAAATCGGCTATCAAGTTTTATTTCGGTATTGCAACTCTTTACGTCGTTTGTAGTAAAACCATTTTCATAGATTCATTCGTTGAGTTATGTATCCTACTGATAGTAGGATATTTTCAAAAAGAATCAAAACATACTCTAAGCTCAATACTTTCTCCTGTAGTTTGCCTTTACTAGAAAAACACATGTTTTATTCACTTGTGTGAATGTGAAGCAATCAAAATGTGTGATCTATATTGATGATTATCGCGCCATTTAAATTCTGAAACAATCAGATGATCTGTATAAATATTTTATGATATTTAGAACAACGAAACAGAGTCTAATTGAAGATCCAATAAAATTATACAACAATATTATTACTGTAGATTATATTCAAATGTCTTTTCAACGAACAACAACAGCATGCAAATGCGCTTGACCTGCATAGTACCCAATACTCTATTTTCTTTCTTTTATTGTTTGATGTTGACTGACTGCAATAATGGTGTTGTCTGAAAGTTTTGATGCAAGAATTTCTCAAAACTGTAATTTTTATGTACCCTACTTCAATCTTCTTTCTACTGAAATAAGTACAGTTTCATGGGTTTCGAAACACAATATGAAACTACTTTTTTTTCTGCTTTATCATATTTCATGGTTGAGCAATAGCAGATGTCTTCTAAATTTTTCTTTTTTCTTTTCGTTCGCTAAGGCTAGCTTTTGCCTTTGTATTGTCACATTTTTTTTTATTGTGGTAATTTCGATAAGAACGAAAAAAAAAGCGATACCAATGATCGCAAAAAGAACGAAAAGTATGGCAAACGAGAGCAAAAAGACGTTGAGAAAAAGAATAACAAAACGCCACGCATATAAGACATGTGTTACGCTCTATACTGCATTAATTTTTTCACACATATCCAGTCGACGCATAAATGCAAACATGAGCAGCACGTAGAAAGTAACAGTGAGTAACTGCATAAAGTAAGAGAGAATGAGTTCAAAGTCTTTTTTAACATGGATGACTCTTTCAAGAATGTACAATTTTTTTACATTATGTTTATTCATATTGTTAAAAGCTACTATCTGAGCTAGTAGAACTTACCATTCGAAATATAAAGCCTATTTTGATTATAGATGAGTGTCTCTAGTTTATTGTAATATAATAATAAAAACTAACTTGATGTATGATTCGTTGAACGTGTTATTTTCTATTCAAATATGTATCCCAATCATAGCAAAACCTTTGAGCAAGAATGAGTGAATCAGATAGTGCCGAGTGTGTTCTAATCATTTTTCTACTAATGTCGGCTAATTAGAAACGATAAGTTTGACGTAGATGATTGTTGCATAAGCGAATATTTATACCTTTTCTACAGTATTTATATAATCGTATGAAACTATTTATTATACAGCAGGCAGATTAAAATGTGAAATATGATAGAACCATTTTAATTGTGATCAAGAAACCTTAATACATCGATAATAGGTTTCGATGGAATCAAAGATCAGCAGATTGAAAATTGTTAATACTATTAAAGACCGTGACAAAATCATTGACATCATTTTTCTAAATTTTCACAAGGTAATTAAAATATGAAATAATAAACTTATGGTAAAAAGGTCCAAAAAATCAAATCGAAAAGTCTATCACAGTCTGTAAAACAAGGTGAAGGTTCATATTTCTACTTATATACTTCAGCAATTCTTAGCGATCACAATTATGTCACAGAAAACATGAATAATTGTTCATTGAGGTTGTGTACAATTTATTTCTGTGGGACGAAACAAAAATTAAACATGACAAAAACATTTACAGGAAATAGTTCGCTATCGATCTCAAAAAAACACCCCGAAAAAGTTATCAAGTATCACTATTATTTTTCTCATATATTCCACAAGTTTTCATTATAAATGGGTTAGGTTTTAGTTTTATTTTTTTTTGCATTTTTTTCAATCGCATTTTAGAAATGATATTACAAAAATACCAATTTTTCGATCTACCTGATTCAAATGTGCACGTTGAGAAACATACGGCTAGCTGTTGTTGCCAAACGTGTATATATTTGTGAGTGATGGATCATTGTATCTTTTATTTTTCAGTGATTTGTCTTTTTGATTTTTGTTTTGTTCTTATTATATGAAGGTCATAATATAGCAGAATGTTACGTGAGAAAAGCAAGTGATTATTTTCTTTTCTAGATGACATCGACAAAGACGATTCTACAAGTGATTTCATGTCAAGAATTAAAAGAGCTTCTTCAAGTGTCACCACTACAGGTTGTAGTACTCGAAGCAGATATCGGCAAGCAAGTTGAAGCTAATTTTAAAGAGTACGTTTTGTCTACTGGTTTAAATTCATAATTTTTTGTCTGTGCTAAATATATGATTGAATGCTTTTCCTAGAGGTCATATTCCGACTGCTCAATATTTTGATCAATTGGAATATACCACGCCAACGGCATTCATTCCACGTGGTTTACCTAATGTGAAAAGTTTCGAAGACTACCTAACACGTTTAGGAGTTTCGAATGAAGATCATATTGTTCTCTATGATCGTTCATCAGCAGGTTTTTTTGCTGCTGGCCGTGCTTGGTTTTTGCTTAAGGTACGCAAAAAATTATTAGTGAAGTTTGTCTATATTCAAAGTGAGTGTTTCTAGACCTATGGTGTCGATAATGTGTCGATTCTTAATGGTGGCTTTCAAGCATGGGTAAGAGAAATCAATGAAATTGAAACGTCGGAGGTTAATCATCCGAAAAAAGAGGTAGAATATCTTAGTTTACGAAATATTCGACAAAATCATTTGATATTTCAGAAGAAAAAGTTTACCGTGAAATTGAACGAACAAATGGTGCGATATTTCGATCAAATGGTATCGAATCTCTCTTTAGACACCAATAGCCCTCAACGTGTGCAAGTTGTTGATGCACGACCACCAAATCTATTCTATGGTGAGTGAAAATGATATTTTTGCAGAACAATTCTGTTCAAATGTAATCGAAAATAGAAGCAATCTTATAGTTGGATCTAAAGTGCAACATTTTTCTTATCATGATGTATACTTTTCTTTAGGTACCGAGGCCGGTCATATGCCTAATGCCGTGCATTTGCCTTACGGGTCGTTGTTCGATCAAGCTAATCAATACTTGAAATCAAAAGATCAACTGGCAGAAAGTAAGCTGTCATGATTGACCGTATATTTAACTAATTTTTGTTTTTGTTCAAGTATTCCAAAAAGCTGGTGTTGATCTGTCGAAACCCGCCGTTTACACGTGTCAAGGTGGAGTAACAGCTAGTGTACTGGCTTTTGTTGCTCATTTACTTGGTCAAAAAGAACATCCCGTTTACATGGTAAGAGACCACGAAAAAGTGAAATTCAATAACATAAGATGCATCACATCTATTGACGTTAAATGATCTTAACATCATCTGTGGAAAATGACTCCGAAAAAGAGAACTGCTAATGTGTAAAAATAAAACTACCGTATCGTTCGAAACCTAATGATAGTTTAGTATTTAAGACTAGAAAAATTTTCGACAGTATTTTTTTAATATTTAACTTATGTTCTCATATTTTAGGGCGCATTTACTGAATGGCAACAGCGTGCTCCGGCAGATATGATCATCAAAGGCGATATCAAACCTGCTGTTAGTTAAGAATTGTGACTCTACCATTACTGCATTTTAGTTTTCAATAAAATCAATTTTTTCATCATTTCCTCACAATAACTTGACCACTTGTTCGATCATTTATTGATAATCACACCCAATAAATTCAATTGACTATTAATGATACTGTATTATTTGTATGTGCTATTTAGAGTTTTTGAGGAAGTGACCATGAGTTCGAGATTTCAATTGAATGATTGAGATTAGCAGATCGCATGTGCCAAAAAAAAACAACACGACAATATCCATTAAGACATCATTTCGAACAGATTCAAATAGAACAAAGTTTCCATATCTCAAAACATAATATCAATTTAAGTTGATTTAACGAATCATTCGCAAAGTTGAGCTGATAGAAAGACGTATCATTTGGTCTACTCCAAATACAGTGCTCCATTGCAATCTAGTCGAATGTTATATATGTTGAAATAAATCCATTTATAAACGACATTCATCAGTTCGACATTGTGGATATTGAGTTTCATTTTATTTATTAATTTTTAGCATGACACATCAGTTTTTCATTTTCACAAGCATAATCTACAGAAATCAATGTCTTTTTGTAATGTGAGTCGTTTGTAAATAAGAGAAAGAATCGGCGTGGCGGCATGTTCTCCATCATCATTGATTCTGATAATTTACGATCAAATTTTTCATATCATTGAAAGACTTCGATAATTTGATTCACTCAAGATGAAATATTTTAGAATGACCAATTCTCTTACAAACAACTCTCAATTAGCGATTATGAACTAACAACTCGAATGACAATGACCATACTGAACTGTGTTATTTCTCGAATGAAAATATTGGATCCAAATTTGACTAACTCTTTTCTTTGATAAAAACTAAAAGAAGAGAATGAACATGGGTGTGGATGTCGATTTGAGGCGTTGATATATTGGTGTGTCTGCGTGGGTGAGGTGCTCACATGCACAAACAAACTCACATCAGAGTAACAGTGACACATGCAGTCATAGCAACACACCCGCATCCAAGCCATACTTTTACACTCACATCCTACACCGAAATCTACACCTACAGTCACACCCTACAACCCAACCTACACCCATACCCATACCCTCAAGATGTGTAGGAGTGTTGTGCTCAATTGAGTTGAAAATACTGAGATTTCTTCACGGAATAGTCGTTGTAAATCATTGGAGAGCTTTTATAGTAGTTTCGAAGAAAATATTACACAGCAATAGCATATCCCTTTGTGATGCATGCAGTCATAATAACAACCAATAATTTGCCACGCACATACGCTGCGCAATAAACTCAGTGAAAATGCAGGACGCATTAGCAAATAAATAGCTCCTGTTCTTTTTACATTTTGGTCACTATTTTACGTTAGAAGTAAGTGTTTCGAGCGAGAAGCAAATAAAAAGTACCAACATCTTTCGACGAAAATGGCAAACAGCCTCAATGCGTCTACTTGTCGGGATCTTCAACCGGCAGACACGTCGAAAAATAAGGAAAACATTCGACTCATCTGGCTCGATGTCAACATCGATAATTCTTAAGATTCTTTGCACACGCAAACTCTTTTGCTTGAATTCAATCCTGTTGCTCAATTCTATACCGATAGTACACGACGTGTTGATGTGATCAAATCGATGTAAGGCGAAGAAATTCTTCTGATCATTTCTGGAGCATTAGCCCGAGATGTTCGTTCACAAGTTCACAAGCTTCGGAGTCTCGTTGCTGTTTTTATCTTCTGCAGAAATCTCGCGTATCATGTCAAACTTATGTCTTCATAGTCGAAGTTTGTCGATATTCTTTATCATGCAAGATGAACTGTTACAGATTCTTTGTGGTACAATGGAAATCGTAGAGAAACAGTTTTTACATTTAGCCTCTTTGATCAAAAACAGAAAGCCACACGAGATCTGTCTAAAGATTCAGCTTCCTTTTTATGGTATCAACTTCTGCTCTACGTTTTAAAAAAGATGCCTCAAGATGATCAAGCAAAAAATGAACTGCTTACAACGAGCTTCAATTACTATGTAATGAGTAAGGAAGAAATGAAGAAGATCGAGCGATTTTGCAAGTTCTATTTTCGTGAAAAAGCAATCGAATGGTATACGAACGAAAGTCTTCATTGTAAATGGCTGAACAAAGCTATTCGCACCAAAGACATTGAATTGCTTTATGCATTCCGATTTTACATAATCAATTTGTACGACGCGTTGAAAAAAGAAAGCAAAGTATTGAAGACTGGCGGTACGTTAAAGCTCTATACAGGTCAATAAATTTCAAACGAAGAATTCGAGAAACTGCACAAGAGCATTGAAACTCTCATTTCTACTAATGGATTTTTATCAACTTCAAGGAATATGGATGTCGCATTGGTTTTCACTCACCAACTTTGCGTGGCAACTGATATACAAATTTGTATCTTCGAAATCAATGCTGAACCGAACATGAGTGCGGTTGTGTTTGCAGATATCGATAAGTATAGTAAAGTGAAAGGTGAACAGGAAGTATTGTTTGAACTCAATGCTACATTCAAAATTGACCGTGTGGAAATAGATAGTACGCTCAAAATGTGGAGGGTTTCTCTGAGTACAACTACTGAAGGATCAACTCGTATCGAACACTACATGAAACTACAAGAAGACGAAATGAAACTTTGCAGTCCTTTGATTTCATTTGGGCGGTTATTACTCAATAAATTAGCCCTAGTTGATCGAGCGGGGTGTTATTTCAACAAACTACTTCACAATCTTCCATCAAACCATTCAGATATATCATTTGTCCATAACAACATCGGTAATGCATATGCAGCGAAAGGTGAGTTGAACTTAGCACTGAAACATTATGAAGACGCTTATCGAATTTTTCGAGCTACATTGTCTGCGAATCATCCATTAATTGCTGGGCCGTTACACAATATGGGACTCATTTACAAACTCAAGGAAGACTTTGATTGCGCGCTTGAATATCTTCATCAAACTTTGTCAATAGAAGAGAAGAACTATCTATGTGATCATTTAGATAAATGTCATACTCTTTTAAATATTGGCAGTGTGTACCAGTCAAAAGGAGAACTAGACAATGCTCTAGTATGGTATAATCATGCTCTTGACATATACACGAGAGTCCTTCCTACTTCACATCCTGATATTGTGTGTAGCCTAGGATTGGTTGGATCAGTTTATGAAGAAAAATGGGATCTAGATCGTACCATCGACTTCTATCGTCGTCTAGAGATGGAAGAAGAATATTTACCAACTGATCATCCCGATCTCTCTGTACATCTCGATCGGTTGACTAAGGCCTACAAGAAGAAAAGCGGTAAGATTACGGCATTAATATTTTGTGAAAAACAGTTAGCCTCACAGAAGATGATTTCTGGTGATAACCATCCTCATGTTGCCTCGACGCTCATGACAGTGGAAGATATATGAGAAGCTACAGAGCAACGCCGATACTATAAAAAAGACTTGTCAGTCCGCGAAAAATGCACGCCTCGTAAGGAACTGCTCACAATTGATTGTCTTACAATGCTAGGTGCTATTGCTCTAGACGAAGGCAAGTTCGACAATGGTATCGCTCACTGGAAGTATATTCTAGATATACGGCGCCAACTTCATTCACCCGATCATCCAAAGATTGTTTCACAGTTGAAGTTTCTAGGAATAGCCTACTTTGAGACGATACATGACTACTCAGAAGCATTGAGATATTTCTCGGAAAGTTTAGCAATCTACCTAGCAAACTATGGAGATCAGCACGAAGATGTAATTCTAATTATAGAAAATATCCGAAAAATACGCCAAAAACCAAGAGCGTGAACCTAATACAGCTTGACTATATATTGTCACAATCAATGAAAACGAAATTTGATGTGTGACTGTGGTTGTTGACGTTTGGGTGTGTGTAAGTCTTCACTTTACTCACACTCTTTTCGTTATATTAGTCTTTTCTGTATCGAAATGCTATCTCTAACAAGGAGGCAAACTCTTCTCGAATGCAAAACTCACCTAACCAGATTTAATATGCTTCACCAGATTATATATCTTGTTGTTAACATGAGCTAATTGAACGGTATTCACATGTATCGTCTTTCCTAAGATGAATGTCATTTATAAAATCCGAAGTATTAAGAGGGTGTGAGCGTGTGGATATGAATGTGGATGTCGGTGAGAGTGACAATATAATTGCATTCCTAACTCAGCACCTGCACCCATACGCTGTCGATGCAACGAACTGTCTTGTGATGAATTTTCCATGCGACGAATCATCCGCGACAAATTGTTCCAGCGGCAAACTGTATATTTAAGCTACGGATAAAACCCTGCCTGTATTGATACATCTGATCAAATCGTTATACTCTGTCTGCATACACGGTGTTTACTATCCTATAGTCGTTGTTTCTCTACCATCTACTGAAATAAAAACTTATCTTAAGCAATATTCATTTCGATCGACCTAAATAGAAATGCATATCCAATACATTTGTTTGATGCCCTCTCGACATAGAGCTATTGGTTATGAGAGCTCCACTCACTCTTTGCCTTATGAGAGAACGTTGTTTTGAGAGAGAAACTCTATTAGAGTTCAAACAGTATAGCTTCTATTAGAGCTCATGTCTAATATTCATAAATATGTAGAACATACTTAAAGTTTTGACAGTAATAGATAAAATTCGATTAAATTGAGTTAGTCAAGCTTCTGTTTCAGCCAATATATTTTATTTAATAAACGTGAACAATGACACATAATACCAACGCTTTTTCTGAAAATACTTCAGTAAAAAAATCGATGAAAAATTCATCACCTTGGTTACAACAATAAAGAAACTAACAATTATGTGAAACAAACACAATCTACATCGAATGTAGCTTAACAAATCAAAAGAAACTCAAAAACAGTTCGTTTCTTTGGAGAACAAACATGATTATGCTTTTATACGAGAGGAAATTGCTGAATAATAATATAACTGATATTATTATCTAAAGCATTTTACAAACTAAATAAGAACATAAAAATATCAAAAGAGATGATTTTACTATGTAGTGTTCGAATCTATCGAAATAAAAATGCATATCTGTCTGATATTATTTTCATATATTTCATCTGGCCAATAAATTCAATAAAGCAAAGAGACCTCTATTGTAACCAAAGACGATGAATTATTTCATCCAAAATTACTCGACAAAAAAAAAGAGTTCGCTGTCAAATGAATCGATTGTTGTTTATATGAGTCACATCCTACCAGATAAGTGTTTTCTTTTGTATCGAACAGAATAAATTTCAATTTTCTCACATAAAAATTTGAAATTTTAATGTTGAATATTTATAGTAGTTGAAGAAATATATTCTTATTGGTTTATTTACATAGAAACAGACGACATAAAATCGATTTCCCATAGTAGTCTTACTTATAGATTCGCAAAATTGATCATTTATCTACAATGGATAATGAAAGAATGGAACATCCATCATGGTTTAATACAAGATTAATTGAATCGGATTTATATCTAACAACGGAAGATTATTATTATCCAGGTAATCGTCCGAATATTTGGCTTTTACATGGAACAAATCGTGACATTCTTATTGATACTGGCCTTGGTGTTTGTAATTTGAAAAAACATTTGGAAAAAATAGAATTATTGAATAGTAATCGTGAATGTATTGTTATTTGTACGCATTCACATTTTGATCATAGTGGTGGTGCACATCATTTCGATAATGTTGTAATTCATCAAGGTGATTACGACGGTTTAAGTAATGGTGAACAATCAGCCACATTGAACTGGTCTCATTCAACTCATTATCGTGCATCACCCTATAAAAACTTCATACCAGAAGAATACAAAGTACCACCAACCAAATGTGCACCGATTTTTGATGGTCATCGCATAACTCTTGGTGATGATGACGATGATGAAATTCAAATAAAACATGTGCCTGGTCATACACCTGGAAGTATTGTTTGCTATTATCCAAGAAAAAAAGCTTTATTTACAGGTGATTTTGTTTACGACTGCGGAAGTGGTGGATGTTTGTTCGATTGGGCACCAACATC
Organism: Rotaria sp. Silwood1; assembly: GCA_905250075.1. Classification (NCBI taxonomy): domain Eukaryota; kingdom Metazoa; phylum Rotifera; class Eurotatoria; order Philodinida; family Philodinidae; genus Rotaria; species Rotaria sp. Silwood1. Next base: position 3,030,962 of record CAJNOP010000008.1, on the reverse strand, counting down.
ATGTACTAAAGATTATTTACAAAGTGCTAATCAGATGATTGATTGGTTAAATCAACATGAAATAGATAAAATTTATCCTGGACATTATGGAATAATGAATGTACAGCAAGTACAACAATTATTAAAAGAATATATTGAAACAAAAGGATAATCGAGCGTATTAACAATTAATTTTCATTTTCAAATTCAAGAATTATTTGAGAGATTTTGTCTGTAAATGACAAGACAGTAATATTTTTAAAAATGTTTTATTTATTTTTTGTCAAATGCAATATACAGGAATACCGGATGGAGGACAATTATTTCATTCACATTATACGACTTGAACTTTGTAGATATAATAGAAATACTTAATATATATTTATATAAATATCCAAATGATTAGTCGAGTGAGTTACAATAATCAAAAGAATTCAAAGTGAAAAAAAAATGGAAATTCCACTTCGTCAAATTCTGTAAGAGGTAAGAAATGGTTCAATAGGATCAACAAGATTATGATGTGCATAAGTGATAAAATTGTGTTGTTAATGCTCGTTCAATATGATGCTGGAACGGCCATCGTGCCTTCTTTATTTCATTATTCAATACATCATCATATACAATGCTGATCAGAATTGTAAAAACAAAAAACTTTAAAATTTTCTCTAATGCTGAATATACAAATAATAATTCGATCAATTTAAACACAAGTCTGCCTGTAGTCGTGAGTCTTCTTTTCATCGAAATCCATGTTCAAGACCAGATCCAGACCCTCACCTATATCATCTATTATGCCATGAGATCATCGAACTGTACTGGTTCATCGTCTTGTAGGTGCTTCTTATTGAGATAGTTCACCCAATTTCCAATAAATTCAAGTTTGATACTCTGATGACTACCATTAAAATTGATTACAGAGATAAGCTAAACCATGAGAGTGGGTAATCGCGATAGTTACTTCTTCAGCTACCACTAAACCCATATCCATACTTTAGGCAAGATCCATAATTCGAATATTCAAATTGAATTAATGAGATATATACCCCTGAAATAGTTATGAGAGTACAGAAAAGGAAGTAATCATTAACAACTATCTCTATTTTTTAAAGCTATATTCTTTTAATGAGACAGTTAAACAATGAAAATACTCGATAACTTTTTCTCATAGAGTCAGAAGGCATTGAATATCTGATTTTTCAATAAAGCAGAACATTTTATGATATCATTAATAAAACTGCCTTCTCCATCCCGATTTTGTCAGACTATTGATACTACATAAATTTTCTTGGAAGCTGAAAAAATCAAAGTCGAGAATGAAGAAAACGTTTGATTTATTGACTGCGTGTGGATGCTTTTCTTCTTCAATGAGAATAATTACTTACGTACATCGTTCGTAAACATATCATTTTTTCCTCGAAAAAGAATGACGAGAAAAATTAGCGATATCAATTAACCGTTGTTTGCTATTCAGAAATGGATCATGTTATAAAAAATGCAAAAAAAACATAATGATGTCAAAGTTGAAATAAATTATATTCAGTACTGATTTGAGCAAAAGAACCAGCTAGAACAGCATCAATGTCTGTATTCAACTTATTTTCAGATTATTCATCAAATTATGCAGTTTGACATGAGAACTAATGTCAGTTGCAGCTGCATGTTTTTTTATGTATTATTATAAACATCGTTCAGTACAATTTTCTACTTTGGCACTGGCATTTTATCAAACTAATAACATTTCGACGAAATTCATTCATTGTCACCATGTAGAGTGGAAAAGAAGACATATGATAAGTATAAAGGATAGAATGGAGGATTTGAAGATTTTAAGTACGCTGTTTTATGAAAAAAGAATGCAAATCCTACACTTGCTGGTATTGTCATGATGCAAAAGCGACACGTTGTAAGAACGAGTGTTATTGTTATAGCTCGATGTTGTATTTGTGAATTTTGAATTGAACTTTGTTGACGTTAATGTACCCAATGATATATTATACCAGTGTTAAAAACTGTCATTAGAACAAATTGTATACAATTATATACAACTAAATGGATACGATCCCAAAGAGGATAAATTGTATAGAAAATGGAATTAGCATTGATCGATCCATTGGGTTCTTTAAAGCAAGCAAACGGAAAAAAGTGAAAATTAAATAAGGTTAATGTACTCAGAATAATAGTAATGATGATGCGAACATTTTTTAAATTACTAAACCATGTTCGATGAAGATGACGCAATACTATATATCGATCAATACATACTAATACACGCAGCCAGGCAGATCCTTGTGGAGTAAAATAGTTGAGAAATGCAGTTAATGTTCACCAACCGACATAGTACCTATGCAATGTAAAACCATGAACTTCTTTAAGATAATGGTCAAGATCCCAACCATAAAGCATTAGGATATCGAAAATAGCTATACTACGTATAAAATAGAGTGTCGGACGTTGTTTTGCATCATGAAAAGTGGATTGACAAAGAATGAATAATGTGAACAGATGAAATATAGTACCAATAATAATCAAAACCAAAGGATAATAAGCAAAAAGAGCATTGCTTTCCATATAATATTGGTCGATAAAATTCGCGTGATCATTCATTGTGTAACCATTAATTCTCTTGTATACAAAAGCCAATCTAATTTTGATCAAAGGTATTTTCCCAGGTCAAAAAAGCACTATCGTAAACGGTCGTATACGACGAAATACGTCTAGAAACGGTCATCGTACACGACGATCGTATACGATGAACGTATACGGTGCCATACGTTCAAATACAATCAACGTATACGTTGAAATAAACGACTGCCGTGCACGAGTGTAGTATACGACTGTATATGGTCGTAAGTTAGTCGTAAGTTGAGCTACATGTGTCGCCCATACCCAGGTCGAAAAATCACATAGTAAGATCAGTTATGAATTCTTGTATGATCCTATTCGATGTTACTCAAAAATCGTATGTGTTCATACAAGATGATACAAAAAATCATATAAAAAATTGTCGTCTTTGAAATCTGATGTCAATTCTTCTAGCAAGTTTCTTAGATGCTCCAACACTAAAATATTGTATGATTATAAAAAAATCGTACAGTAAGGTTTTAACTGATTTCTTTAAAAACATACATTCTCGTCATGTTTCACCTTCCCGGGCAGCTATAGTTCAACTTAACTTCACATAGCCCAGATCTTTTTACTTACTGAACTCGATGCATAGGTGCCTACACCGGCAGTTATCATTACATAATAAAATTCATAGCATAATAGTCACAAAAACTCATGCATAAAAAATTTTACTCGCTATACCGTTAACAAAGAGAAATAAAAAACAAAAGTTAAGATTTTCTACATTACCAATATAGAAAAAACAAAAAAACTAAAGAATATGATCATCCGCATTATTAATATGGAAAAGTAAGAAAAAAAATGCGACTTTTTGTACTACTAATATAGAAAAATAAGAAAGAAAAATTAGCATTTTCTATATTATTATTATTATAGACGAGTAAGACACAAAACTAACTGTTTCTATATCATCAATATAGAAAAATAAGAAATACAAATTAAGATTTTCTATACTATTAATATAGAAAAATTGAAAAATAAAAAATATTTTCTATATCAGCAATATGCAAAAATGAGAAATAAAACAAATAGTTATCTTTGTTACCAATGTAGAAAAATAAAAAAAATAAGATTCTCATATCACCAATGTAGAATAATAAGATGTGAAAATCAGCATTTTCTATATTACTACTATAAACAGATAAGACACAAAACTAACTGTTTCTATGTCATCAATATAGAAGAATAAGAAATAAAAATTAAGATTTTCTATATAACCAATATAGAAAAATAAAAAATAGGATTTTCTATATATCCAATATAGAAATATAAGAAATAAAACTTAAGATTTGTCATATCAGCAATATAGAAAAATAAGAGGTAAGAAGTTAGCATTTTCTATATTATTGTTATCGACAAATAAGACAAACAATATCTGTTTCTATATCTGTTCATACCAAGAGAAAACAGATGTCGTCTGTTTAAAAAAATGTAATTTTTATCAGTATCAGACACATTTATTCCTTTACAAATTTTTTTTTTCTGACACTCAATTGAAAGGAATAAAACAAATATACCTCTTATTTAAAACTATGTTCGACGTTTTTTCTTCGATCAAGTATAGATTTGAACACAGAGATATTACTCTTCAGTAATAATATCTGTAACGGCAGCAGACATAGCCTGTCTATTTTGTATACATGTATGTATATCTGCATTCTTTTTCCATTAAGTACTCAATTCTTAACATCAGATAGGTATCTCGTATTTGATATATATGAGCTTTGTCTTACATAAAGTAATCAGTTTATAGCAGTAAAAGGATGAATACTTCCTACTTTATACAGTCTGTTTTCATTTCATCTAATATTTAGCTATACGGATAGAGAGACATTCAGATAGTACTATACTGTATAGTCGTTATTGTCAACGAGTAATTCGTTTATGAAGTAGAGAGATATTCCTTACCCAATAGAAATTAGTTAGATGATATTAGATCTTCAGTTTTGAATGAGTCTGAAATCGTTATTTTTATCAATTTATATATTTTTTAATGTTGACTTCAGCATTAGTATAGTAAATTATACATTAGATTATATCTAATACTAATATTTCGATTGTATAAATAATTTACTATTTGATGAATTTTCTTTTTTTTCCTGGATTAGATGAATATTATTTTTTATTTTTAGACTAGATAAATTTTATTTTGTTATCTTTAGATTAAATAAATTTTTTTTTTATTTTTAGATTAGATAAATCTTATTTTATTATATTTAGATTAAATGAATTCTATTCTCAGATTGGATAAATTTTAACTTTTATTTTTTAGATTAAATAAATTTATTTTTTATTTTTAGATTAGAAAAAGTTTCAATTTTATTTTTTAGATTGAATAAATTTTACTTTTTAGATTGAATAAATTTTATTTTTTAGATTAAATGAATTTTATTTTTTTGTTTTTAGATTAGATCAACTTTAACTTTTATTTTTTAGATTAAATAAATTTATTTTTTATTTTTTAGATTATCAAAAGGACAAATAAAATCATAAAGTATCAATGTAATGGAATGGGGATGTCCAATTTGGCTGGAAGTTCAAGTTCTTGTTTTTCGTGCAGCTTTGGTGATATATCATCAAAGCTGCATGAGAAATAAGAATTGGGAGCTCCAGTCAGACTGGCCACAACAAAGATTAACTTTTTCATCTTTGCAGAGTTGGGAGGGGGGAGGGTAGGTAGCAAAATTTTGAATGAAATACGATGACAATCCACATAGTATACGACTGTGTGCGATCGTTTACGGTGGTCGTATTTCGTCGTATACGACACGACGATATACGGTCGTAAATCTGGCGTCAAGTAATACGGCGAAATACGGTCGTATACGATCGTAATTTACACCGTATACGACCGTACACGATCGAATACGACGTCGTATACGATCGTTTACGGCTATCGTAATGCTCGTCCTGGGTTTCATCAGATCGAACGATCAACAATTCTATTGCACTCAGATTAATCCGGAATATTACAGCTATTTAACATATGCCTGTTTTCCATTAAAACTAATTGGGTTGTAATTATTTTTATTTTTAGCAATTATACATATGTGACTCAGTATTCTTTTTCTTGCGGTGTCAAATTCGGGCAAACACAAATATTTCCTATCTCGATTCAACTTGAAGTTATTAATGAGCTGGATAATATCTATTGAAATATTCACTTTTATTAGGGTCGATATATAAAAAAAGTTATTTATTCTTTTTTACTGCTTCTTTTTATTTCATACATATATCTGACCCCACATACAACAACGAAAAATGTCCGCACACACGTATATATATATATATTCTTTTATCCAGGGAAAAACACGTACATATATATCAGTGGATGACTAGGTATTATGTTAACAAAGAAAAAGATATATCTAGTCATCATAGATCAAAAGAAAATAGAATCAAGTACAAATGATATAACTATAAGAAAGGAAAATAAGAAAGAAAACGAAAAGACCTAGACAAGAAAAATAGAGTGGAACGATGTGAAGGGCGAGCCCGTAACAACTTTGTTCTCAGAAATATTTCTGTATTGCATCGTCTTAATATTTTGAACAAGACTACTATCTATGTTCAATTCATAATTAAATGTAATAGATGGAATGACACTTCCGTTTCATTAAAAAATGTAGTGTTCATTCAAACGAATTGTACGCATTTTTCTTGTCGAATGTCGTTCAGAAATCAAAATATGCATCATTGTAAAAGTTGAAATGAAAAATCATTGAGAAGAATCTGACTTATGGTACAAAAAAATGCTTTCGCATCATAGAAGAATCCTGCTGAAAAAAACTGGTGTCTGCAAAGTTTTTTTTTGGAAACGATGCATTATTTTGCTGTTGAAAAAAATCATTTTCGAAGCCAAGATTAAGTGAATTTCTAAAGTTCTCGTACTATTGTAGGATTCATAGGCGATGGATTAAAGCTGCCTGATTCAAAGCACAAAATTCATACAATACAACGCTTTTGCTAAGCTTCAATAAACGATATATTTTGAAAAGTCATACATTTTCCCGTTGAATCATAATAATATCACTGTATATATTTATTGATAAGTGAGTACAATTTATTTTTTTTTCATCGTATTTGTCTTAACCAAATCATGAACAATTATGATTCCAACGGCAAATCTAAGTAGATTCAATTTATTAGAATATTTATCAGAGAATACTTCTTACTGATACCTAGTTTTTGAATTATATCAGAGTAATACTTTTCAATTTTGCCGATGAATCTCTGTTAGGTAAAAGAAATAGGCACTTCATCGAACCAATGTCAACATTCTAATAGATCATGTAACTATGTATCAGTAGATCAATCACTACGGACGATAATATAACTATCAATCGTCTTATTCGCGTGCGAATCAAGAATAGAAATAGCAGCGAAATAAGTCTACTACACGTATCGAGCTCTGAATTTAACTATAGATTATTCCGATGAATAGACAGCAATGCTGTCGTTATGCCTAGGAAGAAAGCACGATTCACCAAGATATTAGAGTTTGTTTTCTGTGTTATCAAAAATAGAACGTTTACCCTATTAAATTCCAGAAAAAAACAAGTTTTTTTCTTAATAACAAATTAGATACATTTAAGTTCTTCAGTTGTACTGTCTAAGTGAATCGAGAATATAATATGATCTGTGCAAGTGGTGGTGGTTACATTGCCTTTCGAGAATAGAAGTGGCACATTTATAGTTAGATATAGAATATGTTCTTATTAGCTGTGCATTATCAGTAAAAAAAAGTTGAGAAAAGATGTTAGAACATTTATATAATATCATCAACTTAAGGCGATCGAATTCCATTTCTTCTCGGTCAGGTTATTTGGAATCATTATTTGTGTAACGACATTCAAGCTGACAGTTTGATGGTCCAAATGATATCTTCAATCATTTGATTGTTTAAATGACTTCAATATGACGAAAGTGTCTCATATATGCAACTTAACTATTATGGATCGACAAAAGTTGAAGTGTCGATATTTGTTTGTATTTGTGGATGAGTTATTCGATAATCAGTAAATGCTTTGAAACAGTTGCTCATTCGAGAAGCTAAATTCGATTACTGATTCAATTTCATACGGCATATTAACTGTGTCTAGCTACACATCAGGTATCTCTAAGTGTCGATGTAGAAACAAATGGGTCCATGTTGATCGATGTCTTGAGATAATTAATGGTTTTGAGTCTCAGTGTTTCTCAAACCGAATTTGATCACTGACGAGCGAAATTGTCTTCTCATTTTGCATTGTTCTTTAGATATGACTTAAACAGATGAATTCAGTGCAGCGATACATAATTGAACCCAATTACAATTAATCAGTTTAAATTACATCGAAATATTCAGTTTAACCTTTTCGAATCTTCACTAGGATTCTATTAATCATATGAAGATTGATATTTTAGTAGACACGTTTATAGATTCAAAATTCATTATGAACTCAATATGGTAAACATTATTAAATATTTGACGTTTCATTCGTCAAATCCAGCAACAATTTTGATTATCAGAGTTATTCATAACACTTTTTATGACCCACAACATGAAACTGATTGGCAGCTGAATGATAAACAAATATATTTTCGTGATAAAAGATGAATCGCTTGCGGACAGTTTTCACCAAGTCAGTATTTTGAGTTGTTGCTCTACTGAATCAGCTATTCACTAATTAGCATCTGTCAAGTCGTATGCTTCCAATCTTGATTAACATCATTTTCGATTGACAACCATTCCAAATTAGACGAAATTTGAGTATCACCGATAGAGGTCAACCAACTCATGATTGTTTGATCTCAGTATTGGTCATAAATTGCATAAACCAAACAGTAGTTTTTGATAAAAGTTTCGGAAATTTTGAAAAGCTTTGGAAACGGCTGATATACAATTTTCCCAATATTTTGGAATTTATTGTGTGACTACACATAAAAAATTCATGTGATCTACACTGACAAATTCGTATTATTCTTAAATAATGATCGTTTCCACAATGTTAATATTTCTAAGACTACTTTCACTCCCGGACATTTCAAATCAAAGACCATCCTTACTAGATGCTTCTCTATTCATAATGCTATTCGCCATCATTTACTATCTTTGACTTGCACTTATAGTCCACCTCTTTTTTTTATTCTCTTTATTGACGAGACCAAAATATGCTATGACTTACAATAATAATTAAATCGAATTTGAGCTGTTTCAACAAACAGAAAATGACTAATAATTGAAATCCGGTTTTGTATTCTCATTGAACACAATATCTGATCATGGATACCTTACCATTTTTCAAGTTAAATGATATCATCGAATATGTTTTTCAGGTGTTTTTTCTGAATAGCACGTTATACTCTCTAAATCTTTCATGAGAGCTCATCTTGATAAGGGAATGATAAATCTAAATTATAAAGATGATTTGAATATTTGACATTGACCATGGGCAAAATTACCTAACAACAAAAAATTAGCAGTTCGAGATTCGAAAAATATTTAAATACCGTAGTATTATACTCTTTGTGTGAGCCGATCACTCTTCACATAATATTAAATTGATAGAATAGCATGGAACGATAGGTTATTTTAAAAACTAATAGCACATCAAAAAGTTTTTTTTTGTAAAATGAAAAAAAAGTTTTTTCTTTTTTTTCGCAAATTTTACCATAATAGAATTAAATTTGAAAGTTATTTTTCATTGTGTCTCTTACGACTATTTTCAATCAAAAATATACAATATTTTCGTCGTTCGTCACTGGAACAAATGCTGGAACAACTGCTGGAACAGGATTCAACCAGCGTCGAAGATGAAATGTTACAAAAATCATGTTCCAAGCTAGACAAGTTGCCGTCAGATAGGGAGGTACACAGTAGACATATAGACGGACAATAAGTATAAACAGTTTCATGAGAAGAAAAATAACCAGATAGAATATAGAGAGTTGTGTTGATGTTTCACGCATTTCAAGATCATCAAGCTTGCTATATGGATTTTTTATGCCCCAAAGAATGAAAATAAGACTAATACAGATGATAATTGTTGTATCATTAGACATTTGAAGCAAAAGTGGAAGACCAAACGTTAACAGAGCACTAAACGCCATGATTAAGGTACATGCATAGTATACAGATGTTTTCATCCAATTCCAAAGTGTCAGAAAAACATAAATCGTAGAAGAGGTTATTGCCGTGAGAAAGCCAAGACAGAATAGCATAAAGAAGATATGAGGTGCCGTTGTAGGATTTCGCAAGACCAATAGTAACACTGTCAAGATTTGATAAAGCCAACCATGTTGACGTGCTTCAAACACCGCTTGAATTCCTGGTAGATTAACTGTGGGTGCTCTAGAGCCTTCTTCTATACATCGCTGTATCCAAGTTGTAAGCCAATTTCCAGCGATCGGCGTTTGTTCAGTAACATTAGTATCATTAATCCCATTTTGTGTGTGCAAATGTTGTGGGAATAAATGACTCAGATTTTCTTGCAAACATTTTTGTGAATGACTTTCAAACAATCTTGGCTCTACAGCACATTGACATAGATTACATTGAACTACCGTAGGTTTGCACAACGATACATGTTCATCAAGTTGATCTATAAGCACTAATTGTTCGCACAACTTACATCGTTTTGTTCGAAACTGACAATTGGTTTGCTCATGTTGTTCTAGTGAATCATACGTTAGAATTTCTTGGCAACCAAACTGAATATTACGACAACGAATACGTAAACGACCCAAGATTGATTGAATATGAGGTGGAGCTCGTTTTTCTGCATATGGAACACATCGAAATGGGCAAGTAGTCGAATTTGTATGGAGCCATGTTCTTATACATTTACGACAAAATAAATTTTGACACGAAGAACATGAACATGGCTTCCATAATAGATACCCACATATCGAGCAAAAATATTCCTTAGGCAAAAGAAAGTTGTCGTTGACGATCCGATCTTGATCAATATATCCCTCCTCCAAATCGACATTTAGTGTAGAAGTCATTTTTCTCGAATCATTTATATTAAAAGAGCCGTATATTGACTCTTATATACTGAAACTGAATATGAATCAAGTTGGAAAAAAAACATTGCATTGATCATCGGCTGCTTCATTCAATTGTTGAGTCGTCATTAGACATTGCGCCATACGATTGCAATTTATTGCTGTAAATTTGGAAAAAACCAAGTAAGTAATTCTGTATAATGTGTAATATTACACATTACTCAAGAATGGGAAGAGAACAAACAGGTAAAATTCAGAAGGTAATCCAACCACGTGTAATTGAGTCGTAAAAAGACACTTATGTGATCAAACTCGTAAGCGTTGACAATCTATTGCGATTGGTTGGGGACATTTTAAATAGTTGAATAAGACGCAATTAATTGACGATTATTAATATACTGGCGATTAAGCATAAATAATTGCGATATTTAAAAAAAGACCTAAAAATCATCTACATAAAGGATATTCGAATATATTATTTTTTGATTTCTGCAAGCAATAAAAAAAACCTATGAAGATTGTAAGGTCTAAATGCCAGTCGAATGTCGCAAGATTCGTACGATGTGCTCTTACAAAATCATACAAATATCTTAGTGTTAGTAAGTGTCATATTTATCTGACGATAAGATGCTACTGTGAGTCTTAAATCATTCTTACCATGAACTTCTTACCAAGTGAGATTACCTCAATCTTATACGATAGTATAAGTTCATAGTTTTAGATTCCACTTATATCAGTAGTTTTTATAAACATAGTTTTGCGCATTTCAATAAATATTCAAGTGATTAAAGTGTTGTGATTTTAGAACCTACTCTTATTAAAATTGAAAGTACATCTTCTATCTATAGCGATACTCATCAAGTGAAAAACTAAGCCACAGATAATTCAATCAATTAGATCAAAGAGAAGTTGGTTACTGCTTTTCTTAGATTGTTTACTTTATTGTTTTAGTCAATTTTAACGATTAAATTGAATTAAAATATTTTGTTCAATGTCTTTTCAGCTCGTTCTTGCGTTTTCATTTAGTTTTCGTAAATTTTATAGATACATATACATATCCAAGTAACTACAGTGCGTGCCAATTGATTTCCCCCCTCCCCCCTTTGTTTATTATTGTTTTTATTACTATACTTCTTTTGTTTAGTTACCTACTGTATATAACGAGAAAGCCCGGAACGCGCTGCATCTTTCAGTATATTTACGTTAAAGATCAAATGCAGTTTAAAGTGTAACAAATGTATTAGAAAAAACAGTAACATTCTTTTTAGTACAATACTGAGTGTCCATAAGGTTATAACATGCTTCATTTCGCATATATCTCGACTTAGATGAATGATAAAATCTTGAATTCTTTTCCAGAAGATGCGCCGTGGAAAGCTCGATAAGAACTGTATGATTGAATTCCTTTTTACCTGTTCTAATAGTTTTTCTTATACTCAAAATGAACAACTCGCATGACAGTGTTACATCCCATCATATTGAAAATTTTGGAAAGATTTCTTTGTGTTGCATATATCTCGCCTTGAGAAAATGATAGAATGCTGAATTGTTTTTAAATGATGTGCTGTCGAAAGCTCTACAAAAACTGTATGAACAAATTCCTATGACAAGTCAAAAAAGTCTTCCAAACATTGTCAATATGACGGAAAGTGACACTGTTATGTAGATTGTTCATTTTGAATATAGGAAAAACTATTAGAACAGGTAAAAAGAAATTCAGTCATACAGTTTTTATAGAGCATTTCAGGGCGCATCTTCTGGAAAAGAATTCAAGATTTTATCATTCATCTAAGTCGAGATATATGCGAAAGAAAGCATGTTATAACCTTATGGACACTCAGTATTGTACTAAAAAAAACTGTTACTTTTTTTTCTAATACACTTGTTACACTTTAAACTGCATTTGATCTTTAACGTAAATATACTGAAAGATGTAGCGCGTTCCGGGTTTTCTCGTTATATACAGTAGGTAACTAAACAAAAGAAGTATAGTAATAAAAACAATAATAAACAAAGGGGAGAGGGAAGGGGGGGAATCAATTGGCGCGCACTATATAAGACTTCCAATAAAATAAGATGATAGGAACGGAGAAAAGAAAAAAAATTGCATGCAACGTTGTAGAAAGTTCTGTAGTGTCATGTATAACTTTCACCAGATTTCACACTAAGATGATACAAAAATCTTACATTATGATTTTTATTAGATGAAATGCCTAGCCACTTAAGTCCAATAATCACAAGGTAAGATCACACAAGATCGTACCTCTGATCTTACAGGACCATAAAAGATCAAATATCTCATTCGAAGATCCTACATGTAATTTCCTCGTCTGCCCAGGTCGAAAAATCAGATGTAAGATCTTCAGATCTTTAGGTAAGATCTCTGATATTATATGATCCTTTAATATCGGACGAAAATCGTACAAAAAATCTTGGTGTCTGCAAAAACTTATATCAAGTCTTAGCATGAGATTTTTCCAATAGCATACGGATAATATGCCCTTAGAAGAATCTTATTCCCTCGACTGAACGGAGGGTCATACGAAATAAAATGCGTTTGATTCTTTGTTTGCTTGAGGTCAAAAACAACATTTAAGAGAGATCAGCCTATTTTACGACTTTTTACTGATTCTGTCAAACTTTGCTATAGGTTATCGAGGACCCTGAATCCAAATCCTAAGCCCATTTCTTTGGCCCAGGTTTCATTTGTCGGGAGCCGTCCAATCAGAAACGAACTTTCTTATTTTGAGGCTTTTAGCCTTTTTGATGAAACTTTGCTATAGGTTATCGAGGACCCTGAATCTAAATCCTAAGCCCATTTCTTTGGTCGAGGTTTCATTGGTCTGGAGCCGACCAATCAGAAACGAACTTTCTTATTTTAATACTTTTTATTGTTTTGATGGAACGTTACTAAAGGAACGAATTCTTTCCTTTGGACGTGGTATGTTTTTCTCAAAGATCCTGCAATGGAGAGGTTGACTGAAGACCAAATGTGGAATAAAATGTGTTGAATATCTTAAGCACGGCATTTTTCCCTCGACTGAAGAGAAAGTGATATGAAACAAAATGCGTTTGTTTGCTTGTTTGATTGGTTGGTTGATTGGTTGGGGTTAAAAAAACATATATGAGAGGCAAGGTTATTTTAGGACTTTTCGCCGTTTTGATGGAACTTTGCTATAGGTTATCGAGGATAAGAAATCCGAATCTGAATCAGGTTTTCGAATTTCAGATCTCGAATCTTTTTGTTCTATGAGAAGTGATGCTTAGAAACTACTAGTAGTTTGTAATGCGTGATTGCAGTGTAACGAATCAAGAAATACGAAGATAAGATGGAATTAGAGTACTTGTAGAACAAACATTGAGGAATGAGTGTGACGATACGCAAAAAAATTGTTTATGTTGACAGGATTCAACGGCTGAGTTCACTTTTTAAGACCATTTCAGATTATCAGTAAGGTCATACTAATATGCTCTATTCCTGGATACTGATAAACTTGCAAAGAAAATTTCTGATGTCGAAGAATTTTTTCTAACGGATCAAACTTTCCATCGGTGTTTTAAACATGAACGATGGCTCGGTTTTGAAAATGGCATCAACCTTTCATGGGTGTAAAATACCTGGAAGTAGCGGCTAGCCATGAATGGTGTCCCTTTGAGTGGTCGATGAACGACTAGCTGCCGCTAAACTAGATTTACACAACATCTGTCTTGCGATATTTCTGTATAGCATCGAGCAAAGTGCTTAGAAAAGCGCCACTGAGACTTAATCAATGACGTTTATGTAGGGAATGACTCTTTTAAACATGGAGAAACTTGAGAGACGACGAGTATATATTTGAAACATATCTTGCTTGATATAGGAAATCTAGTACTCTCTGGTTACGAATAAAGAAGCTTTTGAAGTAGTTGAAGCGTGGATTAGTCATGCGTTGATTACGAAAGTAGTTATTTGTGAAAATGCGTTCAAAGATGGTACTAGTTCAGTGTGAGTCGCGCCACGCTTGAGCTCCAACAGTGAAATATAGTAGCTCTTGTTTCAATTTCACAATTTTTTTTGTGTGAGATATGGTCTATTAAGCTACTTTTTTGTGTAAAGTCATGTACTTAAGCTTTTGTTTATGACGAACTTCATGGAATCTCAGATTGACTAGCTAGGTAAGCGATTGAGACGCATAAGGAACAGTTCACAAGTATTTTCACTTTGGAATTTCTCATGTGATAAATATAGCCAGTTTTGAAACTAAGCCAAATCTAGGATCTAGTAAAATTTAAATGACAGTGCATGATCGTATAATTACGGGAAGAGAAAGATGCATAGCCAGCAGTTAGTCGCGAGTGACGACTAGACATGTGCGGGACCAGTCCCGGTCCCGGTCCCGGTCCCGGTCCCGGTAGCCGGGACTGGGACCAAAAAATAAAGCTTTACCGGGACCGGGACCGGGACCGGGACCAAAAATTAAAACTTTATACCAGGACCGGGACCAAAATTTATAATTTTACCGGGACCAAGACCTGGACCGGGACTGAAATCTGGAACTCTATGATATCCTTAACTATGTCGCTGAAGTTCTTCATAATATTAATCATCATTTTGCGCTGATACGATTAGAAGAAATATTTAGGATAACTATCGTTCAATTATTCGCTAGATGTCGTTTGCAGACAGAAGGAATTGAGTTTCTTGGCTCCGGAATTAGAACTGTGCCGAATTTATCGATAATAGAACCGTGATAAGTAAAAAAAAATATCATGGTCGGGACCGGGACCACTGGAAAAAATCTGCCGGGACCGGGACCGGGACCGGGACCAATGAAAAATTAATTACCGGGACCGAAGCGGGACCAGGGTTAGATCGGGTTTACCGGGACTACGATAGGGACCAATGGAAAAAAAAGTTACCGGGACCACACCGGGACCGGGACTGAAAAACCTTGGTCCCGCACATGTCTAGTGACGACCCATCGGAGCGCCGACGAGCAACTAACTGCTCCCTTAGAAATTCCTTGAAAATAACGATTTAAAAGCTTCCAATTGATTGGAAGAATCTCTACCGTTTAGATCTTACTGGTTTTCATGAGAGGAAGAACTGGCAAGAGGACTAACATGTGCATTTGAATGAAGTGTAAGAACATGTGGGTTGGACGTATTCAGCATCAGAAATCGAATATTTACTGAAAAACGTCAATAAAACAGTTTACATCGAATCATTAAAAGTAGATTTGAATGGAATCAAATAATATTTTGTCTTCATAGATACGTTGTCTGCCCATGAACTTGTCAATTTTTTTTCCGGCTATATGAAATTGATTGTTTCATCCCACGAAGACTCAGCATTGAAGCCTCACTCAAGTTGCATATACCAGATATTAGTTTGAACAAATATATTGTTTTAGTCTGATAGTTCCGCTAAATATGCCTTTTCATAGCGGGTACTGGCCAATGTGTTAATGAGTATACGCACTATCAAAATAATTTTCGAGAAGTGTAGCGCATCTTTACTGCAGTCGTGCTGATATGTTTTGTCTGCTGATTTTCTCTGCAAATAATATATACTACTTTTTTTCGTGGTCTATGGATATTGCTATGTCAGTATGGATCACGTACATTTCTTTTGGGTGTTGTTGATAGAGTAACATATTAAATGAATGAATGGTATAGCTAGCAGTATCACAAGGATATCAATTGCACTGTACATGTCGACACAGATGTGCACATTAATGTTAACACCAACACAAAGCCGTGTGCAAATGGTAGATACTATCTTACGCAAAGTATTTGCGGCAATAAAGAACTGCTGAAAGAGTGAAATATTCAGTCGAGGGTTAAGCGAGTCACACAGACTAGCGTTACTTGTGCTAAGACTTGATGTAAGTTTTGCGGACACCAAGATTTTCCATATGATCTTCGTTTGATGGTATAAGTTCGGATGAGATCAGACTTGAAGTCTGATAAGAGAGTGGGGGTGTGAGTACAGGTGGGTGTCAGCATTCATTCCTATATCCACACACAGCCACACTTACACTACACCCACACCTAATCTGAACATTTTTCGACCGAAATACTGTTTCCATGCTCCAACTATTTTCGATGTTTTACTTGCCAACTCCGGCGAAATCCAACTATTTTCGGCTACCAGAATCATTGACCTGTGAAGTAATTCCAACGGACTGATTTACGAGCTAGATCGTACTGGTTTACCATTGCCCAACCGGTTTTTACTCTGGTCAGCATCCATCGGTTGCTGTTCGATGTGCGTGTGACTCTTTGTATAACCCACACTCTAATTAATGCGCTTCTTCTTTTTATAGTACTATTATTAAAAGAGATAAAAATTCTTGGATAATATGCCATTTAAAACAACATTCTAAGTGCTCCAAGCTCACATAGAGATAATTCGGTAGAGACGATTCTGTGTGCATATAAACTAATTTTCGTTGAGGCCCAATACTTATGAGATACCCTCTATGATTTTGTTTGTGACACATTATCATTTTCCCTACTTTAGTAATGCAGCTCTGCGAATACTTACTACATTTATTTCTTTTTTAGATGGCAGAAATTGTTAGTAAGGAGAACATGACATTAAATATAAGTATGTATGACCTTTGTAAAAGTAATCAAATTGAAGAGAATCTAATATTCAATAATTATATTAAAACGATTAATCGAATGGGTGCTTTTGGTAATATAGAGTTACATGTTGCTAGTTGTGATAGACACAAGGAATCTATTCAAATGTTGTTAACAGATAATGTATTGCAATCACTTTTACAAAACATGTCAAATCCAGCAACATCCCACAATCAATCTAGAATAGACGAAATCGAAGAATTACATCAACAGGCTGCTAATTTATTGTATCCTCAGGAAAATATTCAAGAGACTGATTATATTCAATGGTCATTAATTGGTAATAATCTCATTAAAATAAGTAAAGAATTTCGTGAACAAATAGATTTATACAAAACGTATGATAATCAGCATCATCATATAACGAAATTACTGATCGAAATAATTGATTACTATTTAAATGAATATTTAGTTCAACAAGAACATTTTTCAATAAATGAAGCAAAAACAATCGAGTCTTGTTTTAAACAAGCAATTGAAGAGCAAAACTATTTAAAATATTTTATCAAAGCTTATACATTAACAAATAATTTTTATCGTATTCTAAATAAACATCTAGCATTATATATATTAGATTATTTTGATAAATCATCTTATTCTTCATTACCAACAAAATATCGTTTAATCAATTGTTTAGTGCATATTGTTACATTAGTAATCAATCATCCAGATATACATAAGTACAGATATGATGGTATTTGCTATCGTGGTGTATTAATGACGAAAAACGATTTAAAGAATTATGCTATTGATAATCACATCTTAAATCGATCATTTTTGTCAACATCAAAAAATCGTTCGGTTGCTGAAATATTTGCTGACAATAACAAACAAAATATTTTAGAGAATACATTAGAATATCATCATGATTTATCACAGGTATCTGTTTTATTAAAATATAACATCAAACAAAACCAAACAGCTATTGATATTGAACACTTATCAATGATACGAGATGAAAAAGAAGTATTAATATTACCATTTTCAGTATTTCAAGTTAAACATATAATTAACAATAGTCCAAAAATGTTTCTACGAGCACTATATGAAATTGACTTAGAAGAATGTGAAGAAGATAAAGAAACAAATAACAAAAAAAAGAAAAGTAAATAATCTCACTAACACAAACAATTAGCATTCAAATACGTCTTTTCAATGTAAAAAGTACTCTTTCATTAAAAAATTCTATCGATTCACAATCCATGATCGATTGTATTTGTCCGAGATTTTAATGGCTCACACAATTTTCAGTAATCATAAAAAATTTAAATGCCACATACATATGATACTTTTCCTATTCGTATTTTAATCTTCATCAATTATGTCCTGCTAAATCGTCTGTGCTTTCGGAAGGTTTTCTTATGTATGTGATGAAGAAATCTGTCCAAACTATCATTTACTTTTGAGATGCAATTTCTTTTATTTCGTAGAGACTATTGAAATTCAAAGCATTTTACAGTGTCTCATCGACATAAGCTTTTTGTTTTTGATTTATGACGATCTGATTAAGTTTTCGACTAATGATAAGATAGTTTAAAACTGCACCGTTTGCTGAATCGTCTTGAATTATGTTATCACTATTTGAACGTCTAGTAGAATCATTCCAGTTTCAATGGGTTTTACTTAATGAGACAAGTTATATCTCAAAAAAGAATGAGCATCTCGAGAGATTTTCTTGTGAATGATTGTTAGCATTCTACTTTTGTGAGCAGTATGAATCAAAACATCTTCGAAGTAGAGCACTGAAACTTGTTTTGACAAAGCTGTCATTGAGTATTATGACATATTTTCGTAAGATCGATTTATCGAGAATTTTTGGCAAACATGAAAAAGTCGTAGAATATCAGAAACTCACCAATAAAAAGGACCCAACACTATATTCTGTAGTGATACATCCTTGACGATAGCATTATCTCTGTATAATTTTTCGATCAATTTCTGAGAGGTCTGCTCCAAAAATAGTAGTTTTCTGGAGATTTTTGATTCCAAAATATTCCTAAAATCGTTATAGTCACTTTTCAACTCAACTGGTATCTCAAAAAAAAAATATCTTGATCCTCGACCCTCTGATTAGTTATGGCGGATTTTTCTCCTGCGAAATACAGCTTCAACTATATATCTCTCTACCAGTGTAAAAGGCATTCTAATTTCTTGATATCTGTCGAGTGAAGGCGATCAACTGTTCAATCGCTTTTAAGACAAAACTTATTCGATGCAGGTAATCTTTAAGGCTGATTTCGAATATCAACCATCTACTTTGTAGAACGCTGTGAGTTGAGTAAAAAAAAATACTTTTTTCAAACTTTGAACCATTACAAAGGAAGCTAGATGAATAGAAAAACTTAATTCTTATGATCTCTTACACTTATCTTTGAACAGTTACATTCCAGATTTTTAGGTAATAACTTTTGTCTTCTTCATCTTAGATGTCGCTTGATTCATTTTCAGATTGTGCATTCAGCTTTTAATCTATTGGAAGCTATATTATAATAACCTATTCTTCGATTCTTCTAACTAAATAAATTTATGACTACCAAAAAAAGAATTATAAAAGAAATTTTGACCAAAAAAGTTTTTCACTCTGAAAAAATAGTTTTCTAAAAACTCAGATCATTGAAGACTTAGCGGCTAAAATCATTTTGATATTTGGAGGTAGCATGGTCAACTACCTAAAAGTCGCTAGTGTTGGCTAAAATACGGTTGACGAGTTAGTTATCATCCCTTGTTAGAGCGTGATTAACCACACTTGGAGATTATACCATGTACGATTCCATTTTGTCGAAGCTTTGATAAAAATGCTTAGAAAGTAAGTTGAAAACGAATGGATTCAAAATCATCGCATGTCAAAGGTAACAGCTTGAAGATTTCAATATTTTTTAAGGAAAAAAAAAGTTCCAAATGAGAGAACTGTATCTGAGCAAGTTTAACGTGCCTTATCATCAACTTCCTTTATCGAAGAAAGCATAGCCATTAAGTTGTCAGATGAGAAATATCATAGAGATGGAGATACTGAAAGAAATGCGATGTAGGTATCTGAAGACGAAATCTGTCCTTGTTTCATACCTCCATCCTTTTCAAGCATCTGAGAACAAACCTTGATCTTGCAACCAACCTTTTATCATAGCATGTGTACTGAAATTTTCGTAGTAAGGTTTGTGGATTACAGTGATAGTAGTACTTTTGAGTCAGTACTTGATACACGATGTCTCTAGTATTTGTTTTCTTTCAGTAGAGAGAAAGAGAAAAATTTTGAACGAATATATAAGGTGTATCTGTTTTTTTAGGTAAATGGTTGACGATGTGTTCGTATCTCGCAACAGAAGGAAGAACTAGCAAATATAAACTTTTAGTGGGCATTATTACATTGTTTATTATTTTAAGTTTGGTCGTAGTTATAGGTTTCGTAATCTTTAAAACAAAATTCAATAGGAAACCAGAAAATGTACAAGAGAAACCAGCAAAGGGTATTTTCTATTCCATTTTCTACACTAGATTGTAGCAATATGTATTTTGTTAATTTTTTTTGAAGCTAGCTGTCCAACAATAATAAATCGATCTGTTTGGAATGCTAGTGAACCAAGAGATTATAGTATTTTATCAACACCTGTGCCTAATGTTGGCATACATCATACAACCGGTCCACAATGTACCACACTTGATTCTTGCATATCAATAACACAATATTGGCAAAGATTTCATATAGATACAAGGAATTGGTCCGATATTGGTTATAATTTTTTAGTTGGTGGTGATGGTTATGTATTTGAAGGTAGAGGATGGAATTATACGGGTGCACATTGCAACGGTTATAATCCACAATCAATTGGTATATCCCTTTTGAAAACTTGGACAATTTAATATTTTAAGTTCTTTTTGTTAAGGTATTGGTGTTATTGGTGATTATACTTCTATTCAACCATCTAAATCGTTAGTAAATGCTGTTGTATCATTAATTACCTGTGGTATTTCATTTCGTTTTATTCAAGCAAATTATACTCTTCTTGGACATTGGGGTTATGGTATTACTGAATATTATATGCTTTATTTAAATACATCTCAAAGTATACAATATTGTTTACCAAAATCGACAACTCTTTCACCGAAATAATTGGACTGATTTTTTTCCTGTTTACTCATGAATAGAAACATCTGCTTTTATTCATGCTCTTATGTACAGTTTCGTTGTTAGAGCATCTGGATAAGATAAACTTGTACAATTAAGGCTGCACATGTTCAGGTTGAAATTTGATTTCAATTATTACAAACTTGAAAACCAGTTCTTCAAGTATTCACCTGATCAAATCAAATATTCGAGTCTGTGCGCTTATTTCTTTCTGTATTGTGTCAATTATTTCATATTTTCCATTAGAGTTAGGATACTACTAAGCATACACGATATGGATAGTAATGAACAAAAGGATATGTGTAGCTCAAACGCTGAAACTGAGGGGTATATCAACAGTATATTCAAAAGCTTTCCATTGAATGTATCTTGTAGCTATATTTTCCTTACCAAGAAAACTCTTGTAGGTGTGAATATTTGTGTCGATGTAGGAGCGTACTTCACACTCTGGTTCGCATGTAAAACAAACATAGACTTGTCTTCATTTGTTTCGTATTGGCGGAAACAAATATGCTAATATATTTTTAGTACGAATCTTCAGAATATAACAACTTATTAAAATCGAAAAATAGTTTAGATTCATTTTTTTGGAACATGGTTACTTTAATATCTAAAAACAAAACAACATGAAATAAAATGCTTTATGTAATAGTTCAACCATCACTACTGTCTTGAAGTTGTCGATGATTGTAATGAATTATCAGAATTGAGACAATTTTCAGGATATTAACTTTTTCTATTCATTTAACTATTTTAGGTTTTTTAACCTATCCAAACCATTCTAGTGTGCCTTCCTCGATAACTTTTCTAGCAAAAAATGCTAAAAATTTCAGGAAAGTTGTATTTATAGTCTAGCGAAAACATTTGAGCTGATAAAAACCGCATTCAAATGCAGATTTTTCTAATTCTTTTTCATGCAATGACCCATATGAATTATCTTTCATCAAATGTAGTCCATTTTGATTCAGGTCTAACCATGTATCGAACTGATATTAAACAACTCCATCTAGCAATAGAAAATCATGTGTCCATGGTTACTTTTTTCTCTGCCTGTCTCGGCCTGCGCATATTTATTTTTCCTGCAGCATGTAATTTTCTGAAATGTATCCTATTTAATAGCCGAACGAGTATGACACTCATTCTCACCGTACTATTCGCCAATATTATCCGGCTATTATTTTCAAAAGGATTGAATAGGTGCTCCTTATGTGCAAATCGATATTTGGACTTTTGAATATGAAATAAGATGAATATATGAACGAGGCCAACCGATGAACCAGTATTGTGTAAAAATGATGATAATAATAGTCAATCTGTGCTTGATAATTTGAAAGAAGACACTTAGAAAAAGACGAACTGATATAAACTCAGTCTACTTATCCGTGAAGTACGTAATACGGTCTTCATCAAAGAACACCTAAAACGTTGCATCAATCAAGGAATTATGGGTGGCTATAACATGCTCCTTGATGATCTTAAAATTGGACGAAAGAATTCAGATTATATGTCTACTCCCACACCTACACACTAAAACGGAATGATCGAATCATTTTGTGTTCTCAATGAACTTTATTGCATCAATTCATGATAAACATGACGAGTGTCACTCAACCTTATTCTCATTACCTTTTAGTGATATTTGAAAAGATGAATGAAAGCCATCTTTGCAAGTAAGAGGGCAAATCAAATCGTTCATTTTTTTTCATGTACGATTAAATTATATTCTGAATTATATCAATCGTCACAACAAGAACAAAATCACGGTTAATTACACGTTAAAATCAAAGAAAATCACGAATCATTGTCAAATTGTAATTCTAAAGATAATAGCAAGAAATAAGTTCTCATATGCGTTGACTTGGAATTCTGTCTTACCTAGCTACGAGTTTAATCTGCAGCATCGGCAGCATTTCTTTTCATTTGTTGTCGAGTTTGAGTTTTGCATCCGTTATTCGACGCAGCAGTTGACGGGAGTAATTTTATCTGCAGCATCGATCCACCGATACCCATATGGAACTGGCTTTTCCTTTGTGATTATTATAGTCTCAGTCTGTCGAGCAACAACAATAGGTAACTCTGCAAAGATGTGTTGAAAAATCCCAAGATTGTCGGCTATGCAAGAAATTCCATAATCGTTCACCTTATTTACTGTTTGACGATAGGTTGTGGCAGCATCGTGACCGAGAGTCGATGCAGTAATGTTTTCTACGAGATGCCATCCATTCTCGTTGTTAGGTAGAGCGAACGGATATTGATCATGATTGCCGAAGGTGAGCATCACAGTCGCGGCAAAGTTGGCTCTAACCAGTAAGTTCTTCATGAATTCATGGTGTTCTGGGCATGGTTCGGTATGCGGTCGGGACCGAGTGTCGTTACCCATGCGATTGTAGCAATCGGCTCTAGTTCCGACGATAGAGTTCGAAATGATAACCACGTGAGTTTTTCGGGCCCAATCTTCGATGAGAATTGAGTCTAATGAAACTGGAGTGAGCTGAAACCAATCAGCCGCACCATAATCAACGATCTTAGAATTATCTTGAAGGACAGCTGCGATATAGGAATGCACTGCATCAGAGTTGGCTGCGACTCGATAAAATGTGGTGTGATATCCTAAACCGCGAAGAGAAAAAGAGAAATAGGAAATAAGAGCCACTAGCACATTGTCTGCTACTAATTGTAAATTGCTAAGACTGTTTCATAGCACGATTTTACTAAGACTATGGGCTTGTGCCATGACGAAAGAAAATGATTCACTAAATACTATAGTGAGTGAATGGTTACGATGGAGTCGTATTAACAAGCTCAGTGTATTTTCATAGGTCTGTTGCATTACAATATTGCTGATAACACTGAATGACGTAAATGAATTACAAAATAATTCACTTTCTATTAGTTTCTACCAGGGTCTACCAGGGTCTACCAGGGTCTACCCAGAGGTGCAGAATCTACCCGTGTGCGGCACCGCGCGGTGGGGGAAATTTTTTAGATCTGGGGAAATTTTTGAAAATTTTTGAGCCTGGAAATGTTTCGAAAAAATAACTTTTTCCCATATGAAAAAAATCACAAGCTGTAATGCCTCTACCTATGAGCTTCTTGCCTTTGTGTTATTAACTATTTCTTTCTTTTTGTCCTGTTTCTCTTTCCTCATACTTCGTTTTTCTCTTTCTCTCAGTTCCATATGTTCTGTTTTGTTGCTCCGCGCGCGTGAGTGCATGTGAGTGGTATGTGTATGAGATATATTTCGCTCTCTGCTCTTCTGGTATGATGCTTCATTTGTTGTTTTGTTCTGATATTGATGATGTAATGGTGAGAGTAATCACACAAGGTTACTAGACACTTTCTCTGATTTGCTTGTTGCGTATTTAGTCATAGTGACTATCTTGCTTCTTGGTATTCTTTCTACTTTTCTTTCTTGTCATATCACTACTCTGTCATGCTTCGTATTTACTCTTTGACTTTAGATCACTATATTGTTACGATTTTGAGCAGTAGAAATGTTTCCTAGTAAAGAACAAGTATCGTGTTTTTATTGTGATTGGAATGGTCGTAAAGATAAAGCGAAGGACCATTGTACAAGAAATCATCCTGGTAAAACGTTCAAACTGAAGCTTGCAGAAAACAATATGGAAAAATTTTTTCAAAAAAAAACTCAAGGAAGAGAAACAGTTATAGATACCATCAGTAATGACGACCAGGAACAAGAACAACAATCTTCTATCATCATTTCACCCTCACGTCCATCACTCATTCATTCGGATCCCTCACCTATGCCTTCTGGTGTTGTTTTGACGAGTCCGACGATCTATTCCGTTCACGATCAATTACTATCGATGTCGAAGCAGCTGACAAAATTATCAGAGACGATAGAACAAATGAATTCGGACAAAGCAAAAAAGCATGTGTCGTCAATTCTACAATCGGATGATATTGAACAACTATTTGAAAGTATCAAATGTACGAATGAGTTATATTCATTGAAGCATATGGAAATAAATAATCAACTGGATACTATTACGTGTATACCATGTTTAAAGTTTAAAAAACATGCACCAAAACATTTATTAAGTACTATTAAATCTTCGTTTGGCTCATTTGAATACGTTGAACAAGACGCGACTCGAGTTCAATCTGAACGTTTTCGAAATTTAAAAAAAGCTTTAAGACATCATTATTTAAACAAACTACACATCTGGTGTGTAGAAGAAGATGAGAAACGAAAGCAATTATTCGACGATTTTTTAAGAAAAAATGAGAAAGCTGGATGGAATGTTGGTCGAGCAGCGTTATTCTGCATTCAAGGTGGTCTTGGTGGTCTGAAATTTGTTGATACATTGAACTTATTGGATATCTCTGGAGCATCAGTTGGAACTTATAGGTAGATAAAACTATTTTACCAGAGATAAATCTGTCAGTGTCATGCTAGACCTTATTATTTGCATATATGTTTAGACACAGTCGATGGTTTTTCGAGAAACTAAGAACGTCGATGACAATAACGATGAAAAACAGAATTAGTGAATATTTACATTCGGTTGATCCTGTTACACAACGTCGTCGACCGTTCGGCATAACATTGGATAACGTTACATTATTAAAAAGGTCGATGCAGGTGACAATTATGATCGTAATGATTGACGGACAGTTAACACCTCTTTATCTTCAGTCTCCATTATGTCAAACAGAGTTAACGGGGGAAGACTTAGCTAGTAATTGTGTTCGAGTACTAGAATCATTTGGCTTGAAAAAAAATGCATTGCAAGAACAATTCACTGGTTGTGCCGTCGATGGTGCTTATATTAATTTGCGAATTGAAAAACATCTATGTCAAAAACTAGGAATGCGAGAGAGATGGTTAACAGTGTCATGGGATAGTGCACATTTACTTGAATTAGCAATAAATGATGCAAAGAAACAAAGTAAATTTTCCTGGTTACAAAGGTTCATTAAAACATGTGGTACAATCATGAAAAAATATTCATATGGAAAATCATATGAGCACCTACTGGAAGCAGCAGAATTAGTCGAAGAACAAATACTACAACCAAAACAATTTCATATTACCCGTTTTGTTCAATCCGAACTCCGCGTATACGAAACAGTATTAAGAGATTGGTCAACTCTGTATTATTTGCAAGAACAAGATAGTGTAATTAACTCATTAGCAGGTGGAAATGTAAGTGCAAGAACAAGACGAAATATTGATACAGAATACAAAGCAGGTGATAGCGATAATGTTAGTTACAAAGTAAGTTGTAATCAGAATTTTTACTCCGTGAGAATCACTTCATTCTCTGGTTTAGCATGAAGATATCAAATCTGTGAATTTTGTTTGTAAACTTATTGGTTTAAATGATATCTACAATATTCTTGTACGAGCATCTATGTCTGTGCAGCAAGTCAATAAATACCCGTGGGAACATGATGATTCAATTCGATATTTACAAAAATGTTTAAATGGATATAGTAAATTACTTGAACAATTAGATTTAAATAAAACACAAGAAATGGATAGTGTGGAAGGTAAATTCTTGTTTTAGATTGTAAAATATTGCCACCTTTCGAATACACACTTTTATCTTATTACGTTAGAATGTGAAGAACCAGAACCAGTTGGCTTACTCGGACCAACAATCGATGACGATTGTGATATACAAGAAGAAGACGACGAAGATACACAAGTTCGAGCGATGCCATCAGCAAAATATATTGAACAATATTATCAAGATCTATTGAAATGTGAATTCAAACAACGTCCAATCATCATACGACCTGGTGATTATGATTTAGAAGATCCAACTACACATGCAAGAAAAAAATTGATCGAATTATGTCAACAATTAGTTGAAACAATTACAACACGGTTTCGAGAGATACCATATATTTTTATATTGATGAAAAATTGTTTAGATGTTTAACGTTTATACGACCTAGTGGTATCAACAGGTAAACAAACAATGATTGATTATGGCAGAGTTGAATTACAAGGACTTATTGAATAGACGCTGTTGAACTCAGAATATATACAGATAGATGGAAATACTATACAAGATCAATACTCCGAATGGAAACGACGAGTTTTACATGAAATCAAAGAGAAGGATACCCTGGACATTTGGACAACAAATGGAGAGTTGATCACATCAAAAGTGATGAAAAGCTTTTATACAAGTACAGATTTATCCGACGGTATCAATGATTTTCTCTACTTTCATTCATTAATGGTACTCAAAATTAGAAGCGAAGCGATATGTGAATCAGCAGTGTCAATTTTAAAAGGACATATTCATGGCAACCGTTCATTACATCATGATTCGTTAGATAATGAAGTAATGCCTCACTGGAATGCTCCCCCATTGCATCTCGCTGATTCATTTATCAAACATTCACTGGATCATTACTTCAGCAGCAAGAAGAAGAAAAATTGGTTATTTTATAAAAAGAGTGAACAATATCAAACATGGAAACTTTTATCACCTGGCTCTGTTGTACTAAACCATTTGAGAAAAAAACAAGTACCAAAATTACCAGAATCAATCGATAATTAATAGAACGGATTGTTTTTTTAAATCACGCTGTTTGTTTTAAGTAGTTCTTTTTCGATGCCTTTGCTTATAGATATATAATCCACAGAAGGCCATGTTTTTTGATTTTTCTAACTGGGGAAATTTTTCGAAAAAATTTTAACGGTGGGGGAAATTTTTGCTTTTTACGGCAGATTCTGCACCTCTGGGTCTACCAGGGTCTACCAGGGTCTAGGGTCTACCAGGGTCTACTAGGGTCTAGGGTCTACCAGGGTCTAGGGTCTACCAGGGCCTACCAGGGTCTAGGGTCTACCAGGGTCTAGGGTCTACCAGGGCCTACCAGGGTCTAGGGTCTACCAGGGTCTAGGGTCTACCAGGGCCTACCAGGGTCTAGGGTCTACCAGGGTCTACTAGAGTCTCGATGTGGGTGCTGCGAAACAACATACATCACATCTCTCTCGTTGTGGGTGCCGCGAAACGACTTACATCACGTCTCTCTCGATGTGGGTACCGCGAAACCCTGATAGACCCTGGTAGACCCTAGACCCTGGTAGACCCTGGTAGATCCTAGACCCTGGTAGACCCTGGTAGACCCTGGTAGACCCTAGACCCTGGTAGACCCTGGTAGACCCTAGACCCTGGTAGACCCTAGACCCTGGTAGACCCTAGACCCTGGTAGACCCTGGTAGACCCTGGTAGAAACTAATAGAAAGTGAATTATTTTGTAACTCAGTGTTTTTGAATTATTTTGTAATTCATTTACGTCATGGTCTCTACTCGAAGATACTAGTCAACGATTTCAAAATAGACTTCATTTTCAGACTCCTGGAGTATTTTCAATACATTGTATATTATATTCTCATAAATGCAGATCTTAAAAGTTCTAAGTTTGAAAATGCTTGATCGAATAATGCATTCTGAAACACAATGCTCAGTCTGACGCTCTATAGCGAAGGTAGCACTTATGCGTGAAATGAGATGAACAAATTCGTGTTCGAACGGGTTTGTTGAGACTTGTATGCGTACTATCAAGATACCTTATTGATTAATCATTATTTCTTATGGGTGGGATAAACTTTTAACAATGCTAATAGCAATAGAATCCAGCCATGTCAGTAACTATCTGTACCATAGAGAAAGAAACAGAGCTATAATTGAAGGTTTTCAAATTCTAGGAACATTACTGGCATGAAATGGCTTGATAATAAGAATGAAAATCTATGCTAATACATTTTTTATCATTAGCACATATATGGATATCAGATGATATTGGAGAGCTATGATCTTCTGTTTATTTACAGCTGATCAAGTCCTGTACAAATGGCTAAACTGTCGAAGCACAAAAGAATAAGGATTCAGTAACTTGATCCTCTTTAATACATTTTAAGCTATATGTAGTCACAAGACAAAGATAAGGTCTACAAGAAAGATCAAGCCATACTAAACGGCCTTGATCGATAGTACTGAAACTTGTATTCTTCTGAATACAGCTATTTTGGCCACTTTTAAACAATCATTCAAATGTGTCTGCTTCGTATTGAGTGCCTAAGTTTCGCAATATTAGATACGTGTAGTTATTGTGTGTGTGCTACTGCATGGTTTAGAACATTTTAAAATATTCCAACATGAAGTCATATTTCTAATGGGACTTTAATGCACCTGAAAACTCAATTAAAACCAATGGATCCACAAGTAGTCAAAACAAATTCTGAGCTACGCACAATGCCATTATCAACGATGTTTAAAGACAACTAGCAAAAAATGACTCTACCTTGAGCACAGAAACGACGAATGACCAAGAGAATTGGAGTGCCTTTAACAAGCCATTCAAAACATATGGACAGGATTGATGGATACGCAGGCACGCAGCAAAGTTTACGCTTCGAAATTTGAATACAGCTTTTGAGAAAACTATATGACAAACAGAGAGACAAAATAAATTGGTAGATGAACATCTTACTGTTCAAAGGACTTTCCAAGATTCAAGCTACGTGACATGTTTGACATCCAATCACAAGTAATCTGTGTCAGATATATTTGCATGATCTCCATATCCCGAATGAGCATTTTACGAGACGGTCTATCACTATCAGCAATGAAGCTTGATAGAACGCTGCCATCGATGAGATTCAGACAATCAAGCTCTTTCTCGGTCTCAGCAAAGACAACGAGAGGGTCAATTCGATATCGAATAATGCCTGGTTCAAGTATGGCCGTTTTGTGCAATGATAAGAGGCGACAATAGGAGAGAAATCGAACCAGCGAAAGACGATCAGTGAAACTCCATTTATCGGCTTTGATAATTCGATGTCTTCGACCTGTAGATGGACAAACGATAGACGATGAGTTTCTATTTTTTCTATTGAAATTAGAGGCAATGTTTTTATTTGAAATCGAAAAAAATTTGTAATTATCTCCTTACTCAATTTCTGATGAATAATCATCAAGTATCAGGAAAAGAGGTTTGCAACCAATACGTTCAAAGATACTGGAGAGTGAAAAAGTGGCGGCGAAACCTATTACTTCAATATTACCATTAAGCCGGCGAGTTTCTAAGTAAAGAGCGATAATTTTTTTCTTGATGTCCTTAATTACTTTGATGGCATCGCCGATCCATTCGCGCTTTTTCGTTGTGCGATAGTATTCTGTTAGGCTCCAAAACATCTGAGCTCGCAAATGACAACTACAGTCGCCAACATGAGGATCAAAGTCCGTTAGCATATTCTCATTCTCTAAGAGCTTCCCAGAACAAATCGCACAGAATCGAACAAGGCTAACATCCAAATTGTGAACAGCATGTAAAAGTCGAACAAGTGTCTTGGGAAGTTCGTTACGCTCAATATTCTTGTCGACTGTTTCCAGAAGGATAGCTGCCATGTTGATAAAAAGCGATTTTTTTGATGCTCTAAAATAGAATATGACATCTTCTTAGCATTCTTAACTCACTTTCAAATAGAATAGCCTTTGTTTTCTACTACACTACATTATATTATACTGTGTTCACTTCCGAGAATGGCATTACAATGCTCTTGTTTACATATAAATGTGGCATATTATATTTCACTTCCTTTCCTACTTGTGTTTTCTTTCAAGTATCAGTGTAATTTTAGTAGATCTAGTCGTCCTTCAACATAGATAAAGTCGTAAATTAATCTCTTCGCAATATAACAATGGAATAGATGAAAGTGCAATAATGAAATCAAGTTTCATATGTGTTAGCTTGTAGATAAATATTCTTCTCAATATGTGGGAAAATCCCATTCCCTTGCTGTGCACTTCCTTTCATGAAAATAATCTTTTCTATCATGAAAATGAATGAATACGATACCATTTTGATAATCGCTAGCAGATTATCTTTTCATAGATGCTACCACCTCTTGTTTTTCCTGTAGGTTACCATTTCGTTCGTTCTAAGAGTCATTCACGTTTATTCTATAATAATTACATTAGATCCAATATTATAATTCATCATGATTTCTTCACTGCATAGTCTAGAAGTCTCGAAGAATATGATGACGTGAGAGTAGATCTACTGTAATTGATTACATTTATGAATGTCTGATGACATCTGAATAGACGTATTACGGGTGTAGGTGTATATGTGCATCAGAGACCGAAAACGAGTCGAGTACTCGACAAATCGACTCGACTCGACTCGGCGTGAACCGAGTCGAGTCGAGCCCGAGTGCGAAGTTTGAGAAATGTGTCGAGTTGAGTCGAGGGGAGTCGAATTTGACCCCAACGATTCGACTTTTTAAAAATTTCTTCATAATTCTATCATTTGTTTCTCAATATTAGTCATCGTCATCGTTAGACGAACCGAGATGAGACAATGTCAATTCATTTCAATGAATAGGTTGAACAAAGCATTAAAATGAATAGACAGTGATGAACTGACGACGCTAAATAAACTACAATGAATGATATACACTAGCTTTCATTGTATTCAATGCATTATTGACTGTTCAAAGATTAATTAGAATGCAATGACTTGATTGATCGTCAGCCTATGTAAGTGATCTGCATGCAACGTGCAACAGATTTAGTAGTGTATTGCATTATTTCATTATCTATCGCAAAAAGATGATCAAAACAGAATGGATGTTTATATGATCAAATATTTGATCATATTTAGAATATTGAAATCGATGAAATATGTTAACCATTCCATCCAATAGGACCGTTTCGAATAGTCTTGGAACATTTATGGAGAGAAGAAATCGGCCTGCAGTATTGCCGAAATCGCGCAAGAAAATGATTCAGAATTATTCGAGACGATAATTCCAAGCTCTGAAACCGAGTAGAAAACTTGTAGAAAATTTCTGTTTCTGACAGAGAACCTCCGAAAATCGATAGAAAATCGAAGCAGTACATCAAGTGGAGAGAGCGAAGAACTTTTTCGATGACTTCCGACCATCTTTGAGCGACAAAGACAGGATTTTAATGGGAAAACACAGAAAAAAAATCTGAGATCTCCAAGTCTCAAATACTGCTTTCAAGAAATTGTCGCAATTTCCTGAAGCTGACGGTTTCCTTTTCGTGTGGTCCGACATGGATGTTTCAACACTATGATACAAGTGAAATGTGTGCCTAAATTTCTTCTCATTCTTGATATTAAGAATGTACTTCTAAACATTCGATTTTGAATCGATACTCGGCGGCTCGACTCGAGTCGAGCCGAGTCAAATGTTTTTTAGATGCATGTCGAGTCGATTGAATGGTTCAGTCGAGTCGAGTCGAGTCGAGTTGAATTTTTTTGACTCGTTTCGGTCTCTGATATATATGCGCATTTTTCTACGTATGTTCCATATCTTGAAATGCTTGTGAGTTTTTCTTCTTAAATTCGGCTTGATATTTAGTTTTAAGATGAAAACGATGAGTCAAGAACCACAGATAAACATACGATGCGCATAGACAATTTCCGAATATGTTTTAGCACATTTGGAACATCACGTTCGATTGTGTTTCTGTAACATGCATTATCTTCGATCAGAATTTAACTCATAATTATATTCATACTATAGTTGATATACTTAGCTTGAGTTTTGGACTTTTACTAGAAACAACAATTAGTTTTGGGAAAAATGAGTGTTCACGAATGTTGAAGTAAATAATGATAAATGTGTTTCAATTCTGCATTGTTGCTTAACAACTTAAATGGTGATGATCAATCACTAGAAGAAAAGAAATACATAAGCTATGCCAGAAAACTCTTCTTTCAACATGTTTGGTTTTCTTTTTACGTAGGAACAAGATCAAGAATGGCATATAACTCAGGACAGTCTTGTCATATGTTCTATGAGTATTTAAAACGATTTTCATTTTTTTCTTTATAGAACAATCGACATGATCTTCTAGCTGATCTAGTCAAATCGTGACCCAAAATGTTTGAAAACAGTCGAATCCATTATGATATGTCTTTTAGTTACGCAACCAATTCACACGCGATACGAATATGAAACGATTCAATGAAGCCAAAAGCATAACAATTTTACAAGCGTATCGTCAAGCATTAGTTACTTCAGATGTTTTGGAATGAGACAAACATATCCCAACATGAAACTACATGACCTTTGTATCTCCGTGTTTTCATCCTTCTCAGTAGGCTCTACTTTTAGTGTACTTCTTTTATCAAAATGAAGTGACGAACCTTTTGTTATATAAATGTCTTAAGGCTTTGTTAAGCCAAACGTTGATTACCGCGGAAGATCAATGGAAGCCTGTGAATGATTGAAGTCCAGAAAGTTTCGAAATTACATAATTCACATAATTATGTTCAGAAGATTTTGTGATTCTGAAGTTACTTTTTTCACAATCGGTTTTGGCCGAACACGCAATAAGTCATTTTAAAAATGTACAGATGTATAGATCAACCATTATAGTTTATATTTTTACTGATTCATCGATAAACGATAGTAATCTCATGAGTAGCTACAGTTCTGCCTCAAGAAATATTTATCCTACTGGTTCATATACTGTCGCCACCTATAGCATGCTATGTAAAACATGTGCGTTGCAAAATATACTTCTTATTTGTTTGATATAATTTCGGTCTGTTGCTTTTTTCTTTCTTGTTCTGTAGTCTCTCACAACATTTTTATATAGGAAAGAGAATCATAAAGTAGAGCACGTGGTCGAAGCAGCGTAATCTTTCTATGGATGTGAGTAAAGTTTATAAGCGATAAATAACAGTACGCAGATGAAAACGGAAATTTTTCCATCTTCATTCACTGGTGGAAATCGTCGGATTGAATTGACTGGAACCGATCTATGGATTACTCCACGTATTGATAATGTTTTCGTATATCCAGGTGACTTAGATCTCAATCGTTTGAAAGACGCACTCAGTCACATTCTGGCATTATGGCCTTTAGTTTGCGGTCGTCTACTCCTACACGATGAAGAGCATTATATCATTGAAATGTCTGACAAAGCCGTACCGGTTACCATTCTTGATAATACAGAATTAATACAATGGCCTCTTAACTCTAATGTGGTACGGGACAATGTCGAAGGTCAATTGCAACCTTTTCTTGACGAAGTACAAACTACGAAACTATGGCATGGTTGTCCAAATGAACCACTTTTCCGTGTGAAAATCACTAGGCTTATACGAAGTGGTCAATGGGTGCTCGGCACAAGTTGGGCACATGTTCTTGGAGATGCCTGTGCTTGCTTGAATTTTCTGCATACGTTTTCATGTTCCTACCAACAAATGGAACTTCCGGCACTATTACCTAGTTTTGAACGCCGCCTATGGTCAAAAAATGAAGTTGATCGATCATTATTACCTACCATGCGACATTTATTTGACGCTCTATCGACTGAACAAATTCAAGAAAAAATGATGATCGAACAAGAGACCCATGTTCAATTAAATATACATTTTTCTGGTGAGCAGATTACCAGATTGCGTACACTAGTTGATGATAGTACTTTAACTATTCACGACATCATGATTGCCTATATTATTCTTACATTAAATGTTTCATGTTTTAAAAAAGACGAGATGATTATTCGACACACTAATATCATTGTTAATTATCGTGGCGTATCTGATTCAATCGCTACACCTGGTTTAGTTGCCAATTGCACTTTGCGAATATTGTCCGACAATTTTGAAGATCCTTACTCCCTACTGAATATTGCTCAGTCAATCCGGCGTTCGATTCTTAAATCACGAAATCGAAAGTTTCTCGAATCGTGGCTCGCCACTGCAGATGAACTTATGAGAGACATGGCGTGCAATGAGCGTGAAGTTAACATAGATCATTTTGAGAATGGAATTGTGGTGAATTCAAATTTCCGCTATGATTGGGCTGGTCTCGTCAATTTCGGCCACTTTGATAAATGTCGCTTCTATACAGAAGGAACCACTGTTTTATTTTTACGCATATTTCGTCTCAATCCAATCTATAATGGCACTCAGTGGATCATGAGAGATCGTGAGGGAGCAGAAATAGCGTTCAAAATTGAAAAGAATATAAAAAATAATTTCATTGATGCGTGGCAACGCGATATCAATGAAAATTTCATCAATGTGAAAAAATAACAATAATTAGCGTATGATTTTTTTAAATAAACTGGCAACATGCGGAATATGACGTTCCAAAATTTATTGAATATTATGGAGTATCTGTCTATGGATTCAGAGCTCTCAGTTTTGTTAATCGATCACAATATAGCTGCATATTTGATATGTCATCTATTGTAACTCGTCATAGATTGGAGTAATTATCTGCAAGTAGAAGCCTAGTTGCATAAAAATATTTAATATGTTTGATCATACTATTGAAACGTCATCAACGATTTTCTATTGCATATTTCTTTGAACTTCTGCCTCTAATATGTCTTCTAGGCGTTCGAGATACACACTCTTTATAGGTTTAATGAAGAGTGTAGGTATTAGTCTTTTCTTTATCTGTCCAGTATGCTTACACCTTAAAATATTGGTTACAAATTCATATATTGTTGCCGACTATTTCATTGGTTGCTTTAGATATTTTTTGTGCTCTTACTTAGAACGATGCCATAAATTAACCACTTTTCTCCTTTACTAACAATATCACCGATCAACATATACACTTTGGAACAAGTTATATCTATTGCTTGATATTCTTATCAAGAATACTGATGAATGTTGCTAAAAAAATTTATTATCCAATAATAATTTGAGAAGCAGTGTTCGTTTAAATATTTCTACTCGTATATGTTCTTTCTTGTTTGACTAATTTGGAAATAAAAAAGCTAAAAAAAGAAATTAAGACCTACGTAAAGAACTTAAGTAAAACATAGACTTGTTTCGCCGAAGCAGTCAATTCATCATGGCTGGTTGTATATGAAGTTCATTCATGATCACGAGCACGGTCACAAGGCTTCTGTAATATGCGACCATCGTCATAACCTTGATCATGACTATTGTGTAAATGATCTCTTTAAAAACTGCAGACCTCTAAGACCATCTACACGTATCACGTAGCTTCAACAGTACCATTGATCGCACGGTGAAGACTAGACGAATATTGCTTGACGCGGATTCTCATATGTGCTTTTTCTTTACGCTGAAGATCTTTGATCCGACATAGATACAGACTGATTGTGAGCTGCATTCTTTTATTCGATTGACTGTTCACTTGTTTCTGAATGCAAAGACGTCATGTACATATATAGACATGGATAACTGCCCTTGAATTTTAATTGCGCAAGCTTAATGCTCGAAAAAGTTTCGAGAAATACAGCTAATCGAAGCTCTGAAGTGAACTCATTCATAGCATGTCGCTTAGAGTCTTCCAATACAACAGAAAATGTAGATGTTGGTTGGCTTGAGTTTGCTACGAAACTAAAGACTAACTATTACACTGAGAAAAGCAAACCGAAATTTTATTTCAATGTATTCATATCTAGTGTTTTCGGACACGATTGTCATTGTGCTGTGTGTTCGCAAAATTCATATAATTCTATCAATTCTTCTTGTTTCTGTTGGATCCTTGTAAACTAGTAGAGGTTCAAGGCTTGTCACCAACTGGATATATAACGTTGAACTCACGTCAGATGAAACTCGGAAGAGATGCCGCAAAATGCGTAGCGATCTTCTAGAATCTATCTGCGTTCTTAGACCGATTTAATAGATCATACTCGTATTATCTGCTTGCTATCTATCAGTATCTCTCAAGGAATCAAAACAGCTTAAAACAGTGTTATTAAGCTAAGTGAAGATGGCATTTATCGTAATAATGAGTAGTGTCATTTTCGGCAAAACAAAAACAAACAGTAAAAAGTCATGTCATGATTTTCCTACGTTTCTCTAGCAAATAACCTACTTATTCAGCTGGCCATTAGAATGATAAAGCTTCTGTCGACACTATTGATCAGCACAAATACATTTAAAGAATTTCAATACAATCTTTCCATTTTTTGTGTAATATACGTGTTTTGCAGTGGTGCAGGTCATTTTAAAATATATGTGACAAACGGGTGGTTGTCTGCTGAGTATAATGTGAGGATGTGTGAGGGTAACAACGGGAATAAAGGTTTTAGAGCATGGATATTGATGTGTCATGAGAATTGGGATGTCAGCATGATGTTGATTGGAGATCTTTTCTTAACCCTCACATACACATTTACTATGAGACGGCATGGAGAGAACCCATTTGTATGCGACAAATACGTCCTCGCAAATATCGACAAACTAGCTGAAACAGTCTTACTGTATTAAAAAAACACAGTTAAAACAGCAGTTGGTCACTATCGGAGATGAGGACCTGGATTGGATACCGTCGAAGGGCATTTTCGGACGAAGTTTGCTTAGTACTTCTTATACTTCAGTGATACATGTCATGACACTTTATTTATTTTAGGATTACACTGCTACTTGGCGGGTTCATCCTTTTGAAGCTTCAATCTTCTTCCGACAGAATGGATGTTATGAAAGATTGATGAAGACCCTCATGTTCGTGAACAATGTCATTTCCCGTTACTGTGATCATGTTTGTGTAATAAAAACAGACGAAAACAATATGAAAAAAAAAGTGATCTCTTATATTTTTTTATCATAGAAAGACTATAGATAAAGAGAAATGCTCGCCAAGAATTCTACAGTCATATGGATTTGAGAAACGATCAATAAAATAAATATCAATCTTGATATTACTATACGTATGTCAATATAAAAAAAACGTTTGCTGCAACTCATTTTCTTCTCTTGTACTTCATTGACTCCTCACCAGAACATGAAATAGAAGAGGCATTGTTTCTCTTTTATATTTTCGTATTCAATCTGGTTATAGACCAATGCTACAACGGTTTGGAGCTGTACAGAGTTCGTTGCTCCTAGTTGAATTTGAGATCAGAAATAATAATTATCACTACTTGAATAGTGTGTCTGTGATGAATATTGCTTTACCGTCTGTCAAACTTCTGAACAATTCCAGTTTCGAAAATGTCATCGACTCTTTTCGCAGGTTGTACTCAGTGATGTGCACTTGTATTTAACTGTAACTGCGCTAACTTCTAGGAGAAAATGCTTTTATTGTTTATTGTATTAAAATTTCTTCCTTTTACATTCATTTGAAATTAATTTGACCTCTACATTTATTTACCTTTTTTAATTCTTACTATACTAAAATGCTATTTATTGTATATCTCTCTTTTCATAGCTAGGAAGAAATTGAGTTAGCTAACATATAGATAAACTTAATTAAATTATTAGATTTTTTGCTCAACGTTTAGAATCCCTAAAAGCTCCTTATCATCACATAAATAATTGAATATTATGTGAAGAATCTATTTATTTTTATAAAATATGTCATCGTTTGATTTTGTAAATAGAAAATTAAAACTTATTTCAACAATATGGTCGCATATGCCGCAAGCATCGATTATCAGTCAGTAAAGCAACATCAAAAAAACGAAACTCGCTTGTTATCGTTTCGTTTATTCATTTTCTTGAGTTATAAACAAGTTTTGTGTCGAAAACAAGGATAATTCCTCTAAGAAAAACAAGACAGAGAAATTTAGACAAAACCTTCTTAGCAAGTTCTTGTCATTTCGTTTTCGTTATTTCATTAAGGAAACTAGTGTTTGTTTCATCAAGCTGTAGAAGACAAAAAGATTTTTCGTATATACGATAATAATGCTTGAAGTCTCTAAAGCGATATTAAACATCGTCATTGACCTAATTGAAGCTATTCTTACATCAGATAAATGAAACTTCGACAGTTATTTTCTTGTTTCATACGTCTAATTTAATTAACAATAGTAAGTCTAAAATCAGTTCCCAAGGCTTCATTTGCTGGTTTTAAATGACATATATCAGTATATACTTGTATTTCCTCTTTTTTAAAATTTCTGTCACTGATGATGCTCTATTGTCATCAGTTTCGATCAAATGATGTGTCTATTAAAGCATACAGATGATAAATTATGTTAGTAAAATACTTATTTTATTTCAGATTAAAAAACAAGCACTATATGCTGATAAAAACCTAATACAAATGTTTTTAATATTTTTCATTTTGTTACTACTTTTTGCAAATGAAATATAAAATTATAAGTTCAAACAAACCTCCACAGGCACAACCAACACCAACATACACTTTTGTATAACTGTAATGGTGGATTACAGCAGCAGCTGCAGTTCTTCATGGATTATTCTATTTGGCATCAGTAAACGCTTTTGATTCATATTGATCAAGACTAATTAAAGACGAATTGA
This sequence comes from Rotaria sp. Silwood1, assembly GCA_905250075.1. NCBI lineage: Eukaryota > Metazoa > Rotifera > Eurotatoria > Philodinida > Philodinidae > Rotaria > Rotaria sp. Silwood1. Next base: position 2,991,382 of record CAJNOP010000008.1, on the reverse strand, counting down.
GATTTAACAAAGGTGCAGCATTCACCCACAGAAATACTAATAAAAATTAAAATGTCTGTTTTAGAAATAATATATTATCAAAGTATTATATATTTTACGCAGTATAAAAGAGTTGCCAACAAAGACCAAGTTTACAACAAATGACATTGTAGCAAGGTCTCTAATGGAGTTTATTACATTTCGTATACGGTATACACAACCCTTATATAACTCTATCATTTGATTTTTCCCCAGTTATCAAAAAAAAAATCACAACTCTGAGTATCAGACCATATCTGTATTGATGACTAATGATGACAACTACAAACACAGCTTGGCCATGCTTTTTGACGGTCAACATAGCAATCAATTTTCCAATATTGGCCTACAATTTTATATCATAAAACAATCGTATAAAAGTTAGCGATGTTGATATGGTTAAATTATCTTGTAGAAGTCATTCTTCCTATCACACTGCGTTGATAGAAGCCAAACTTTCGATATATCTTCGATTCCAATGAAAAGAATTCTATCTCGATGATTAATATTATATCAACAAAATTCGAACGACACTGCAGAGAGAGATGTTTCCAACTTGGGTGCGTCAAATTTTCGTACTCTGCCAAATCACAAAGTTTAATATACTTCTCAGTTTTTTTTCTCTGCATATCAACAGTGTTTACTGAAGGAAAGACTAACAAATCATTAAAATTATTGACACTAAGTGTCTAATTACTTCTTGATTTAGATCATTTTTTATCTTGTTCAAAAAATAAAAGTGGAAATCTTATATTTTTACTGAAATACTAGCATCGACGAGTAAGAAATTTACATTATATAGTACAAGAAAATTTCTTCGACATCAATTGCATGAATTTGAAAAGAATCATCTATTTAAGCAACTCATGAATACATTTGCATTTATCCGAAAGTAATTCCTTTAAAAATTTCCTAAAAAATATTATAAAAATAACAAATTTTGAAAAACCTGAGTTTTCATTACTCATTTTTTCTATAGATAGCGTAAGTTATCAATTGATTTTCAGGATAAAATTTTTAATTGGATTCGTTAAACTATAAAACAACATTGATTCAATAAATAAAAGAGACAACATTAAATACAATTGAAAATATAGTAGATAAAAAATATATATATAATATTATTGATGATAAAACTAAAAAACTTTGTCAATGTGAAATGGTGATATCAAAAAAGCAAAAGTTTACCTCTAATAAAAGATTGATTACATCAGAAATGTATGTCATTTCATGCTTTGTTCTTACGGCTTACGAATAACAAAGAATGTTAGGTATTGTCGATTATTTTGCTTTTTTTTACACAAATACAGAACCATTCAAAAATGAAAAGCTATTTATCTTTTCTCTCGAATACATTTATTTTAATAGTTTTAGATTTCTAAATGACTTCAGTGAATTTTTCTAAAGGTAAAATCTATGGTGTATTACGAGCATGTGTTATTGCTGATAATGGTGAAAGTCATTCACATAAAACTGGTGAAAGTCATTATAATTTATTATCTGTTGAGAATGGACAAAGTCAAACATCAGAAGAATATCAAATCAATATAGATATTCAATCACTTCAATCAGCCAATGTTAAATGTATTTCAATTGATCCATTTATAAATTCATCGATACCATTTTCTCGTATTCCTTTTGGTTTTACGCCATTAGAATCCAATGAGGGTGATACATTAGCATTAGATTTTATACGACGACCTCTATTTGATTTAAATCTTCTTGTTAAATCAGAAGCATTAACTGCTGATCAAATCGCAGAAAAACTTGATGTTTATTTAAAATACGATAAACCAAATGTGATTATATTTGGAACAAAATATGATGATCAACATACTTTAGAAGATAATCATTATGGAATGCAACGTACAATCAAAGAAAATAAACCACCACGTGGTATAGATGATATTCATATGAATCAAATTGTCGGTAAAGATGGTCATGCTTATCAAGATGGAGCTTTATTTATTCAAAAAGATAATCAAGATAATACATATGTCGCTTTCTTTTTCTGTTTTGATAGTCAATGTACAACAGAAGAATTATCAAAATAAATGTAGTTCAATCATTACGGAATAATAAATAATCTTAGAAATAAAGATAAACATTAACATAAAGATGAAAACGAGCATGATAAATGACGTGGTATGTGATTAGATAGCTTCATTTAATATTATGCCACTTTAGTTCTTTTCCAAAATTCTTCACCGTTACTATTGATGTTTAATAAACAAAGATAATGTCGTTCTTTTTGTTTGTCATTCGTCTTTTTATAAAAATGCAATATTTATTCATACAAATATCTCTCATTTCATAATACGATTAATTAACAAAGGGGAAAAAAATTATTTTCAAGATGAATTATTTGATTCTATGGTAATAAGATTTTGTGAGAATAGTTTCATGCAGTTTATCGATATATTTATCGGAAACAAAAAATCATCAAGACATTGGCATGAACGTTATATAAGATTTTGTTGTCAAACTCATCGCATAATATTATGAAAAAAACGGATTTTTCAGTGAAATACTCATCATAAAGTCGTCGGTTATTAATAAACTTATTGTTCTAGATGTTGTGAGGTATTGATTGCAGATATTTGTGTGAAGACAATAAGAAACTCATCAAAAGATAATAAAGAATCTTTTAGAAAGATAATATAAAATAAATAAATAATATGAGAAATATGATACCTTTATCATAATCAGCAAATTCAATCATTTCTTTTGCTTCTCGATCAGTAATAGAAAATCTCAAACTATTTGTAACCATAGATAGTTCATTAGCATCAATCATACCATCTATATCAAATATATTTGAATAGAAAAAATAAAAATGACACGATAAATATACCTTTGTTTAAATCAAAGCATTCAAAAGCAATTTTAAGATCAAGTTGTCGAAGTGCTTCTTCTTCTATGCGTAATTTTTCTTCATATTCAAGCACAAGTAATGCATAATGTTCAAAATCTAATAAACCAGTGAATGTACCGTTTGCTTCCATCAATTCATGTTCAATTAAAAAGTCTTGATAACCAATATCTTTTCGAGCATCATAACCAAGTGCTAATAACGCATCATTTAAACGTTCCACAGGCACTAAAATTCTTATATTTCAGTGAAAGGAATATTTTTATCTTACTCGATTGAGAATTACTAATAGTAGTAAAGACATGGCGCATTAGTTTGAGTTTATCAGGTGCAATATGTCGTTTTTGTTTTGATGACTGTATTAATTTTTGTGATTTTTTAAGAAGAATTCCATTGCTTATACTGATTTGTGTATTTGATAATTTTGTTTGAATCGGTTTATCATCTTGAAGCGTATATCGAACAGATGAACGTATTGTAGAATCATTGTTTTGTTTATTTTTTATATGTGACTGACTATTTGTTCGTTTAATCGACATTGACTCACAAGTAAGTAGTAACACTTTAATTAACTATCAAGATAATAGAATACTAGCAAATACTTTTTTGAAACGATAGACTTGAAAAAACAGTTGAAACAAATGAAGAATTGAACTCGTATACATATCTAAAGATTTCTAGATCGATAAATCTAAGAATGTGTAGTTTCAATAAACTCTTTGCTTAAAACTTACACTTATTTTTCTTTGATTTACTTGGCATATCCATATTTTATAGATGTGTCAATGATTCAGTGAATACCGATTCAGTTGAGTCATTGAATCAGTAGACTCACCATCAGTATTTCAGTGCTTTCACAGAGACTGTACATCGCTAGACAAATGAGATATTTTATAGTAATCTCACATATAATATTCATTTATTTTGCCTGATAACAATAGAAATTTTATTCTATGATACATAATCTCTAATAATAAATGATATTGATTTAAATTCTTCGCAATAATATTTTTTATTATGAAATAAAATCTAACTTGATAAAGATAATCAGAAAATTATGGTTCATAGTAATAGTTTGGTTGAAATCGAGAACACTGTATTATCAGTTGATCAAAGTAACTTCATGATTTTCCTATGATTGATATATATTAAATAAGTGTATTTTATTATGGTTGGAAAACCTATACAAATGATGAAAATGTTTATTTATTATGACATGAGAAGGACAAGTTTTACAGATAGGACATCGATGTTAGTACTCAAGAAATTATTATTACTGTTTATATAGAACGAACTATATAGTAATAATACGAACCCTAATATGATTATTACGTTTAGTATAAGAAGTCTCTATGAGCAAAGCAGAGGTCTAAATGAAAGATATTAGCAATGTGGGTATTCTTGTTAGGAAAAACAAAAAACTTGACTAATCCATTGGTATCATGATGCAAAAGGCTAAGCCATAAAATAAGTAAACTATCATAAAGTTATTATTAAATTCAGCATATATTGTGGCGATAAACAACGATAGTCGAAAATAATACAACATATTTTTCTCATTTAGAGTTAAAACTTCTAAATATCTAGCAAATCAGTTCATTCCGATCACATGATTTGTATATTCAAAGTAGAGAAGATAGATATGAATAGCACTTGCTGTTAAATAAAATGATTTTCTATTCTGTATGTGTTTCGTTCACTTGTATGTCTTAATAACGAGTGTAACTTTGTGTTTATTTGAGAAGAATATCTTTTAGAGATCTATATCAGATGGGAATTTTATAGATTTTTTGTCGGCTTTTGTGTTTGTAATTTGACTATAGCAGAAAACTATTATAATTATGAAACGATGATAAGGTAGAAATGGTTTATATGAATAACTGTAAATGAAGAACTTAGAACGCATCAAGATCTTTAATCAATATTAGCGAATAGATTTGGAGAGCTTCGTGTTTTGATGTCATCTATTTATATATATATCCTTGTTTTTTTGAACCATTCTTCGTGTATGAATTTACCACCAAAAAAAAAATATGTATATAGCTTCTAATTGAGACACTTCATGAATAAGAGGCAGTATTTATTGAACAAAAGTTTTCACTATAATAATGAAAACTTTTTCATTAATGATTTTAGTCAATATTGATACAGTGATCTATTTTAGTACAGATATTAACAGCATGGATGATGCTTCAAAATTATGTTATATTGTTGTGACAATTTTCTTTAGATTAGACGATGTTTCGAGAAAATTTCAAATAATTAGTGAGGTAGAATGAATGCTATGTAATGAAGTTGCTTTTCTTCTAGACACACTCTTTAATGATATATATGTTTGCTTAGTTTTTTTTCTTTTCATTTATGATATGTACTTTCTATCAAACTATAATAATAGATGATTGAATATTTAAATCTTTTCATAATGTCACATTCAATCATGGTTTACTATAGTTATTACTTATGCAATAATTTGCCTTTTTTAGCATGAAATTCAAGTAAAAGAGAAAAGTACATACGAATTTTACATTTGATTCTAACCAAAATAGAGAGATTTTGCTGAACTTAATTAACCAAATATATATGAAAATAATAAATCACCAAAAAACTGTCTGAATATGTATCCATGAATAGATCAATCGATTCATTAAGGATTATTTTATAATGATGATCAGTTTGCTAAAGAACATTTATAGTACATTAGCGAAATGGAGAATCACAAATCATATTAATATGCTAATCGTTTATTTATCATCGGCAAGTTTTGGCGAGAATGCCATAAACTATTAAAAAAAACTTGAAGATATCTATAATTGTTAAAAAACTGATTCAAGTTTTCCTTTGATAGTAAAAGCTATATATTATTTGATTGACGATAAGAATCTGACCTATCTTTGAATACATGAAGCTTTTTTTTACGAAAAAATTATTAGATTGAAGTAGCACGTCTTTGGTGAATGAATGTCATTGAGACGGAAATGATCTCTTTTTTACTTTCAATTCCAGTTTTATTCCAAAATAAATCTTGATGTCTTTGATAAAACAATAAGTTTTCTCTTATTATACATATGCAATATTCAATTCAATTCATGACATTTACTCTGGTTGATATAAAAAAGGTCAGAAGTATTAAACTAACTTTGTAAAATATATTTGCTGTTAGAGGCAAGCTTTGGTATAATGTGGATCTATAGAAATTTTAATTAAAAAACTTTAGATACTTGAAAGTCACAAAGTTAAATGTATTACAATGTAACGATGATAAAATGCTTGATAGGGACATAGTTCATGTTCATTGGACTTCAATAGTAATTATCTATTATATCCTATTACGTGGCACATAACCATTGGTGCGATTGACTTTTAGATCCAGCACGTGTACGTGTAGTATCAAAGACCGTATAAAAAAAAACAGATATCATGGGAAATTTTGGGAGACTTTCAAAATTTAACTAATGCCTTTTTAAATTTATTAGATCGGTATGATAATGATGATGATTTTGCCAAAAAAAGCAAAACAAATCGGTTACTTTCAATTCCACTTTTACCATCGAAGAACATAAAAAAGACAAATAAATGGTGCTAAATCTATGTCATAATTAAGAAAATAAATTATTCTAATGTGAATTTCTCTAGAACACATTCATTTTTTATTTCTATTAACTTACGAGTGAACCTGCTCAGAAGTCTTCTTCCTATTTCAATGATTTTTGCCCATAGATATTACATTGTTGTCTAATAAAAAGTCTAAAAAGATTTTGGTTTCTTTTGAGACTTGACTAAGCTATTGAACTTTTAGTATGTGTATTTTCTAGAGACTTCAAGTTTTTGGAAAGTTCGTATGGTTCAATTTTGATCTCAAAATTTGTGCATATAGAGAACTCAAGTAGATTAGCTTGCATAAAAAAATTAAGAGTTTTAAACAAAATCTCTTTGGAATATGAGAGTTTCAAGATATAGACCCTTCTTCATGGATTGTGCACAATATACATCTTTTTGTCAAAGGCTTCATGGCTCGAAAATACTATGTTTAAAATTTCTGAATTTTTTATGGACACTAGTCAAGTTGAGTTCTCTATATGCACAAATTCTCAGATCGAAACTCGAAAATAATAGTTTTCTGAAAATTTGGATCTCTTGAAATAGACAAATAAAATTGGATAGCCTAATCAAATCTCCATCGGAACCCAAATCTATTGGAAATTTTAATTAGAGCACTATGCAGTATATACAAATAAAAGAATCATTGAAATCGGAAGAGATCATCTAGAAAGATTCCCTCGTCAGTCATTTTAAATATAGCATATGTCATCTTGTTAGTTTCCTGTTTATTTTCATTTTCATATATACATCGTCTGTATAAGACTAATAAGCTCATCTCCTCTTGTACAGATATGTAAACCCATAGTATTAATCTTGTTGTCAGCTTATGAAAACGGTTGTAAAAAGACAAGTTTTGGACAATTAATGACTACAGCAGATGAGACTATAGTCTTACCATAATGGTTTATTAAAAGAAGTTAAAATAGGTCAGATGATTTAAACCTAGTGTTTTCCTATTTCAAGACTCGGCTTTCATAAAATTTAAAATAAATACAAATCAATCAACACAAATGTACATTAATAAAAATCTACTAATCAAACAAGATAGAACCTACACATGTTTCCTTTTTTCCATTCTAGTCACATATTCTAGATCTAATTCAGAGAGTAGTAACAGTTGAGAGACAATTGAAAAAAAATGCGTTTCAAATCATTTTTAATAATCATTATAATCATTCTTTGCATCAGCAGTGCACATATACTTTGTCTCTCGTTCTTCTTTCATCAATAGAAAAAAGGCCATCTGTGACCACCTATCATTGTCAATGATGATCGTGCTTCTTCTTCTTCTTAAAAAAAGAAAATAAAACACACTCTCATGCCTTTTCTTCTTCATCGTTTGAATATTAGGCTGTGCGTCCAACTATCAGTTGCTACTATCAGTTAAAAAAAATGAGATATTTAATTCTTTTAGTTTTATTCAATATGATATGTGAGTAAGTAAGAAGAGCCGTCTCTACGTTTTGATTGTTGCTCAGAGAGTCTGTAAAAATATATTGACTCTGTGACAATGGTCAAAGCCTTAAACGGTTAATAAACATCGAATCAAATTTTCCTACATGAAAAATTATCATTTGGTTTTGGATGCAAATTATTGATGCTTTACAACACCATCAAGATTATGATATTGAAGAAAAATAGTGCCTTTTAGGGCTTTGTTTGTTTTTATCTATTTATATTTATGTTATTTTGCTACGATTAAATCAATCAGCAAGTTCCGTTTTCTCAAGAGATTAGACCATTATGACATGATATTTTGGAGGTTACGCATTTAACCGTCAGATGCCGCGTGATATCATATTATGGCTACGAGTAGATTACTGTAAATCTAAAAAAGGCTTAATATCATTCGTGTCCTTGATCTACTTGTAAAGAGTTCTCGTTGTTTTGTTGAGATTAAGGCATTTCCAAAAAAACCCTAAATTATAAGTTTTGATCCAGAATTTCGTCTATAAATTGATTTCATAGTCATTGGATAGTTCTAAACGTTTAAACAAAAAAGGAACATGTCTCTTTCAAGATGTTCAATTTCACACTAGACTTGATTAGTGTGTCGTCCTATGATGAAACAGCTGCTTTTTGGAAATTTAACATCTCGAGAACAACATGTTCATTTTAGTTGAAACTTTCAGAACTGTATAACGACTATTAAATCTATTTATAGACAAAAATTCAGATCAAAACTTTTTAGTATGGATTCTTCAGATATGCCTTGGTCTTAGTAAAACAGTCATAACTCTTCACAAATAGATCATAGACATCGAGTCTTTCAAATTCTTTTTAGTCTCAAATGATCTACTCGTTGTGATAAAATGATGTTGAATGACATTCGATAGTTGCTTATGTTTCCTCTTTAGTTTCTTCATACGTTAACCTTTAATCTCAGACTAATTTTTATTTAAATATCTTGATGAAAAAGAATGAAATTAATAAATGAATTAAAACATCTTTGAAACAATATCTATCTAGTTTCTTGAATTTGTTTGAATGTTATATATATATGTCATTTAGTTTATAATCATGTAGAATGTCGTAATAAATGATTTATGGATCATATAGATGTATTGCAACAATTTATAAATAATTCTTTTGTAAAACTATTATGAATATCTGGCCATAACTTATTTTGCAAGACTAGAGACATTCTCTTTGATACTACTCTTATTTTTCAACAATTGTCAAAGCTTGTCTAAATCATGCAAATTGGTTATCACATTAAGTCTTAGTAAACAACGATTATGACGTAGAAAGCGGTACAAAAATAGTGTATATGTATGTTGCTGTATGACTGGTTCCTTTGATTGTCTGTCCTTGAGTCCTAATTCTACGTTAACTTTTATACATACATATATATGCGGATAGCTTACGAGAAAACTTAGCTCGTACTACAATAAGAGAGAAGAGAAGAAAACATATCGATAATGACGAAGTTCCAATCAAATTTATCCTTGTTTTTCACATTCCTACTCTTGTTGATGATGAGAAAAAAGACAAAAAAGGATAGAGAAAATAAATCTTTGGATTATAGATGTTTTTTTCCCTATCATTCTTTCTTACACAACAATAATATACACACGCATAATAAAATCTTGCGCATTAGTATTCAATTGTATAATACACATCCATATGGCAACAAAATCGTATATTCTTCTTGTAGTTGCTTTTCTTTCATGTCATCAATTGTTGAGCATTCGCGTAAGTAAATTTTGAAACGAAGACAACATTCTCTATCTTCTATTTGTTTTTGTTCAACATGATATATAAACATTTACTCATAAAGAAAACTTTCATTTTCGAATATATTGAGTATAAATATGTGGGTACTTTGTTTATCTTTAAGCGTCATTATCTAATTCCGGCATACGTAAATATTATAACCATCTGTCTGTTTTTCTAATACGTTTTAACTCAATGATGAAATGTCTCGATTCTCGACCTAAACAACATTAATCGTATACCAATAGCCTATAGATCGATACACACAAACTCTGCTATATGGACAAAACATAAAGTATTCAATGGTTATGTCTGTTAAAAAACCCCCCATAGCTCAACTTTTGCACAACAAAAATATATCATCTATTGTTAAATCTTGATAAGAATTTTCGATCAATGAAATTCTTGTCATATATTTTCGTAGAAAATCAAAAGAATTTCTTACTTCATTCATTTTACATTGTTTTTATTTACAGTACATTCATGAAACAATTTATTTTCTACTCAATCCATGATTGTCTATATGAAATTGAAAGAAAAAATACAAAATTCTTATGAGAATATAATGTTTTGTCTAACATACAGTAATAAATATGTAGTTTTCTATCTCAAAAAAGAAATGTTAGAAAATTGATATGTTAAAGAATATTCTATTGATCTAGCCAATGGATAATATAATGTTGATTTCTTTTAGGCGGAATTGAAGGTTGAAGTTAGTACTAAAGATGAAACACTACATATTGAAGGTAATATATTAATCAATCATTTTAATGTAGAACATATTCATGTATATTTTTTGATTACATTTGTTCAACTTTAATTGTATACATAGATCAATGTTCAAATGTAAAATGTAATGAAAATGAAGCATGTATTTTAAATAAAGATGGTGAAGCTGAATGTGTTTGTATTACAGAATGTGAAGATCCTAAAGACAAACGTTTAATGGTTAAGTAGAAATATATCTCGAAATATTTATTAATGATTTTATTTAAATTAAAATGCATAGATATGCACAAAAGCTAATCATACATATACATCTGATTGTGAATTCTATCGAATGCAATGTTGGTGTCGAAAAACTGATGAACATTGTACACGAAAAGAATCTGTAACAGATGCAATTGATTATTTTGGACAATGTCAAGGTAAAAATAAAAAAGTTTTTCAATTTATCTATTTTTATCTTAGTAAATTTTCATTAGATCTTGGTGTTTGTACCGAATTTGAATTAGAAGTTTTTCCTAAACGAATGAAAGAATGGCTTGGTGAAATTCTCGATGCATTGGTTTGTTTGAAATAAACATTTCTTTATTTTATTGATGTTTTCCTTTTAGTTTGTTCGTAAAGATCTTGATTCTAAATATGAAACATTAGTTAATGAAGCACGTAAAATGAAATTATCAAATACCGAAAAATGGTGGCGTAATGCTGTACTTTGGGAATTTTGTGAACTGGATCGAACACACGATAAGTAAGCAATAAGATTTGATTTGTAAGAAAAATTAGACTTCTGGCTTTTTTTTTCTTTATTTCTCTATTTGAAGTGTGGTAAATAATGAAGAATTAGCTCGTTTTATTCGATCACTTAAAGTTCTTGAGCATTGTATTCAACCATTTTTGGATCATTGCGACACGGATAATGATAATAAAATTTCATCTGATGAATGGGGTACATGTCTTGGCCTTGACAAAAGTAGGATATATTTACTGATTTATTATTTAAATAAAATTTTTGTTTTTGATAATTATTTTTAGATGATATGGCTTTCTTAACGACCTTCTGCTCACATTAAATAAATGATTGTCCAATTTATAATAAGAGCAGTATACTAATTTCAGAGCATGTGTGTGTGTGTTTATGAATTTTATTCTATAACATTTATCGTAAATATCATTTATATTTCCCAATATAAAATGTTTACTATTTAGAGTAGATTTTCGTAAGCATATTTTTATTGTCTTTTCATATTTATACGTTAGAAATAAAAATACAATCTACATAAAACACTTATTTGGCTTTTTTTTTGATTAGTGGATCTTTGATGTTATCATTTTATAATTAGAAGATGAGTTACATCTTAGTTTTCAGAGTAGAATTGACATCAGTATATTAACAAGACTATCTATTGTTGAAAATGTTTAGTCGACTATAAAATGCAATGTCATGCAAATGACTAGAAAAGGTCAATGAATTTTTATCTGGGGAAATTTCGAAAATTGACCAATTACGGTGAATACATCAATAAGGGCTACGTCCTAATTGCAAACAAAAATTACATCAATTTTCGCCCCCATCCACACTGTCGGTCTACTGATTGGTTTGATCTTTGTTCGCAATTAGGACGCTACGTCAATAAGATGGATTGTTACAAATATTAAAAAGACAAAAAAGAACATGAAAATCTGTTTAACAAAAGAAGAGATCTCGATGAATTTTTTTTTAATCATTTGATCTAATGTTATTCTTTTAAAGTCTTATTCAGTATATTTCAATTAAAATGTCTGCACTTATTAATATTAGAAACAAAACATTTTTATACACTGTCAAAGTTGAGTTTCATATGATTGTAAAAGCAGAACTGTAAATTGAATTTTACAAGAAAATGACTGCATCAAGATTGTACTTAACACATCATGTTATAAAAGCTCTATAATAATAGTAATCAATGAAAAATAGACATCAAAGTTTCTGTTATTTTTAATAAAGAGTGTCGAAGCATCATGCCAAGAGAAGCATAGCAGATATTCCGATCTTGATGTTCGCTAATTTACCTTGCCACCATGTATTTTGGCTATTACAAAAATATACTGACTTAATACAGAATTCAGAAAATGTTACAATTCAATTCGGCTTTGTTCTATGAAAATCTGTGAAAAATAATGCTTGCAAGATGCCTACTTACGATGAAATTCAGCTGATAATTGGAATCAATAAAGAGAACAGAAATGATTTCAAAGTGAACTCTATTCAGTTCTTTTTTTTTCAAATATGTATTGTTAGTGTATTGACATTTTCATTTTCATTATAAATAGCGGCTAAAAGTAAAATTATACAAAACATAATTTTAACAAGCATTCAATACAATTTTAAAAATGTTATGTAAATAACTCGAAGAGTTAAAAAAGAATATTTACGGTTATTTTATCTTCTGAACTATTACAATACCCTTTACACATAGGAACTATACTACTAAATTTAAAAGTTTATTGATTAAAATACTTGACTAGAAGAAATCGCTATCATTAATATCGGCATCAAACTATCAACAAAAACTTATTCAAAATTCTAAGCCATTCGGAATCATATCAAGATCCACAATACAAAAAAAGCCTTGTTTCATATATTATTACCTATCCATAGTAGTTAGATCTCAATCAGACTAGACATTGAGCCAGCTAGATATTCACCCGATTGAGTTTTGTTCTAGCTAACTACCAATCCGACATGTGACTTGTTCGACACCTTTGTACACTAGTTCGATGCAGTACTAGTATATACTTAATTTATATGTATCGACTTTATCAATCTCATCATTCGACAAAGATCAAAAAATACTGATGATAATAATAATAATATTTTTTTTAGTTTATTTCTTTTTTTCCGTTGATAATAGAAATCCAAATAGACATAGATAACAAAAAAAATAACAACAACTAGAACAACAACAATAATAATAAGAATATGAACCGAGAAGAAAACTGACTAAAGACGTGAATAGATGGATGAAAAAAGAATATTTATCGTCACATCAACGCAAGTTTTCTATTGACCATCAGATTTAATACAAATAAGGGCTTTTTTCCGTTTTTCTTAAAATGATCAAATGACTACATTCTATGAATATATGATGAGGAAAAAGAAATAGCAGGAACAAAAAAAAAGGTGCACGACAAAGACAAGAAAAAAAGATATGTCATCATTTTTAAACTTGTCCACACATTTTACTGTTTTTCTTTTAAATTAACTTCACTAATAATTGTAATTCCACCACTAGATCCATGTGATTTATTCCAATCAGTAACACATAATGTACCATTCGATAAAAATGTTAGTGAAAATGGTTCTTGAATAGATTTACATTTATATTCTTCAATTTTTGAATCTTTATCAATTGAAACCAAACGATGATTTAATTTATCCGGTATTAAACATTTTTTTGCATCATCAACATAAATTGAATATGATTGTAATGATTGAGGAATATTATATGTTGATTTTTTTGCTGCACTTGTATTATCATATTCATCAAGATGACATTTATCTTGACGATGAGTTAAAACATATGATGTATCATTTGGTAAGAAATATGCAGCATATGGATAAACTTTTTGATAGAGTTGTGGTTGACTTTGAAGCAAATGATCTTGAGTTGAATCATGAAATGACCATACACCTATTTCAGCAAGATTATTATCAAGGAAGACAATACGTTCACCGGATGGATCACAGGCTAAAATAAAACAATATTACATTTAGAAAAAAATAGTAATATTTTTACAGATGAAGACTATTAAACTTTTAAAGCATTAGGATGAAATAAAATACAAAAATTAGTAATTTAACTTAGAAATGATAAAACAATGAGTATTAAAAAAAAAATGTTTTTTTCTTCAGAAAGCAAAATATAATTGAAGGCACGATTAATCCATTCGTTGAGATAAGTTATATTTCATTATAAAATCATTGTGTTCAACAAAAGAAACTGATCCGACCGTATGTTAAGTGGTAATATAAGATGTAGAGGAGACAATACACTATGAATACCGTTTATTTTTTTATTGTCATTTAAGAAAACCTTAAGAAGTAACAAGCGTTTCATGTATGAATACTGAGAGCAGTAAAGAAGCATCAAGCTTCACAATTTCATTCCTATTGGATATGCTTCTGATGAAACTGTCAATTAAAGTAAATTTTAAACCTATTGATAATTTTTTTCAGCAATCATAATTATAATTCTTTTGATATCCTAAAACTTTCCTCTAAATCAAAAGCTACTTTCTCAAATGTTGAAATAAACCAATTTCATCTCTTGAAAAAGATCTTAGAATTGACTTTTTACGATATTTTTACGACTATAAAACCTTTTTGTTTTTCTATAGATGTGAAATTTGTTGATCTGTTATAAATTAGATTGATGACCATATTTGAGTAATCACGTACGTGGCAGAATGTCTAGATTTGCATTAGAGATGTTGATGGACTGACCTATGGCTTAAGTGTGTGGGTTAGATCTTTGACGAGCTATGAACTTGATATTTTCACAATTTACGGGTTGGATGAATCATATTATATTTTTATGTGTACCAGCTAGTACAAACTGTTCACAAATTTTGCTTTAAATTCTTTCGCTTGAGTTATTTATGTGTTTTGAAGGATGCACTTTGGATGTAGTTCTTCCCTTAAACATAATGAACCATATATCCACACATGTAAAACAAAACGAAGTTTGTGAAATGAATGATGTATAATATAGTTATTTTTTTCGATCTTTTTTTGTACTCTTATCGTCAGTCTTATCTTAGTCAAAGTTAGATTGGCTACATTAAGATTTTATATATGAATATATGCTATTACTTATTTTTTTTATTATTTGCTGTCTTGAAATTCAATTAAAATGTTTTAATGTTTAGGTATACAAGATGGCTCAAAAGTAAAGGAACATATAAATAGTCAGTTAGGCTTTATATTTATATCATATATACTAGTCAAAAATATAGCATATAATCAGTCATTAGGTCCAATAGTTTATTCAGAAGCCTGTAAATAAATCTTACTGCTCGTCTGTTACTATATGAGAAATTCGATTTCTATAGTTTTGTCTGCTTACACTGATTTAATTAATATTGACTTTGTTTAGGCTAAATCAATACAAAATATAATATAATCGGATTTATTTCACAGATTGGGATAGGAGAATAAAACTATGGAAATCGAATTTCTCTTACAATCATAGACAAGTAGTAAGATTTATTTTGCCCGCTTTTAGGACCCATTGCTGTATTCAAAGATTGATCATCTGCTACAATTTTTACTAGTATATATATGACACAAATATGGACCTTAAATATTCATGTATAAAGAAGATAATCGAAAAAACTGTATGTGTCCTTACTGTTAGATAATTGTGTCTTTTCAGAAATAAACTATTCTAATTATAAGCAATCTTAATATCATATATAATAAAAATCAATGAATTAGAAAACTCACGAAATCGGTAACGAAATATTTTACTAATAACATGTCTGTTACCTCACAGGTTAGCTCTTAATTGATTAATGACTCTTCAATCCGTGAAATATCTCGCGGATCGCAACATAAACAAAATCATTAATATTTTTGATTTGCATAAAATTTCATAGGATGTTACTATTTGAACTTAGAATTGACTTATGTTGCCTAATAATGATTAACCATAATTGTTCATGCTTTCTTCAGATGACTGGATAATTTTCAAGATCTTCATAAAACTAATCTTGATTATTTCTACTGTTAATGAATATCATTTTGTTCTCTAATATAAACAATTTGTTCTTTTTTTTTTTTAATATACCTGCATAAACCTGTCGTTCTTCAACATATTGAATATTCCATGGATAAAATCCTCGAATTTTACTTCTTGTAATAACTTTATTTGTGTTTAAATCTAAAATAGCTGCCTCTTTTCTTGTTGCAACAACGGCTTGTGATGATGATGCCGATGAATTATAAATAACAGCTTTTGGTGTTGGTAAATCTTTAAATATTTGATGAACAACACCTTTAATATCAATAAGTAAAACAGAATCACGATCGAAATTTGCAACTAATAAACGATCATCAGGTAAAGTACATATGCCAGTTGGTGCGCCGAATTTGCCATTTTCCCGATCAAAACTACATGAAAGTTCAGATAGAAAATAATCATATTTATATTTATTTAAATCATAAATAAATTCTGTTTTGATTTTTGTTTCTGAATCATCCGTTGTTGTTGTTGTTGTTGTTGTTTTTGTTGCTTCAGATGCTGGTGTAAATGGTGGAGCATCAGACTAAGCAAAAAAAAACAAATAAATAAAAAATTTATAAATAAAATAAAATTTTATTTTTTTCTAATTAACTTACTCGCATAGTTACTTTAGGTGTTACATTTAATGTTTGAAGTTGATCAGCTACTTGTTCAACATTCTAATCGATAAATAATTACTGATGAAAACAAGAAAACAAAAACAAAAATTACAGCTGATGGTTGAAATGAACTTTGTATTTGTCTTTGTGTATAACCATCATTAGAATTTAATTCTTGTTTTGAATTTTCTGTTGATGATGTATTTTGATTATCAGATAATTGACTCTCAGTGAGTGTATTCGACATGATAAGCTATTGCGAACGTAGACCTAGAAATCACAAGGATAAAACAAAATGATGATGAATTAAATGGATGACAATGCTTTACAAATAGCGAATACAGTGACCTCAATTGCATTGAATTTGAGAATTTCTATTATAGTTATGTAAAAATAAATGTTTAAGTCATTATTTTAAATTTTATTTTATTTTTTAGAATTTTTTTTATTTAATTAATTATTCGAATTTTCTAATTGGTTATAAATGTAACAAATGAACATAGAGTTCTGTTTTTTTTCTCTTCTTCTTCTTTGAAAGAAATTATCAAGTCTTCTTTTTTGTTTTCGTCAAAACACAAGTCAAAATGTTTCCTAAAGCAGCTCCAACTGAACCAACTCGAACAACTATTCCACCAGCAGCTCCAGTTTCAAATTGGAGTGTAGCTTTATATCGAAAAGCTGAACCTATTCTACCATTAAATCCTTCAGATGTATCTCAAACACCAGCTCCACAACAAACAAATGGTTCATTTTATGTTCAACTTCAACAACAAGCTAGTGCATCATCACCAAGTCGTTCAGATGTACTTTATTTTCGATATCAAGCACAACAACAAAAAAATAATGCGAATTCATATACGCTCCCATTTACTATAAGTCAGTTGAATAATATGAATTTATCACCGGATACAGCACCAATTTCATCAACATCATCAAGATTTTCTGGTTTAGAACAACAATCAGGTGAGAAATTGAGATGAAAAGTCAATTGAAATATAGATCGTTTTTCAAGAGAAATAAAAGAATTTTTCAAGTCAACAAGAATTAATTCTATATTTCAACAGAACGCAAGAGCAGAGATATTTTCTGTCGTTAATAACATCAGAGACGAAGTAACCTTCCAGGATGCAAGATTATATTCGCAACAAAAGCTCAAGCCATCTATATACACTTTAATAACTAAAAATATGATAAAGGTTATTCGATTTTTGAAACCTTTTAATCGACAAAAGGATTTCATTCTAGCAATAAGCGAAAAAGATTTTCTTGTAATAAGATTTTGCCGTAGGGTGTTATTACTTCTCTTTCTTTTTTTATTTACGAACAATTCATCTTGAAGAAAAATATAAAAAAAAAAAACAATTTATTTTAAAAGGTTTGAATGATTCATCAGATAATCCATCAACATTACTTCTTCGTGCAAAAGCTTTTCTTGGTGTTTTGGTATTGAACAGTTCAGCAAACAGTATTACTGCAAATAGTTCGTATTAAAATTCTCATTTGTTTTCGTTGTTCAAAAAAAAAAAAAAAAACACGAAACATATTAATTTGTTTTAGCTGCTGGTATTATTCGACCATTTATGATATTTGTAACTGAAGAAGTATTCATTGGACAATTATTTGATGCATATATTTTTCGTATGAAGATAAACCAATAACTAAGATTGAATACATCTTTTTTTTATTATTTAAAGGTATTTCACAAGTAGCAACTATTTCTATGCGAGATAATCCAGAAGATGAAATTTTTGTTTCTGGAATAAAGTAAAACAAAAAGAAAATTTTCATTTCAATTAATTGATTATTTCATTGTCTTTTTTGCATATTCAGAAAATTATTTCAAGGACGTTGTTTTTATTATGCAACTTTTTTCAATCCAGAATTGAATAATAATAAACGTTATTTTAATAAACCATATGATATAACATTATGTGCTCAAAGAATGGTTCAAGGACATGATTCAGATATTCGATTTTTTTGGTTTGTTTTTACATGAATACAGAAGAGAGAGAGAGAGAGGTGCATAAGAAGTCAAATCAGCCTACTAGTTTTCTCTTGGTCAACTCGTAGATAGCTGTCATATTGCTATATAATAACTTTAAACAACTTTCAGGGTTTCTTAATAATGTCCAAATAATATTTTGACGTCACTTATTTTCCATTTCGTCCTTCAGAAAGAAGAGGGCGGGTAAATTTTCGACGAGAAAAATGTTACAAAAGTTGTCCAAAAGTTATATAAATCAACTCAGTTTTTTATGCTCATTCCGACTATCATATAAGTTTTGTCCGGAACTGAACTTTTTCTGACTCAAATCTTCTAAATATTAATCGAAAAGACACAAAATTGATTCCGAAGAATAGTGTATTAAGGAATTTTCAAGTGACTAAATTATTTTGTCTTTGGAAAATACATAATTTTGTAGATTGTCAAAAAAGTTATTCAACGAGCAATATAAGAATTTTCCTTACTTTAGTTTTCAACTTAAAATGTATGCTGAACGATAACAGTGGATGATAAATACAATACATATGCTTCGTTAATTCACACAATAAGCTAATGATTTATATATGAGGTTTAAACCTCATTAATAATCTATGGAATTGATAATTTCAGTAGTATATTGTCTTGTCTACGTATTCTCAAATTGAGTTTATCATCGTGAAATGGATTGTTAGAATAATGATAAAAAATGCATTACGTTGTTGATGTATGTCAGATTTCAAAATTTGATCCTCATGGAAATAGTACGAAAATGTTAATTTCAATATGCTCTTTCTGTTGATATATAACTCTATTCATTTAACCAACAGAAGTGTTTGTAGGCCGATTTGACCTTCTATATGTTCACCTTTTTTAAGGAAAATACCAAATAGAAACAGTTTGTTTTCTCTTTCTTTCTTAGGAATCGTGGTTTATGTTTGCCTTTGCTTAAATTTAATATTGACATTCGCTATTGGATACCAAAAATCATGTGTGGCGGAATTGAGACCTATAGAAATCCAAATGAAGATATTGAATTATGGTTAATATCAAGGTAGATCAAATATTTATTTCGAAAATAGACGTTTTTCTTTTTATTGTTTTGTTATTTAGATTAAGTTGTGAGCGAGCTGGTACACGATTTAATGTCCGTGGTGTTAATGATGATGGAGCTGTGGCAAATTTTGTTGAAACGGAACAAGTAAGATATAATTAAATATTGAAAAATGATACACTAATCATCAGTAGGCTAATGCAACGAAATTCAAATATACATTGTTAGAATAAATAAGCTAATTAATTAGTTTGACAAAGTATGCGAATTGAAATGAACTCTTTTTTGTACAAAAATAGACAGAATTATAAGAACTAGCAATATTGATTGTTCTATTATGTCAACACTATGAGTAAACTTATAATTTTTTTTAAGTTTGTCGAATATTAATTCTATATTCTAAATGAGATATGTAAGTACAAACTTCAGTTCTGGAAGTGTTAGAGAGAGAGTACTTGAAAGATGTATTAACGTAATTGATAATTTTTTTGAAATGCTTTTTTTTCTGCTTATTCTTTAATTTGGGTGTTTAGAAAATTGAAAAGTACAAGTTTCTTTGATTATTAATTGTTTTTTTTCCTTTTGAAATAGTTTAGAATTAAAATCGCTTAGTGTTAGTTTTGATTTAATTCATTGACAAAGCATGTCTAGTTTAAATAATGCTTTTTTTCTAATCAGATTAAATTAGATAATAGAATTGTTTGAAAACATTGATTTTGTGCATTTGTGACAGGTTGTTTTTCTACCCCGACAAAATCATTATTCATCATTTGTTATTGTACGTGGTTCTATTCCATTGTTTTGGCATCAACCACGTTTTCAAGTAATAAATATTTAAAAAATTTTTCATATTTAATATCTTGTTTTTTCTTTCCATTTAGGTAGGCGCTCATCGTATTACAGTGTCACGTAGTGAAGCATTGAGTTTTAAAGCATTTTTTGAGTAAGTTAAATAAAATAAATTTCACAAAATAGAAAGAAAAAAGAATTTAATTTAATAGACATTTTAAAGTTCTTTATCGTCATTATGGTCGTGTATTAATTATAAATTTAGTTGATAAACGCGATGATGAAAAACGTGTTGGTGAAGAATATCATAATTTATTTGAATTACTTGTTAAAACATATCAATCAAAACAAAAAAAAGAAAAACCATCACTTGGTTATTTAACTGAAAGAGATTTTATTTGGTTTGATTATCATGAACAAGTACGAGCTACAAAAGGTTTAACACCAGAACAATTTGTTGATAAAATGCTTATACAAAATAAACAATATTCAATTGGACAAGAACTTGAACGGCAAAGTATATTTACTTATATGGATGAAAAAACTTCAAGTTTACAACAAGGTGTTTTCCGTATTAATTGTATTGATTGTCTTGATAGAACAAATAATGTACAATTAACTCTTGGAATGGTTGTTTTAACCATGCAAATAGCCAATTTAAAAAAAGAAGTTAATATTAATAATTTAGTTGATCATTTACGAGATATGTGGATTAATAATGGTGATCATATTAGTAGAATTTATACGGGTACTGGTGCAATAGGGCAAAGGAATAAAGTAAATAATATTTAAATTTTCAAAAGATTTATCTCTATTACATGACTCAGATGTAGAAATATAATCGTAAATTATTATATTGAAAAGAAAATTTTTTCTTATACTTTTATAATTCTCATTGAAAACTCATTTCTACTAGTAATACGAAATAGTTAAAATGAAATCTTTGTTATTATAAAAAGAAAAATTCGATTTCACTATCAAATCAATTCTGTATGTTTTTGAACTGACGAAGAAAAAAAAAGGATATTCATTTAGGCAAAAGATATTCAACGAAGTCTTGGTCGAGCTATACAAAATAATTTACGTGATGATGAAAAACAACAATCAATGCAAACATTAATTTATTCTTATGCTAAAGACTCATATTTACATGAACGTTCTGTTGCTGCTCTTTTAACACCTTATGTCATATGTAAATTTGTATTTATTGATGTTTTTTTTATTATTCATTAAGAGTTTTTCTTTTCATAGCCGATGGTATTATATTAAATGAAATGTTTCGAATTCGTCAAGAATTTGTTAGAAAAGAAAAATTTCGTATATCAATTGGTACATGGAATATTAATGGTGATAGAAATCCCGCTCTAGAAAACGAATATCCATCTATTCTTGATGCATGGATATTAGATGGACCAGAAAATATTTCGTCAAAAACACGAAAAAATAATTCTATTCCAACCATTGGTACAAATCAATAATGAACAAAAGAGAAATTTTAAAATGTTTTTTTTTCCTTTTAGGATTTGTTAGTGATGATTATATAAAATCAATGCCGGATATCTTAGCTATTGGTTTTCAAGAAATTTGTGATTTAACAGCTACAAATATGGTTTGGCAAAGGTATTAATGAATAGTATAATTAGAATCGTACAAAAAAATCTCCTATAGTGAACATTGTCATATAATTCTACTGTGGATATTTTTGAAAAGTTCGACGGATGTATACTATTGAGAAGTTATACTGTATTTGCTATATAGAAGTTACTTTTATTGTAAATAGGAACGCTTCTATCGTTAGATAGAAAAGAAAAAACAATTAAAAAGTTCTTTTGGTTTTATTATTCTTCTCATCTTGTATGTTTTTGAGAGTCTCAAGTACATCCCGTGACAATCATTATTTTTCTTCAACTAATATGAAACAGTTATAATTGTTTGTCTTTGTTTTTTTAACTGAAAATTGATTAAATTTCGAAACACTTAAGTCATATATATTCTTATTGATAAAATATTTCTTATTAATTTTAATTGAACCTCTCTATTCGTGAAGTGAACAACTATTTTTGAATAGCATAAGACAGTAATATTCTATGAGAGAGTGCTCTCAATTTACTAAACAAATACAACATGACTTTTTAAGCACTTTTTTTCTCAGAGATGAGTATAATACAAAAATCAATTACCATTCTGTCGTGTCACGTCAAATAAGATAGAGTGATATGTCGGACGACATGGCTTCTTATAGATTTTTTTTCTTCTATTCAACAAAGCTTTTACCTAACTGTTCTAAGTTATGATAAACTTGCTTTTAATATTAAGAGCTGTATTGCTGAATATTAGGTTTTTTTCCAGTACTTGTAGAAGCATCGGGCATTCAATGAATTCATCGAATGATATAAGATGAGAATCTAAATTTATGTGTTGTTTTTTAAATAAAATTATTAATTGATCAATAGTTAGTTAAGATTCATTAATTTTTAAATTCAAATATCAATCAAGTTAGTATGTTTCTTTTTTTTTTACGTTACACGTTGAATCATCACTGCTATACTTTCAACTCGTCTTCATCTTCGTTTTAATACCGAAGATATTTGATTCGATTAATGTAATTAAATCAGCCATGAATTTTTAATGAATAGTTAGTTCATGTATTTTGTATTGGATCGATATCATTTGATTTATTGTAAAGCAGATAGAGCCATTGAATGAATTGAAGCAACATGCCCTGTCTTTAGTTGTTCTACTGATAGGCAAGATAGAAACAAAACTATAATTTTTATTCTGTTCTGTCTTACAGATTAAGTCGCGACTACAGAACCGTTCTATCCTATGCTGATATTCAGTACCACGACAGATGCTTCATGATCTGATCTAATTTAGAACTTTTCTTTAGAAAGGGAAAATGAACATAAATCAGCATTCAAAAATCGATTGAAGATGTCATTACAATCATTTTCAGTTCTCTAATATCCTTAACTTTGCTAAATTGTTGCAAACGTCATATTTACACTATCGAATAATTGTTGTTTAAAGTGCTATAGACCATTATTTAGATTCGTATTATCAGAGTGAAGACAATAAAAAAAACATTTCTTTTTTTTTTAATTTTATTAGTTCTGTTAATGCAACTCGTTGGGTTGATAATGTTCAACTTCATTTTAAAAAATCTTATCCAAATGATGAATATATTCTATTGGGTAATGATCAACTCGTTGGTGTATGTTTGGCGATATTTATTCGACGCGATCTTGCACCATATGTCAAGTATATTGAAAAACTAATTTTCACGTCATTTTTTTGATAATTATATATTATTTTATAGAAATATCGTTGTCGATTCCGTTAAAACAGGCATGGGTGGTAAAATAGGCAACAAAGGATGTGTAAGAATATATTAATATCAATAATATTGAATAATAATTTTAATTTAGGTTGCTATTCGTCTTGTTTTACATAATACATCAATCTGTTTTATATGTGCTCATTTTACAGCAGGGCAAAATGAATTTAATGAACGTAATAAAGATTATAAATCAATTATGGAAAAACTTTTATTTCAACCACCATCTCGAGCATTATGGCATGATCATATATTTTTTCTTGGTGATTTTAATTATCGTTTAACAATTCCACGTGTACAAGTTGAACAATTTATTAAAAATGAAGCTTATAAACAATTACTTGAATATGATCAAT
The DNA here is from genome assembly GCA_905250075.1 of Rotaria sp. Silwood1. Classification (NCBI taxonomy): domain Eukaryota; kingdom Metazoa; phylum Rotifera; class Eurotatoria; order Philodinida; family Philodinidae; genus Rotaria; species Rotaria sp. Silwood1. The sequence goes on along the minus strand of CAJNOP010000008.1, from coordinate 2,967,051 downwards.
TAAGAAAAGAACATGCAGAAGGACGAGTATGCTTTATTTTATTTATTTTTTTTTTTTTATGATCAATAGAAAAGAAAATCAATTATACGATAAATTTGTTTTATTGTTCAGGTCTTTCGAGAATTTACTGAAGGTCTAATAAAATTTCCTCCAACTTATAAACATGATATTGGTTCAGATGAATATGATACCAGTGAAAAAGCACGTACACCATCATATACTGATCGTATACTTTGGCGTAGTATATTTTCGAATGTTCAAACAAAACAAGTATATTATGGTCGTGCTGAAGTTAAAACATCAGATCATCGTCCTGTAAGTGCAATGTTTGATATTGATGTTGAAATATGTGATGAAACAAAAATGCATAAAAAATATATTGATATATATGAACGATTTAAACCATCAAATGCGCAAATTATTTTTGATATGAAAAATGATGTTAATTTAAATAAAAATCAATTAATTGAAGAATTTGATATGTATGTTCAGAAAAAGTATGGATTTGATACAATTATTGTTGATCGATTGTAAGTAAAGTTTTGATAAATATTAAAGAATCTTTTTTTTTCATGTCGTTGTTTTTATTTATTTAGTTTTACATCAAATGATAAACAGCTTTCATTAAATATGTCTTTTGAAAATGGTGAACATGCACGAAAAGTTATGGAACCAACACAAGATCAAGTAATATGATATAAAACGTTAGATACACTTTAATGATTTGCAAAAGAAGACAGACTTGAACAAGATTAGTTTCTTTTTATGAAAATCTTAGATCTCTTTGTTGTTCCTATCTTAAGATATAGCTAACACCCTCTAGTTGACAGCAAGAATTATATGAAAAGACTTAAGTACGAGATGTTCATTTTTGTTATGTTGAATTTTACTCTTTTTGTCGAAATTTACCAAATATTCGATGGATGATAAGATATATTTATCAATAGAATTTCGTGGTTTAATTTTTTTCAAAACCTTTCTTTTTCAAAGTAAAAATTTCGTCTCGTAATAACAATTTTGCAATTATTATATGCTTCATATAATATAATTTTAGTTTACGAACAATACGATTCGAAATCTTTGTCATTTTATGATGTCGTATATTTCATTTTTTTTTTCAATAATATGAAACTAAGTAGAATATTTATCTTTGACATCAATTAGATAATCAGATTATTGTCATATAAGAAAAAAGAAGAATAAATGCAATAATGTTTTTTGAACTAAAGTTAATGCTTGAATAATAATATCTTTAATTTTATCTAGAATTTTATTGTTAAGTTTCACATTAAAATTCTATTAAATTTCCTTCGAATTCTTTCGATCAAATTCTCTGACAATAGAAAATAGAGCGACCGTAAGAAAGATGCAAGTTAAGAATACATTTCCTATACTCGGGTCAACGAATATAGAGTTCATATACAACTGTGAACCATCATATATGTTTTGTATTTTACCTTATTATACGCTTTAGTATGAAAATCATTTATATTCGTGACCGTATGCGAAATAATACAATTATATACGGAGAGAAATGAAGCGAAACGGAGGTCGTGTACGGTGAGAGTAAAGTAGCTTTTTTTTTCCTTTGTAAATCACTATATATCTTTCTATACAGTTGTTTATCGTCATATTTGTTTGACCTCGATATTGCTCGCACGAAAAATCTGTTGTTCAAAATGATCAACCTAATGAATTGAGAATAATGTTTTTTGTCAATTAACCGAAGTATTCACGAAAAAAAATGAATACATGAAGGACGAAAGTTCTGGTTAACATTAAGTGAAAAAACTTGTCAGATAGCATGTTTAATGTATCAGATCGTTTTACAATCTGATCTTTCTCTATTTACGTTTTTTTAACATATACATTTATCATTGATAACTGTTGCATGATCTATTTTTTAGCTTTCAAATGGTCTTAGCTTCAATAAACGTTTAATAACGATAAATGAAGATTTTGCATTAAATCAAAAACTAAATCTTCTCTTTTCTAATGCTGACGAAACAATGTATTCAAAATCTGTTGCTTAGTAAATTCATTTTTCTTTATCATTTTCTTTTCAAGTATTTTTGTTTCTTTTCTCTAGTGATCTTGGTTCGTATCAACAACCATCTCGTGAATCACTTTCAACTTTACAAGATGTTACAGTAGCTGGCGTTGGTAAGAAAAGAAGATTTTTTTTTTCTTTTAGCGCTATAAGAAAATTTCTAACACGAACTATGTCTGATATAATAATATTATTTTCAATGGAAACGTCTTCTCCATTAACAATAAAGAAAAAATATGGACACATATCAATGTACAATTTTGATTTGTCTAAATTGTTTGGCAGTAAGAGAGAATCAGTTTAAAAGAAACAGTTAATCTATTTCTAATCTGGGAATGGTTAATATTAACATCTACATAAGATAAACAAATCAACAAACAACTATATTTACTATAATTTATTCTGCCCTTCTAGTTGCTGATGAAAAAAATTCAATCACAACATCAAAAACAGATAATGAAAATACAATAAATGAATATGATATTGAAACATTAGAATTAATTAAAGAATCTGAGCGAACATTTGAACAACGTCGTCGTACTTATGGTGATATATTTGTTCGAGATTCCGATTCTGATGATGAAACTAAAAGTATGGATGGAACGAAAGAATATTCAAAATCATCATCAAGTAGTGATAGTGATGCACCAACATCAACTGATTCTGAAGCTCCTTATGGATCAGATTCGGAATCAAGTTCATCCTATGATGAATATCATGCTGAAAGAAAAATTCCAAAGAAAAGAATTCATGGGCATAATAAAGGTCCATTAAAATTATTTTTTCAAGAAAGAATCGTCTATTGGCCAAAAGATCGTTATAAAAAATATAAACGATATCATATGAAAAAACACGGAATAGAAATTAATTATGGACAAATTCATACAGAAGAAATTAAACATTCATTAAAACATGAAAAACGTCAAAGAAAAAAAGAAAGAACTCCTTCAATTACTTTAATGACTATGATGGAAGGATTGGCAAAACAGATGGCTTTTGTTTCCTTAGATCCTGAACTATCTATTGCACCAATCGAATCAGATAAAACATCATTATCATCAATGAAATTAGCGAACAATGAACAAATTAATTCGAAGTCAAAATCAATTTCCAATAGAATGAAAGAAAAAGTTAAAAAATCTGTGAAGAGAAAACCTAAATCATTTACTAATTCGAATACTGATGATGATGACAAGGTGGCAACAAACAGTGATGCAACTAGTCGTACCAGTGGTGGTGATGAACTTTCAAAATCCAATCAGTCATGAAACAAAGCTTGAACCCGTTGCACATAACCGATAGATTAGATGCAATGAATTCACTTTTCTTCTTTTTATCCCCTTTCTATCCGAGCAATGAAAATGACTTTTTATTTGTTATCAATTTATATATGAATCTATATATATATATATATATGAATCATATAATAATAAAGCGAATTGTTTTTTTCGTTTCACAAAAATAATTATTCGTTTTAAATGGAAAAATTTGTTTTAATGAAATTTATTTTGTTCTAGTTCCTGATGAAGAATCGATATTAACAGGTGCCGCTGATATCGATGAAAGTCGACATGAATATAATGTTGGTGAATTGATTTCATTTGCATCTTTTGACATTCCAACTGATACTAATCCAAATGATCAAAAACCAAATGTAAGTAGTCTCAAATAAAAGAAAGAAAAAAAAAAGCATCATTTATATTTTAGTCATTATTGAATGATGATATATTTGATCCATTTAATTTTATTGATTCATCAACTTCTACGAATTCTGGAATAGGTAAAGGCGAACGGTTGATAACTGATGAAATTGACCCTTTACAGAAATATGATGTGTCATGTCAAACTTTCATTTAAGATGTTTGAAAGTGATTCTTGATATAATTAGACCTGTAACACTTGTTTTTGCTATGTTTTGGTTAATTAAATTATTGGATGCTGTCTACATACACTATATCTGGCTCTTGAGAATGATCAACTCTTTTTATCTATCAGTCCGAAGATCAATCAAACTAGTACTCATATCACTAGAGAGCACTTTTCAATATCTTCAAAATAGTATCAAAATATCACGAACAAACTATTGTCCCATATGACTCTACATGGAACACATTGCCTTGATAGGGCTCTAGTATTAGGATTGCCTACTGAAAATCTCTGTTAAAGTCAACCGATTTTATCGCTAATCAGGCTAATTTTTGTATGGATCTATAGCACTTTTGCAGCTCTCCAAAATAAATTTCTGTGTGTGATATCTAGTAGATTGCGATGAAAAAAATACAACTTACATAAAACTAATATGATATTCTTAATCAGCATCGAAAACTTAGTAGACTTTCGTGTATTTCAAAAATTTTTCACAATTTTTTTTTCATCGAAAAATTATTTTAACAGTGAGAATAAAGTTCTAAGATTATAAATCGATCATAAAACTCCAAATACCAGATGAATAAATGATAAAAACAGAGTTTTCATGGAATTTAGTTTGTAATCCAACCATACCGAGAATTACGGTTGAATTTTCGACGAAAACAATAATGATTGCAAAAGTCTTCGAAAGACACAGCAGTTCACTTAGTTTTGGACTCTGATTCAAAATAGCATAATTTTTATCCAAATCGTATATTTCCGATCAAAATCTACTAAATATCAGATAAAAGAAAATCATATATCGAGAATAATATCCTTGGGACTTCTTTATGTGACCAGCTTTTGTACCTCGATGTTTTCATTCCATTGTTAAAGCACTCAAAAAGTGCTATCGAACTATATGAAAATACCCAGGTCGTTCATGATATGAGTAGATAAAAAGTACTGAATATCATCAACAATCGGATTCAATCAACATATGCATAGCACAAATAAGTGCTATATGATTAACTCTATCTGAACTTACTTTCTTTCAGACACCTTATGGAATAGGTTGACATAGAAAAAAAATAAAAATTTTCGTAATGGCTATTTTCATTAGTTATTGGCTCTCGATGTTTTTATTTGTTCTAAAATTTGAATTTTCTTTTGTTTTTGAATTGGAATTAATAATCTTCTTTTGTTAGATCATTATCCATCAGCGACAACTTCTAGTTTTCATATTGATCCATTCAATATGATTTCACAACCTTCTCGAGAAAACAATTCATCTGTAAACATGTTTTCTTCAACTTTAATAAATACTAGCAATAATTTCTTTCATCAATCTCAACCACAACTTATACCTACAAAAGTATTAACACCAACACCCCTTGTTGCTGCTACTACTACTGCTTCTCAACCATCAATAACACTCAAAAATCTGAGTTTAAATCAAAATAAAAAGAAAAATGAAGTAGTTACTGATTTACTTGATTTGAGCGAGACAAGTGCATCATCAGATAATCTCATATTTGATCCATATGCTTAATTAACATTCTATTTTTTCTTGCCTAATTAATATTTATTATTTGTCGTTGTGTTTTTTCTGTGAAAAATGTTAGTATATCCTTCTGTATCACTTTAACGTATTATTTTACTAATCAGATTTTTATGCATTTACAATTTCCTATGTTTTTTTTTTCTGTAAATTCTCATAGAACAAAACCTTTTCTTTTTCGTACAAATAATTATCTATTTTTGTTTGTCTTTATGTGTACTAATCATCATATTTATTCTAGTCATTCCAAACCGTTTTTTTCTTGTCTAAAATATGCATCAGACTTATTTTTTGTTCTGCTTGTAGATCAGCAAAATAAATGAAATTCGATACTTTTCTTGCAACAGTTGGCGATTGGGGTAGATTTCAACAAGTAAAATATACTATTATTTGTTTGACATATATGTTACCACCAATAATGGTATATACTTATACATTTACAGCAGCTATACCAAATATTCGATGTCAACATCCTGAATTAATGTCAAATGATAATTATAATGCATCATTCAATAAATTATTTGATTCGAAATATAAACCAACTGAAAGCCAATGCCAAAAACAAAAAAGTAGTATATCAATTAAAGAATGTCAACGTTGTTATGTACGACCAGTATTAGAATTTCATGAAAACATTAGTCAATCTGATACACAATTAGAACCATGTAATAAATATGTTTTTGATAAAGTTTATTATGAAAAAACATTAGTTGAAGAGGTGAAAACCATTTTAAAAATTTTCAAGTTATAAAATATTATTTTCATTTTGTATAACTCTTTTAGTGGACTATGGTTTGTGATCGTCAGATTTATCGTGCAAGTGCACAAATGATTTTTTTCGTCGGTTATATGGTGGGTTCTATATTTTTTGGCATGTTAGCTGACAAGTGAGATTGTAAATGTATCAAAGTCTTCCATAAATTTTTCTATTGAATAGATATGGTCGCCGTCCTATAATGAGTGTCAGTTTTATTCTAATGAGTTTCTCAGGATTTCTATGTGCATTTGGTCCTCAAGATGCACTAGGAGTTTTGCCATCGTATATTATTTTTGTAATAGCTCGTTTTTTACTTGCATGTTCAACACGAGGAATATCTGTATCTGGTTTTGTACTTGGTTCAGAAATAGGTAAAAACTAAATTATTATTGAATTTTTATTTATTCAAATTTTTCTTTCCAGTTGGACCAAGTAAACGTTTATTAACGGGAATTGTAATTGAATATTTTTTTGTATTTGGACAATTATTTCTCTTATGCTTTGCATTTGTGATTCGAACATGGAGAAGATTAACATGTGCTATTTCATTATTTACTGTACCGTATATATTCTTTTATTTGTAAGTAACTAATATTAAAAAAAAATTGAAAAACAAAAATAAAAACTTATTTTAGTATTTTACCTGAAAGTCCTCGATGGCTTGTTAGTAAAGGACGTTTCGATGATGCTGAAAAAATTTTACGTCATATTGCAACTCAAAATAAACGAGATTTTGATCAAAATGCTTTTCAGCAAATGAAAGAAGAACAAGAAAAAGTTTGTTTTTGTTATGTTTCAAATTGTTTCTTCTACGAATTTTCTTATTTGTTATTAGAATATGTCTAGTAAACAACATCAAGAAGGTATTAGTAGTTTATTTAAATCAAGAATTATGTTTTTAATTACTGTTAATCTTTTTTTTCAATGGTAAATATGTCTCTGAAACAAAAAAAGACTTCTATGAGAATTTATTACTTTTTCTCTCTCAAGGCTTGCGCAAAATCTTGTATTTTATGGTGTTTCACAAAATACAGGTAAAAACGTCTATATTATATTAACATCGATTTCATTTTTATTCAAACAGGAGCATGGGACTTAAATCCATATTTATCCTTTGGTCTAAGTGCTTTGATTGAATTATTGGCTTACATAGTCGTTCATTTAATACTCGATCGAACTGGTCGTAAATTACCTTATATTTTATTTGCAATTCTATTTAGTTTGGTTGCCTTTCTTATCTTACCTATACAAAAATATATGACAAAAAATAGTAATGGTAGTATCCTAATAAAAATAAAACCTTGAAAGACATTTTGATTTACAATATTTATTTTTAGCTCAAACTATATTATTGAATATAATTTATGGTGCATTAAAATTCTTTGCATCTGCATCTTATGCTATTATATATATTTATGCTAATGAATTATTTCCAACTAATGTCAGAAATACAGGCATGGGAATTTGTTCTATGATTGCACGTATTGGTGCTATTATTGGTACACTTTGTAATGATTCTTTAGTAAGTTTTCATAAATATATGAGGTTTCATTAATTTATATGGTTTTATTGTATCCATACATATAGACACGTATGTGGATTCATTTACCTATACTTTTATATGGTGTTGTTTCTCTTGTGGCTGCAATATTAGCATTGATGTTTCCAGAAACCTTAAATAAACTCTTACCACAAACTGTTGCTGATGTTGAACGAATGGGTTTAATATGGTAAATTAAAAAAATTAAATTTTCATTGAAATATATATTTATATATTTAGTTTTCGAAGTAAGAACCATCAAACTACAATTATTGTTGATCCCACATTACCAGGATATAATGAAGAAAATATATTGAAAAAAGATTTACACCAATGTGATGCTGAAGATAGTAAATTATAGTTAACTATATTTCCATTTTCATTTCCATGATTTTTTTTATTATTTTGATATGTTTGTTTTATGAAGATAAGTTACTCAGGGAAGATATACAATAAAAAATGTGATACAGATCACAATAAGTTCTAGTTTAGCAATATTTCCAATTACATTTTCTTAATTTTTATTGTCATATGCGTATTTTATTGTTAGAATATATTCCAACAATAGTGACGGATTGTATTTGTTTTGTTTTGCTTTGCTTTTTCTTTTAAGTGCCTAAAAATAATTATTAGTATTCTTATGTTTTTTTTTTCATACATTTTAAAAGAAAATAAAAATAAATATAATACTATTGAGTTATGTATGGTTTTTCAACGCGCTATACCCGATATATTATTGTCACAATATGTGGCCATAATATATTTGGCCATTATTCAAATAGAATAAGGATATTTGAGTTTATTTATTCTGTCTTTTTCAGGTTTAATAATAATTGTATTTACTTGTTGAAAACTATTTAAGCATTAAGTTTCAATTCAAAGTTAACACTTGATCTTTGTCAGTGAACAAATTATCATGATTATTCTATTTTTTATGCTTGTCTGATTATTAATACGAAAATTGTAATGCAACCGAATTTTAAGCATGAAAAAAAACGACAACTTCTTTTGCATATATATAGAATACATTTATATTTGATGTGTCAACTGTTATATTATTTTTTCTTTTGCAATAAAAATATTACTGAAGACGGATTGTATGATGTTGAAGTCCAATCTTTTTTTATGATGCACTCTATTCTGTAGTTGTCGAATGGTAAAAATATAAAGGTAAAATAAAATGTCGTGCGTTGTTTTTCTTTCACAATTCGAACATTGAAAGTGAGGAAGCCACAAACCAGCATACAAACCAATAGAAAAAAAAATCAAAAAGAAATTTATTTTATCATCCTAGAGGCTTTTTTTGTTATTTTGATAAGGCTTTTATGAATTTTTATATTTTAAAGTGAGATTTGTGAAAAGTCACAATTTTTTTTTGTGGTTATCATCAAATTGATTTTTACCTTGCGGTTCTCTTTGCCATTGCGGTAAGAAACCCTTGGTATGATGCATATTTCTTTTCTTTTAATATGATGCATTTCTTCTTGTTTTTGCTTTCAAAATAAGTTGCTTTGTTGTCTCAATTCGATAATATAAAAGTGAGATTGTGTACATGAGAGTCCTTTCGAAAGCCATTGCTAACTCTTTTCAATACATACATATAGAACCAAGAAAAAAAAGCAAAAAATTATACATTAAAAATCACTCGTCATGCTAATTTTCACTTTCAAGTATTACTAAAGGTTATAAACACATATGAAGTTTACCTTTAGTATGCGTATGTCTGTCTTATCTGCATTTAGAGAAAAGCAAAAGATGAGGTCCCTAAATGCTCTTTCTATTCAAGCAAAAAAAAACTCTTATTGATTTTTGCGGCTATTCATATATATTTCGCTTTTGTCAAGAAGTGTGCTCGCTCCAGCTCGTCAAAAAAAAAAGAAAGAGAAAATGCCAACAGTGACGAGCACTCTTGGTAGTAGTATTTGTTGTTGTTCTTCTTTGACTATGAAATGCAGCGTAAAGTACACCCCACATACTTGAGAAAAAAAGAAGGAGAGAAGACGAGATTTGTTTTCTTGTTCTCTACCTGTCTTTTTCTCTCTCTCTTTTTTTTTTCATTCAAAAAAAATAATAAAACAGACAAATAGAAATACTGTCTACTTTTGTAGCTGACGGCAAACATCTGAGAACAAAAGTGAGATCGAATATCATTATTGACATAGGTTTTTCTTCTTCTTCGTGGTAAGTATAGTATGAATTTAGTTCATCGATTTTTACATGAAAAAGAAAATATTTGTGAACTTAATATCTATTATTCATAGTGTACCTAATTTTCAAAGGTGACCTTGTAAAAGATCTATTCGTATTGTTTTCTAGTCATTATCAATTGTATTATTTGAATATTTTATTTTCAATATGAAACAATAGACAATTTGATTGTTGACCTTAGACGATTATTAGAATCATCAAAAATATGGCTATTCGTCAACAATATGCTAATGAAGAACTTGTTCATAAGCTTCGATCAATGCTTAATGATTTACCAACACTACGTACACGTGCCATTAAAAAATTAGAACATTGGCGAGAAGCAGCTATAAAACGTCTTCTAGCTCGGCAACGTGAATTAGAAAAAACTTTGTTAGATAAATTTGAACGACTTGAATTTGATACACAATTATTTGTTGAAAAAAGTGAACGTAAAAAAGCTCAACAACAACGACGTTGGCAAAGTGAACCATTAGATTATCTTAATAAAAGTGAAATTGATCGTATATCAACAAATTTACGATCAATACGAGAAGAATTAGAACAATCAAAATTAATATTAGTTGGTAATATTACTAATGAAAATATTGGTGAAATTATATCTAATGATCATATACAAAATAAATTACCAGAAACATCACGCTATGAAGATAATTTATCATCAAAGACAACTGTAGATAAAAATTATGATACATCATCAACAACTAATGAACTTGGTTTAGAATTAAAACGTGTATTAGATATTTGTACAAGTCCACAATGTTCATCATCAACATTATCAGCTGATGAAGTAAATAAATTATAAAGAATTTCTTTTTTTTCTTCATTTTGATTACTATTTTACTCATAGAGAAAATTATAATCATAACAAAAAATCTAATCACTATGAAATGTCCCATCCCCGAAAAATAGAATAGAATAGAATAGAATACTTATGTAATCGAATAATGAAATCATTTTAACTCGTATGAGCGAATTTTTATATCTCAAATTGCATGTTTTCAAAGTTTTACACTACTCAATCTTATAACATGATTCGATCAAATTATCATCAATTTTCTCCTTGATTAAATCTCTAACTATGTCGATTATTTCATCGATTAGTTTTCTATAAATAAATTAAATAGCTTATTATTCTTATTAGTTAAATATCTGAGTTTATCCCAGTGAAAAATATTCACTGATTTCAATCGGATTTTGCTGCAACAAAATCAAAATTAAAATCGATTGATAATTTTGATTATTATTGATTATCACTTAACCATTACTTGATATTCTTACTTATTCAGTGTGGAATTTTCTGATTAAAATCCATTATTTTGCACCAAAATCGAAATTATTAATCGATTTATAATCTCGATTTCGCTACAAAATAATGGATTTTAATTAGAATATTCCACACTGAATAAGTAAGAATATCAAGTAATGGTTAAGTCATGATCAATAATAATCAAAATTATCAATCGATTTTAATTTTGATTTTTGTTGCAGAAAAATCCGATTGAAATCAGTGAACATTTTTCACTGGGAATTGTACTCAAATGTTTGATCTGGCTAAAATCAAAAAAAAATTGTTTATCATGGATAAACTACGATTATGTTCTATTAAAACTTTAAAAGAAAAATATTTGTTAAAGTATTAAATAATTTCATAAGTAGATGATGAATTTGAAAAAAAAAACACCAAATTATTATAAATTTTTCTTTTTAGCAATCACGTTTACAATCTCTTGATCATGCTGAATATTCTTATGATGCAAAATCTAAAGAAACAACAACTAAAACAAGTACCACATTTCAAGAAAAACAAGCTAATCAAACAAATAATACAAATCGTCGACATGCACGTTTAATAACAAATATTACCAATGAACAAGAACCACAATCACAACAACAACAGCAGCAACAAGAACAACATCAACAACAAGAAGAAAATGTTCATAATGAAACACCATTTAAAAAAAATCATAAATTACTTGCATTTGAATCATTTGATGATTCTATAAGACGTTTTCAAAGATTAAGAGAAATAAGAAAAAATTTACGAACAAAATATAATAATAGTTCACCAGCAGAATTTAAAGAAGATGAAAATCATCATTTAAATAATAATAATGTTACAAATAAAAAGACAATATCATCACAATTAACAAATCCAGATATAGTACAATTATATGATCAAGCAGCAAATAGTGTTAAAATTCGTGATCGAAAATATCGTTCAAGAACACTTGAAGGAAATCAAATACGTGCTGTTGATAACCAAATTTATGGATGTTCATCATCATCATTATCAAAAACCAAACAACAAACACATCATCGATCTGCATCACATAAACATCATTCTCATCGTTTATCATTTCGTCGTTCAAGTGATGATGTTCATGATAAAAAATTACAATTTCGAAGACATTTAAATTCTACGAATCAAAATTCAAATGAAACATGGTTTGAAGTTGAAAGAGAACATTGGACAAATTTATTAGAAAATGGTTGGAGACCAACTGTTGATACACCTGGTATTAATCATGTTACATTTACTGATGCAGGTAAAAAATATATATATATATATATTCTTCATTTTTAAAATTACTTATCTTTTATTTTATTTTTCTTGTTGAATTGATTAGATAATTATGAATCTCGCAAACATAAACAAGATGATAAAGATAATACGGTTATCGATTTTTATGAACAAGTATCACGAAATGAATATGTTTCGCTATTTGAACATCTTGATTTTGCTTATGCACGTACAATCGATTTGGGAAATGAATTTTGGCGTTTTCTTGAAATTAATGGAAATCATCATTTATGTCTTTATCATCAACTTAATAAACAATTTATTATGTATAAACCCGATAGTTCACTGTTATCTTTTCCATGGCCATATGATGGCATTGTTGATATATCATGGTCAATAGCAACAAATACATGGGCAGTGGCTACACAAACACAAATTGTAAATTTATTTGTTATATAAATAAAATGAGAAATTTATTTATTTATTTATTTATTAGATTATATGTAATCATTCATTTAGCAAAGTTTTACAATCAGTTGATATTAATGGTGATTGGCCAAAACGTATTACATCATGTCGATCATCTGTCTTCCATACATTCAAAATACCTGCATCTTCCATGGTACCTTCATCGAGTTCTTCATTTACTCGTTCATCTTATAAAGATCGTCCTCAGTTTTTACTTGAACGTTATGATTATACATTAACTTCAATATGTAAACATATTCTTGAATCATCAACAATATGGGATATTGAAGCTGATGATCTTACTGAACATTTAGCTGTTTTATGTGATGTTGCTTTACTTATATTTGATTATCAATTAAATTTATTAAGACAAATTGAAGTAACTGGATTTAAAGTAAGTAGAGATCATTTTGGTGGTTGGTTAATTGCTGATTATAATGCATCATGTATATGGCAAATAAGACGAAATGAATATTTGAAGCCTAATAAAATTTTAAATGTTGAACGACCATGGTCTGTTATACTTGATCGAAGTATATGGACATTAGTTACATTAAGTGAAACACAAAATCGTGCTAAACGTTTATTATTTTTTACTATGAAAAATATTCCCACATCACTTGTATCAAATGATTTATCATCGGCACACTCTCAACTTTCGAGTTCATCATCTTCATTATCAGAATCTATGTTATAAGAAAACAGATTTACGAAATACAAAGTTTCATTTACATAAATATATACATATATCTGTTTATCTGTAATAATGAAATTCAGTTTTATTTTCGGTTTTTTTAAACTCTTTCTTGATTGTGCTGCTGCTGTTATTGTTGTTAACTTATTCTGCATTAAGAATAAGTATTTTTTTTTATAGCTTATATGACTGTATTTCGAATTTTTAAGGTAAACAGGATGGATTGGATGGAGTTGAGAGTGAAAGACATGTTCGAAAGAAAGTAAATTATTCATCGGTTTTTATTTATTTTTTAATCTTGATTGTAGAGTATAGAATAAACAGTTTTATTTATTTCATTATTTTTTGATTTATTCTCTATGAATTAAAAAAAGAACTTTGTTTTACTTTCATTAAATAATCGTTCTCCAGAAAGGTATGTTCCATGTGCACAGTGAATATCAAAGTTTCATCATTGATCTCATGTAAAGTGTCTGACATTTTGAAGCATTATTCACAATCCAAAAGTGGCCAATTTCAAGACAATATTAAACAGTTCAAAACGATTGTCATAAGTGAACGGTTTCAAGTAATCGATCACTTTCTCAACAAAAATAATTGAATGGTAGGGAATATGAATATGAGATATCGTGTTAGGTCTTTAGATACTGGTTTTCTAGGAAGCCAGTGTTTCAGACTAAAAATAATTTGACTAAAATTGTTGTTTCAGATCTACTCAAATTATACGATACATTGCATTGTTTGTAAGATAATAATCTTGGTTGTTTTTCAAAAATGAATTTTAAGTCAAATAATATCATCGTCAGAATTTTCACATTAACACATTCTTATGTATCGACTGTATTGTTGACAAAAATGACTTCAAAAGGAAAAATGTCATGTTATTGATGTAATCTTATATGCTCCCCAGGTAGCACAAGTATAAGTACAACAAGTAAAAGTATTTTATTTGTACTTTGAAAAATGTACTTATACTTTGAAAAAGAGTACTTAGTACTTACACCGAATGAGTCATAATGACTTCAATATCTAGTATCTTGCGAATTTTGAGAAGCCGATTACAGATTCGGGCTTATTGACCTCGAATATTGCTCGTCAAACTTGATGTAGAATGATTGGTTTCGACGAATAACTTTTATTTTGATAAACTTGGAATATTTGTATTACTTCGTTATCGTTACTTGATAACGGTAATATTATAAATTTCATCCTAAATCGAAGAAAGATCTTTGCTGTGAAGATACAACTTCGTTAGCTAGAGAATAACATGTACTACTTGCATTGCCCAATAGCTAATGCTAATAGATAGTATTCGCTCCATTTTTTTCTATCGACAAGTACATATATATCCCATCAATTTTCAATAATCAACTAAACAATCCATGTTTGAACTAATAACTTTAAGAATTAAAACTTTCATATCTGATATTTTAATGGATGAGCCGAAAGTTTTAAGACAAAATGTTTCTTCATTTGTCGTTCGATTATGATGGTCAGCAGATCTTATCAAATATTGATTTAAAAATCAAAATTTTGTGCCCTTTTCGAATCTAGGTCGAATATTTTTATTAGACTCCTATTTTTGAAATTATGAGCAAATATTTGAAAAGCGAAAAAATCTTTTGGATGAAGATAGTTGCAAAAATAATTTTCAACCTAGCATTGATAAGAGCACAAAATTTCGATTTGAAACCGATATTTTACAATTTCCACTGGGCATCTTAACTGGTCGAAGAGCAAAGAAACATTTTGTAGTAAAACTTTCAGCCAATCCATTGTATGATAACCACACGAGTATCTTGTTTATAAGCTCTACTTAACACTTAGCTTTACTCTTTTTTTTTAAATTAATAACAATAAATACAAAATGATCAAAAGTCAATACATAAACACAATCATATATATATACGTATATCGAAGAAGAACAATAGCAAATGAACGAATTGAAAACGAAAAATCACCAAACAGAAACATGTCAAAAGTAAGAAATTTACAAGAAAAAAAAATATCAAATCTATGATGATATTGGATCTACTTGCATAACTATTTCTACTATATCGTCATTTGAATCATTACTTTTATTACGACCTTCTCGATCAGATTTCTTGATAGTATCTTCTTTTAATTCAGATTTCAATCGTTTCTTTGGATATAATTTTGCATGAAAATCTTTAATACATGATGATAGATGTTCATATTGTTTTTTCACATTTATGTATTTATTATTTAGTTCTTTAAAACGTATATCAAATTGTTGTTCACGTGATGTTAATTTAGCATTAAGTAGAGCATTTTCAGTTTGACATTTACCTATGAACAAGAAATTTCAATTAGGAAAATAGATTTATTTGTTTTTTTTTAGAAAAAAAAAGTACCTAAATCAATTTGTGCTTGTTCTAAATGATCTTTTATTATTTGCATTTCAAGTGCATTATTAGTTGAATGTTTTGCATGAGAATGACAATCCATTGGTTCTTCTTTTATTTTATCTTTAACTATTGTTTTTATAGAAGATGATACCGATGATGATGATGGTAATTGTTTTAATCGAGCTTCATATGATTCAACCATTGCTGCATATTCTGATTTGAGTTTATTTGTAAGAGCTTGTTCTGCTTCTGTACAAAAAAAAAGAAAGAAAAACCGTAGTAATTATTTAAAAAATAAAAAAAAAACAGCACTCGTCAATTACCAAATTTTTCTCGTAAAACTTGAAATGTGTCATAAGCAGTTTTCGAATATGTTTGTGCTTCAAGTAATGATTTTTGAAGATTACCTATTTCATATTTAAGCGCATGATTTTCTTGAACTAGTTGATCATAATTCGTTGGCTTTGGGTCATTATTATTATTATTATTATTATTATTACTAGATAAAGATTGATTTTGTTGGGTTAATGACATTAAGCTTGGTGGTGTTTGTGTTGAACTAGAATTATTTGTATCTTGATGATAAGTTCGCATAACAACATGTACACCATTGATTGTATGATTACGATGATTAAGAATAGAAGAAACACTTGATGCTTCAGCAAATTTGATTAGAGCATCTAAAATAAGAATAATTACTTTGTGATTAGAAACAATTAATCGTTTAAGTTTTGACGAAACTTGTCATAGCATTCAATTATTCTTAGCTCAATCGATAGATTCAAAAATGTTATGACATTATCCAGAGTTCTTTTATTTCAGAAATAACATACGATTCAGTCGGGTTGGGATCAATACTAATAAAATAAACGATCATTACGGTTCATTTGTATTGTTTTTCTTCTCTTCTATACATAAAAGAGTGCACACGAGTGAAGAAATGAAATAACTTAATCAAAAATATTATCAAGTGTTGTAATAAGACTAAGCGTTCAATGGGTCGTAACTAACCGATGCTCTAGTAGTAACAAAACAGTTCTCTTATGAATATTAACGAAAATAA
This sequence comes from Rotaria sp. Silwood1, assembly GCA_905250075.1. Taxonomy (NCBI): domain Eukaryota; kingdom Metazoa; phylum Rotifera; class Eurotatoria; order Philodinida; family Philodinidae; genus Rotaria; species Rotaria sp. Silwood1. The sequence goes on along the minus strand of CAJNOP010000008.1, from coordinate 2,949,969 downwards.
TAAATTTATATCCATTTCTCTGTAAATCACTCTGATAAGTGTATATTATAACTACAAAAATATGAATCGATACGACGATTATTTGAATCTCACTGTGATAACTGTCTTCATTGTGCGAACTCTGAGCATAGATCACATAATCAATATTTGTATTCTTTCAAGGCAATGCGTTTTTCCTCTGAAAATACAAAACTAATTAATGGTTCGTCTATCTAGTGCAAGTATATTTTCTACGATAATTAGAAATTGTCATATCAAGCTAACAAATGTTTTCAAAATAAAATAGTCCTTTTTTTTGTAATAAGTAAGATAAAACAAATATTGATTCAATTTCATAGTGAAAATATATCCTTTAGTATATTATCCAATTAAATAAAATTTCTTTTCTCACTCAAACAAGCAAAAACTTTAACAATAGATCGTAATGATCAATTTTAGCGGGAAAAAGGATATTCTAGAGTTGACATTATTATCGATATATGTAAGATAATAAAGAACTTACAAGGATCTTTATTTCGAGATTGAGTAGAAGTTTTAATTAAACATCGAAGAACAGTACCAAATTTTTTACAATAAGTAGTTAATACTGATTCAGATAAATTATTGAATTTAGTTATAACTACTGTTGATTCACGATCAAAAAACATATCTATAAACAACAACAAAAAAGAAAGTTACATCTATACTAGAAATAAATATATATTTAAATGTACTATGTAGAGATAAACAGAAATAGATGCACGTAAAAAAAAAGTAAACTATGACATCATAGTAGAATGTGTCAGTTGATTGAATTCTTTTTATTCTTTTATTTATACCACGTGGTTACAGACAAATCCAACAATATGCATACATAACAATGAATGATGACGACAATTTTTGATATTAACACTAATCTCCTTTTTCGATTTAAATCATGATATATTAAAACCAGATTGTTTATTATTGTAATTTACTATTACTAAATATATTGAAAGTAAATTTAAAAAGTGAAATAATTTATAATCTACTTTATAATTATTTATTTTGATTCGAGTTCGGTATGGACTATAAGACCAAATGCATCAATACATATTAGTTTTGTTAAGATCTACTAGCTATATTATGACGAACCGGAGGAATGACTCTATCACCACTCTCGACAATAATGCTTATTAAGCTACTTGTACGTTCCAGTCGTATTTATATCAGTAAAAACATAAAGAAAAACAAAGAAGAGAAATGAAGTGCCACAGTCCACAATCGTTTCTTATATATTATATCGTATTGTTGTTGATTGTGGACAGAAGCGTCCTGAGGTCATCGAGATTCGGGAGAAAGGATGAAGTGACTACTACGACGGTAGCAGTCAGACACATAGCAGATGGGGACGAGTGATACTTGTGCACGGACTAGTGAACAAAAATGAAGACAATCGTTTAGTTATGCTGAGGAAAAACGAAAATTTTCCAAGATCGGACAATCAAATTTCACTTAAGATATCTCTAGTTGTTGAGAAAGAGTTGAAAATAGATGTAATGATGGAATAGAGTTGCGAATGAACTTGGCCGAACACAATCAAAACAATGCGAATGAAGAAGACATTTTATTGGAATTGATACGATCAAGAATTTTTCCCCTTTTTTTTTCGAATGATGAATCATTCGTCTACAAGAAAGAAATGTTCAATTATCGATTATGAGCGACATCTGTTTATTTCAAAAATTCTAATTTCATTAGAAAATTTTCGAATGGCATATTCTAATTGATTTGCTTTCTAATCTTATGAAATGTAAACTGATTCAAGTAGTTTAGAACATCATCAGTACCAATGTTTGTGAGTCTATTGAGATATGTGATAATATAAAAGAGAAATAACAAGTGAACAGCAACAAGGCAAACAAAAAGTTGAGTGCCGGAAAATTTTGTTCGAAATGCAGAAATAAATAAGACGGATCGCATATCAGAGAATCGATTATCTTGAAAAACAATTATAATCAGTGTCAGAGGGACTGCACTAACAAACTATTTTGAACGATGCGCTTTACATCACGTTGATTGTCTGACTTCCATATGTACAACATTCCTTCATCGAGTTCTTCATTTACTCGTTCATCTTATAAAGATCGTCCAAAATAAGATGAACTGAAACAAATTGAGATTATAAGATCTGTTCGTAAGAAAATAAATTATGCATTGGTTTTATTTACTATAAAATTAAAAAGAAAGTTGTTTCATCTATATTATATAATCTTTTTTTAGACAATGTGTCCCGTGTTCGCCATTTATGTTAAAGTTTCATGATTGATCTAATGCAAGGTGTCTTGTATTTTGAAGTATACCTACAATTCAAAATTTGCCAATTTGAAAACAAATTCAGAACTTCAAAGTTATCAATATGAGGAAGCGGTTCCAACTAATAAATTTCTTTCTCAACAAAAACGACTTGATTGCTAATGATTGAGAATACCAATACAGAATATGAACAAGATCGATAATCAATTTTCCAGTATATTTCGTTATAAACGGCAATAACTTAGTTGCAACAGTTCGTTCGTCACTGGTAAGATGAGAAAGAAGTCGACTTCATCTAGAGTATAACAACACACGGGTCGAGTGCCCATACTCAATACAAATATGAATAGGATACGCATGTAAACAGTAACGATTTTAGAAGACACAAACTTCATTTTCAAATATACTATTCATAAAAACACTTCAAAAAGTCGTGTTTTTAAGGCTACTATTTAATAACAATGCTCTTGATCACACAGTTTATTGGTTATTCTGTTTAAGTATTAAAGATGTGTCGCAGAAATGCAACCTACAAGTCAGGCAGGTACCCATGCAATACTATAGCATCATTCTCAAGATAAACTAAACGAAGATATCTCTAAGAGAGATTTGTCTTTTCAATTTATCTAAATCTCCTAACAGTAACAATTCTTGGATCAAAGATATTGTTAATTTTATCCGAACTCTGAGATTTTTTCGTCAAGTTAGAGCTTCGTCTCTTACACAACAATATATGCTGCTAGCATTGCATAAATGATAAATGCTAATCATCAGTATTCGTTTCACAAACTGTGACACTAGTTAACAACTTCATTTTCATATATTGACAAGAACCTGTCAATGAATACATCTATATTCCATCAGTTTTCAAAAACCGATACAACAATTGATGTTAGAGCTTATTACGGATGAGAATTTTCATTGCCGTATTTTATTCTATCACTAACATTAACATATTCATAAATTGTATTTAAAAAAAATCTTCAATTATTTTAAATTATTAAGCAGAGTACAAATTTATCAAAAACCAAAAAATAACAATAATATTAGTTAGTTATAACTGTACTCAATAAACACAATGATATGTATACGCATATCGAACTACAAGCAAGAACAATGGAATAAAAAAGAAAAAGAACAACATATAGAAATATGTAAAAGATGAGAAATATACAAGAACAAAAAAAAAGTAAATTTATGATAATATTGGATCTATTTCCATTATATCATCATTTGAATCATTACTTTTATTACTACTTTCTCGATCAGATTTATTGATAGTATCATCTTTTAATTCAGATTTCAATCGTTTCTTTGGATATAATTTTGCATGAAAATCTTTAATACATGATGATAGATGTTCATATTGTTTTTTCACATTCATATATTTATTATTTAGTTCTTTAAAACGTATATCAAATTGTTGTTCACGTGATATTAATTTAGCATTAAGTAGAGCATTTTCAGTTTGACATTTACCTATGAACAAGAAATTTCAATTAGGAAAATAGATTTATTTGTTTTTGTTAGAAAAAAAAAAGTACCTAAATCAATTTGTGCTTGTTCTAAATGATCTTTTATTATTTGCATTTCAAGTGCATTATTAGTTGAATGTTTCGTATGAGAATTACAATCCATTGGTTCTTCTTTTATTTTATCTTTAACTATTGTTTTTATAGAAGATGATACCGATGATGATGATGGTAATTGTTTTAATCGAGCTTCATATGATTCAACCATTGCTGCATATTCTGATTTGAGTTTATTTGTAAGAGCTTGCTCTGCTTCTTTAAGAATAAAAGAACGATCAAACTAATGAATTAGGAATTAGAAAACAATAAATGGTTAATTACCAAATTGTCCTTGTCGAACTTGGTACATATCGTAAACAGTATTATAATATAAATATACTTCAAATAGTAACTTTAGAAGATTATCTTTTTCCTGCTTAAGTGTATGATTTTCTTGCGTTATTTGATTATAACTCATTCGTGTTGTTTCATTACTATTCTCAGTGTTATTATTATTATTATTATCATTATTATTCTTGTTGTTACTTTTATTATTATTATTATTATTATTATTAGATTTAGTTCGATGTTGTTGGTTTAATGACACTAAGCTTGATGATGTTTGTGTTGAACCAGAATTATTTGTATTTTGATAATAACTTCGTACTACAACATGTACACCATTGATTGTATGATTACGATGATTAAGAATAGAAGAAACACTTGATGCTTCAGCAAATTTGATTAGAGCATCTAAAATGATATTGATTAGAAAGTTTAATCTTAAGGATTGTAAAGGAATTTGTCATAGCATCAAATTATCGTTAGTTCAATTGATAGATTCTAAATCCTTAAGAAATTATCTGAAATGATTTCATTTCAACATTGAAATAAGCTTTAGCTCAAATTGGTGGGAATAATAATAATCCAACAATAATCGATCATAATGGTTCACCTTCAATTTATTTTCTTTGCTTACATGGTCTCTTGGTAGATGTTTAGTTTTTTTCTTCTTTCTTCTATGCACAAAAAAAGTAGACACGAATGGAGAAATGAAATAGATTAAGCAAGAACATTAAAAAGTGTGACAGTTGGACTAAACCTTCAATGACTCACAACTAGACGGTGTATTCGTATTAACAAAAACATTCTCTTATGAGTTTTAACAAAGATAATGAATTTACATCTATTTCTCTATAAGTTATCTCGATGAACATATATATTATTCAAGCCGTAATCGAAATTTCTACTGTTTGAATCTAACTAACCGTGTCTTCATTGTGAAAATGCAGAGTATACAACCCATAGATCTATATCCTTATCAAATGTCTTGACAGTAATCAATATTTGCATTCTTTTAAGGTGATGTATTTCTAGTCTTTATTGTCTCTTTCAAAATACGAAGCTAATTAATAGTTCGTCTATCTAATGCAAGTATATTTTCTACGATACTTCGAAATTGTCATATAAAGCTAACAAATGTTTTCAAAATAAAATAGTCCATTTTTTTGATAATAAGATAAAACAGATATTGAATAAAATGTTTCAATTTCATAGTAAAAATATATCCTTTAGTATATTATCCAATTAAATAAGATTTCTTTTCTTATTCAACAAAGCGAAAACTTTAACAACAGATTTTAATGATCAGTTTTGGTGAGAAAAAAAGAATATTGTAAAGTCGACATTATTATTAATATATGTGAAATAATAAAGAACTTACAAGGATCTTTATTTCGAGCTTGCGTGGAAGTTTTAATTGAACATCGAAGAACAGTACCATATTTTTTACAATAAGTAGTTAATACTGATTCAGATAAATTATTGAGTTTAGTAATAACTACTGTTGATTCATGATCAAAAAACATATCTATAAACAACAACAAAAAAAATGTTATATCTATACTAGATATAAATATATATATTCAATATATGCTATGTAGAAATAAACAAAATGGAACATGTAAACGAACAGTAAACTATGACATCAATAGTAGAATGTGTCAGTTGATTGAATTCATAACGTAGTGTCAAAGACAATGCTTTGGAATATCTATAGATAAAAACGAAAAGTCTAAACAGTGCAATGTATTTAAATGAAAATGAAAGCTTTTACTATTAATATTAGTGTTCTTTTTTTGGTTTTATTGGTAAAACGTAAAATCTAATTATTTACTATAGTTGTTTGAAGAATTATTATAACTTATCATTACTAAATATATCGAAGATTTATTTGATTAAAAAAAATGATATAATGTAAAATTTACTTTATGATCACCCATTTTGATTCGGGTTCTATATGAGCTGTAAGACCAAATGCTTCGATACACATAGTTTCGATAAGATCTACTGGCCATATATTAAATCGTATTGTTGTCGATTGTTGAGAAGGAGTTGAAAATAGATGTAATGATGGAATACAGTTTCGAATGAGCTTGACTGAACACGAAGAAGACGATATGGATGAAAAAGGCATTTGATTTGAATTGATATGATCAAAGTTTTTTCCCCGTTTTTTTCTTATCGGGTCATCAATGACGTGCCTCGACAACAGATTCATAAGAACAGCTGGATTCTCGACTATGAGCGGCATCTATTAGTTTCAAAGTTCTAATTTCAAATTCAATTAATTGAGGCTATTTTTGTGATTGTAGTGAATACAAATCAATCGAATTAGCTGAAATTCATATGAAAAGTATTACTGACTGTGCCGATATTTATATCATTCTCTCACTTCCTCTTTCCTTCTCATTCTCATTCTCTTAATTGTTCTCTCCTGTATAAGTTTGTATTGAACGTTTGATAGATATATTCTGACGATATGAAGTAGTTCGATAAATACTGTTAATGAGAGTGGTACTAAGCTATTCCCTCAATTTATCGTTAGATGACAGTTATGAGTATCAAAGATCCTTTACTAGTTTCAAGTGTCACTGTGTCAAAACTAACAACAACTCAGTATCATAGGACATCATTTGAAGATACGCAGGAAACAATTGTGAAGAATATTAGTGACAATCATGATTATTAAATTAATTAAAGTTAAAAGAAACGGACTGTAACAAATACTGATTGAGATAATGAATGGATGTAGAGATAAAATCTGAAAGAAAAGGTTGTGTTGAATGGTGGTAATATTAAGTTGTTGCAATAGTGAAAGAAAAACAATATTTCAAAACACTAATGAATGTAATGAAGGGTAGTTAGGATTAGGCCCATTGTGCAAATGTTTCAGCCAATGTTTCTCTGCAAGAATAGTATACTAAATATCATTCCTTCTCAAGTTACTTCATTCTTCTTCACCTCTATCATATTTGTTTCCTTCCAAAAAAAAAACAGAAACAAGCTGGTGTTGATGATAATTAGCATCGCCGTATATCAATGAAAAAGAAACGAAATTTGTTTATCATCAATGGTATGATTATATCATTGAAAGTAAGATTAGTCAAGCAACAATGCTCTGTTTCTTGTCTGTTATCACCATCTTTATTTAATCAAACTCAATGCTATCAAGGACTAAAGATTTGTCATAATCAGATATTCATAAATGAGCATAATTAACAATAAAAACTAATCGATCAGCGGCTATGAATGATAATATAAAGATAAAGATGTCAAAAGAACTTTTTTCTTTAATTAGTGTAAGCGGATATAATTGTTCTGTTTCTTATACTAATTAGAACAGCTATACTGATAGAGTAAAATGTGAAATACGTTTGCTATATATAAAGAGCTACTACAACAAGTTTGACATTCTTTAGAATACATTGTTTTTTATAGTTCTTTTATTGATGCTTTGATGTTGGCAGTTTTCTTCATTATTTTATTGAATTGAAGTTCTGCAATAGGCATCGAAACGTGTGAAAATGAGCTGCTCGTTGTATGGCACGTGTGTTATGACTAGAGCTCTGCAAAGTCTAACTTTTGGCTTCGAAACCGAACTCTGTTAGTAATGTCTGTCGAAGTTTAACTCCGTTTGTGAGAAACTACAAAATTTTCTTCTGACTAGCATATATACTTCTCTCGATGCTTCTTGCTTATGAGAATATTTCTCTGATATTTTTTTTCTCTCTATACGAATAAAAAATACTTGATTGTTTTACTTATCTAACTTCGAGAGTGACAATGGAAAAAATTCTTTGCAGTATTTTCATTCTAAAGATTATTTTTTTTACGATTCCTACTTCGACAAAGTCGACTTTTGAAATCTAGTGCAGTGCTCTAGTGGCGAGGATAATTTCTTTTCTCATTTCGTCTTTTAAACTGTTGTATGATATAACGATGTTATCACATTGAAAAGTACGATATAATATCATTTCAAATATCGTTTACACTTGAACTTGAATTCTCTGTATGTTGCGAGCAATTTCATTTTAACGGCTTGATGTAACTCACAATGTGTAAGAAATTTTTAAAGTGACTAACAAGTAATTTTTTTCTGGTTCATACAAAAGTTCTAATTTTGCTTTTTTATGTGTTTATGCCATCATATTAGAAGAAGATAGATAAGGGAGCGCTTCAAAATATATTCCGGTCAGTCGATCGTTATTCTTTCTTTCCCTTATTCTTTATTCCTCAATTTCTTCATTTATCTATTCTTTTATTCATTACTTTCTCTACATCTCTATTGCAGAACATTTGATTATGTACCGCCTTTTAGTTCAAAAATGAATTTTTTCTCTTATTTCATATCTTCAAAGATTATTAATCACTCTTTGAAAGTATTACTCAATCATTAAGTTATCGATTGCATATCAAAATCACAAATGTTTATTATATATAGATAAATTCTAGTGTGAAACTACTTGTATATTCAGAAATAAGAACAATTTTTTAATTAAAAATCAATCTTATCATTGTTTTTCTGAGTAGTCTTGAATAACTTAAACCGTTGATATTTATTAGTCTTCACTTCCTAATCAAATAAAGACATAAGTATCGACAGTTAAAATTATTCAAGACTACTTAGAGAAAAAATGATAAGATTTCATTTTTAATTAAAAAATTGTTCTTATTTCTGAACATACAAATAGTTTCACACTAGAATTTATCAATACATAATAAACATTTGTGATTTCGATATGCAATCGATAATTTAATGATTGAGTAATACTTTCAAAGAGTGATTAGTAATCGTTGAAGATATGAAATAAAAGAAAAAATTCACTTTTGAACTAAAAGGCGGTACATAATCAAATGTTCTGCAATAGAGATGTAGAGAAAACAATGAATAAAAGAATAGATAAATGAAGGACTTGAGGAATAAGGAATAAGGGAGCAGAGGAACAGTGGTGGAATGGTTGAGGAATATAGAAATAGTGGAATAAAGAAACGAAAGAATAACGACCGACCGACCGGAATATATTTTGAAGCGCTTCCTAAGTGCGAAAATATGTGACTGATTTTGTTATCTATTTTGACATCTGTCAAACTAAATTCTTGTGTCTTTTCTATGTTGCGACAAATGTCAATGTATAATAAAGGAATTTATGAAAATGAGAATTTCTACTTCTCGGTCTCATTGAATGATTGTCTTTTTTTAATGTTTTATATGAAATGTCAGAGTTAAACTACGTAAAAAAGTATGAAAATGATCTATTTTAAACACTTCTTGTGGGGGTGCTATCATTTTCTTATGCTGTTACGTAAATTTTTCGATGATATGTAAATCATAAACGAAATCTCGATGTAAAGTAATGGAATTGATATCAGTGCTACAAATCTTATTATTCAACATCGTTTGTATCTTTTGTTTCTATGATTGATAAAATTCAAATGATAAATTGGATTGGTGTGTTCTGTTTCCTTTGTCACAATTGGTCCTTATTTTTTTTTCTGTATTGTTCAGATGCTGCGAAGTGCACCTAAACTGATTGAACGAGTCTATCTATGTGATATCACTCTTTCACTGCTGTCCTCACATCTTTTCTTCCCATTCTCTTTATTGTTGTTTCCTTGATTCATCTCTTTCGTGTATATGCTTGCATTTAATGTACGATAGATACATTCTCGAGATATCAGGTGGCTAAATAAGCACCATAACCGAAAGTGGCGGTAAGCTACTCGTCCAATTTGTCGTTACACTGACGTTTTCTACAAGTTTTTATAAAGGGTTTTTTTATTAAAAAAGTACCCATGTCGCATGTTTGCTCTCACTATCAATAATAAAGAACAAATGATAGCCAACTGTTTAAGTATCAAACTGCCGACAATATGTCTATAGTTTTTTGTCCTCTTACAATCATATCGCAGTACAGCGATTAATCTGGTCTTTAGTTATATCTTTATTTTCCTTTCTCCTGTTTTCAAATGCTACTTTGGATGTGTACATTAATAATCAATTAGAGCGAATGACTAAGTAATTAGGGTTGTGAATTAGACATAAGAAGTCAACAATATTGACGTATGTAATATGTGACATAACTCATTATCATTGATTGTTCATATGCGGATCTAAATTAAATTTCTATAGAAAAAAACAATACCTGAGACATAGTGTTGTATGTTCTGAATACAGTTATAGTGTGACATTCTATAATTGCATCCTTTTTACCCTTATTTCAAGACTGATTTTCATATGTACTCGTGTTTCTTTTTGAATGTTATGTCTGTTGACTCCAAATCTTTCTTTTTTATCGTCATGAATAACAATCATGTCAGAACAAAGATTTATTATTTATTATTACATATTTACACACAAGTTTTACCTACTAGGCCTATTAAAAGAAAGTTTTTATCACAAGTGAAAATAAAGTGAAATAGGATAATACAACAGAATTTCATATTTATTCATTTACAAGTTTTACAATTGAACTATTCAATGTTATTATTAAACCTTTGATTTTTAAAGAACATATAGTTGATAATATTTAATATTTTTAGGCAAAATTATTGATGAAGATTAAATAAACCATTTTGATCGGATATTCGATAACCAATGAAGTATTTTTCAAAGTTCATTTATTTCATTTTATAACATTCAATCTGTTTTCATTTTTGATAACACGAGTTATCATGAATAGTTTGTGTTAATTATATTTAGGGTGTGAGTGTACATTGGATTCTAACACATACACCTACACTCTCATAAGAATTCAGTCGAAATTTGGCGATCAAGTCTAGTTCAAATGAGTTCGAGCTGATAACCAGCCCAGTTCATGATAGCTAATACTAGTGGCCAGACCTTCCGAGTATGATTGGAATTACTAAGATGTTAATTTCATCTGTTTAAATCAAAATGAGGAGCTCAGCAACTCAATTTCAAATGCAAGAAACTAATCATCATATTTAACTCATACTTTTTAAATAAATTTTTAGCTCAAAAAACGAGGTGAAACATTATGGTGTTTAAAGCAACTAAATTTCCTCGGGGAAACAAAACTGGGATTAATGTAACAATGAAGCATCCTACAGAGGCCATTGATCACAACCCATGGGTGCCTATCGTAAAAATGCATCGATCGAGTCTAACCTATAGTTTTCTCTCCACAGATTTTCAGTCGATGAACTAGAATGGGCTAGAATAGGATGAATGTCTTGAAATCGGACCAGAATTTTAAAACCTTATCAAGTCATTAATTTGATTTCGACTTCGATGTAATAAAACTAAAATCAACTTCTTTGTGAGAGTCTTGTTTAAGAGTCAAGATTATAGTATAATGCAACTGCAGTGAGAAAGAGGCAACAAAAGGCCAAATGATTAGTTTTCTTTTTAAATTTAAATCAGATTTATTATATTAATATTATCTAATTCTCTTAGCTTAATCCATATTTGCTCTACTTGATCACAGATCTTTTCACATTGTTCTTCTAATTTATTCAAAAGGGAATAGTTTATGTTAAAATTCACGCTGTGCAAATCAGGATTCGCATCTCTCCTTTCATAACTCAATTCACAATAATAGTATCGATTAACTCGTTCGTAAGAGTGATATTCATATTTTTCAAACTACTTATAAAGACCTTCATCATCATCTTTATGCAATAAATGCACTATTGGAGTATAATACGAAATTTGTTTAAGTAATAAATTGATTTCAACAGGATGTTCATAAATTATATTGAAAGCAGTACATTGAAGATCAGTATGATGCGAACATTTCTCATCAACAAAAGTCCATTGAATACCACGATCATATGCTGAAAGCTGCGGAATCGCATAAAATATTTTTGGTGGATCCAGAATTGATAAAAAAACGATTTGGTTCCTTTATCAATGTATGGGCTAATCTTATAATATCTTTACATAATCGTTTTCTATATATATCAACTTCGGTTGGCAATGACTTCATGATTAGTAGATTGAAACGATGGTTTAGTTCAGAAAATGACTGATACTGTTCATAGATTGTTAAATATTTGGCTATCATCAGATGTAATTCATTGGGTAATAGTTCAAGGATCGAAATTGAAGACATCATGTTTTAAAAAAAATCCAGAAAAAGAAAAAAAAATGAGTATATTAATTGTCAGAGTATGTGATGAAACAGAAAACACATTTGCATATCCAAAATCATAGGTTTTCTTCGCTGTTTCGTAATATCGAAAAACTGAACAAATAGCATCTGTAAGTAATTCCTATTAATATGCACAAAAATATTCTTCTACAGAGATATACTTTCTCACACAACGTATAGGCTTATATAGGTAAAGCAGAATCTTTCAGCATCTTCTAAAGGCTTGTCAAATCCAAGATTTCAAATGACTCAATGAATGAATATGTAATAAAATAAATACTTCTTTCTTTTATTTCTGTCAAAAATGCAAGATTGTTTGCATAACAAGAAGACGATAGGACAATAAAAGAAAAGAAAAAAAATTCCGTGCTTTCATTTATCTGTTTTACTACACACTGAGCTGTTTTTCTTAAAAAAAAAAACTCTACTATAAGCGGTACACCGGCAGGCGTTAGTCAGTGTAGCTAAAATCTTTCGACGCCACCTGGCTCTTCTCTTTACTGATATCTACATCCATATCTGATCCAAAGAAGTCATACCCCGGTCCCTTTTATAACGACTGATCTATGTTAATAGTTCTTTTGAATGGAACAGAACTATCTGAAAACATCTTGTTCCTGCAAAAGTAACGAAACTGTTCTATTATGTGAGTTTTCTCCAACACAAACACAACTTTGTTCTGTTTATGGAAATAGAACTTTTAAGAATTATTCAGTTTCTTTCAAAAGAACTGCCAAATAATTCTTAAAGTCGAAGCTAATATGAAATTGCCATCGATCTAAGTTTTAATAAGTGTTTTCATTTGCAAAAAAAATTTCTTAAAATGATAAAAAATATGAAATTCGCTGTTGAAGTATTGCAGCATTATTTGCCTTGGATAGATAAGTATTATCGATTTGCTTGTGACAAACAAAGACCACGGTTCTTAGGTCGGGCCTGTCACAGTCAGGCCAGGTCGAATCTTGTGTCAGATCAGACAGACCGTTTGTCCTATCTAATTTGTTTTTAATATAAAATTACAATCTTTTAAATCCGACTATTTATCGAAATCTTATTAACATTTTGAATACATACGGATGAACACATTTGTAAAAACTTTAGAATATCATGCAATATACTGTTACAAGTAGATGTTATCTAACACCATCTGCAGGATATAAATGAAACGAAATAATCGTAAAAAAATGAGCATAACCTGCAAATAGAAACAAGTTTCATTTCTCTTTTGTCATTGATATATATGAAAAATTAAAGATTCATTAATATATTTACTATTTGTTTGCTTGATGATACGATTCAGCAATAAGAAAAATTCTACACCAGTTGTCCTGAAGAAATCACATTATCTATTCGACAATCTATAACGCCAATACCTATTCGTTCTTGTCTAACCCTGGCAACCTGTATAATGTCGTCGTTCATTTTATATTCAGTTGATTATTTACATTGATTCTTTTTTAATATATCTAATAGAAAATATAATTTCAATGCCATCTGTACTTGAAACATTTTCTGATGAGGTTTTTTTTGAAATCTTTGATCGTCTATCACCCATTGATTTATATCAAACATTTCATGGACTTAATCATCGTTTCAATACAATATTAAATGATTCTCGTATGCGTTTTCGTGATAATATATCATCTTTGACTCTAAGGGAATTTCATTCTTATGTTGAAAATATTCTTCCAAAAATTATTGATCGTCTTGTTTCATTTACATTTGGAACATATGATACTGATGAGGTTCGATTTAATTGTATTAAAATGAAAATTTTTAATAAATATTTGATTTTTCTTAAATTTAATTTTAGTATCAACAAGTTAGTCTTTTCTTACACTCTTATTCTATTGATTTAAGCCTTTTTAAAAATCTGCGTACATTAGTGATTATTAAAATAACAATATCTGATATATCTATTATTCAACTGGCACTTATTCATCTCATTCATCTTGTTAATATACGTTTATCAGTTGATAGTAATGATGTCGAAAGATTGTCAGTTGTTAATATTGGTAATAATTTTTTCATTAGTCCTCGATTAAAACATGTTAAAATGAATATGTGTTCTCGAACAACATTTAATAATGTAAATAAAATATCTAATATTAAACAATTATCAATTGTATGGTGTCAGTTACAAGAATTAACACATTTACTTCAATATACACCTGATTTATATACTCTTAAAGCAACAATTTCTGGATTAAATGATACGAAACAATGGACAGAAAAAATTTGTGGTTCGTTTACTGAAAAATATTCACTTCGTTTAAATTCTCTTAAATTAGTTATTGATTCAATTTCATTTGATCATCTTTTATTATTTCTTCATGAATTAACTCAATTACGATCTCTATGGTTATTACTTAATCATTATGAGTATATGAATGCTGAGAAATGGGAAAATATTTTTCAATCATCTCTATCTAAAGTTGATCAATTGGATTTAACAATTGCATTAATGAAACCATTTTCACCTGGACAATTATTGATCTTCTCAACACCACATGAAGCATGTAAAAAATTTAATACTAAATTTTGGTTTAATAGAGGTTGGTGTGCTAAATTGGATGAATATGATCATTGTATACGATTAATTGTATCAAATAATATGATGCCTATTATAAAAAAAACAAAACGAGAGTAATTGAGAACAAAATGCGAATTTTTTTTTTAATTTTAATTTTTATATACGTCAGATTGGTTTTTCATAGGATTTTATTTTCATAATGAATATCATTTTATTTTGATTCATGCTGATTTTATTCAATAAAATATAGTTTAGCGAAATCGGACAATTTTTTTGACACCCAAACTTGGACTGAAGCTAATCAACATTCGGTAGATACTTTCAAGTCATAATATGAATTTCAAACTTTTCTTTATACAAAAAAGTATACTATTTAGTTTCTTTCATAAAATAACTATACGCTTATTTGTTACTAGTGACGCTGAAATGGAATCTAGTGTTGATGGCAAACTTCATCATTGTAAATACATACATGAATGTTTTTTCCATGATAATAATAATAATAATACATGTTCACCTTTCTGATAATTAATTTTTCTCTTCATGTGTTAAGCTACTTCGTCATATGGCTCATCATCATTCGTAGACAAATTTTCATTAACAAAGAATTCTCTTAGTAAAACAATATTGCCGTCCACTCCTGTAATCTGTACGCCAATCGAATGATTGCTCGATCATTACCGAATTGTTTAAGGTGCTGGACACCCGACATAATTGTAGCACACTAATTGAGAGTTTCAGATTTCAATTTTCTTCAAACGAAGGAAGAATAAGTACTAAGAAACCGTGTATACAGGAGATTCAGAAAAAAGAAGGGCACTTACATAAGCAGATGACACCTAGCAAGGATCAAACTCTTGTAGAACGCTTCAATATCTCCTTCCTCCTACTAACAGTTCAGCTTCTCCTTAATATGAACTTGAACCCTTCTTCCCTACCACTTTTCCCTAGTTACACTGGAAGGAAAGACACTAGATGTTCGAATACTTTTTACGAGCTTTTCGTCGTTTTTAAGCATTTTTCACGAAACTTGCAAGTTAAATTAGTATTTCTCAGCATTTTGAAAAGTACAACTTCCTAAAATTCTGTACCGCATCTTCATCTATAAATAAATAACATATATCAGATTCTTGATACAAAATAATGCGGTATATTTGAGTACATGGACTCTTTCTTAAACAATTTTGAACACTGAAAGTTCAGAGTAGTGCGGGAAGGTTAGTAAGAACAACACAGGATAAATGCCAAAAGATTTGATTATTCACTGATGTTCTTTAGGGAGGACCCTGAGAATAATATAGAAGATATTAGATGTTGATTTAAATAGACCATCAGTCATAGCTAGATAGAGCAAAGTTCAGTCTTCTTAAGTTGTGACAAAACTAGGACTAATTGATTTATTTCTATTCTGGATCATTTTGAAGTTTCTTAGCCATAATTCGAAATCAGTCGATATTTATCAGTTAAAAATATTTCGCTATTAACTACAAGATTTAAAAATCAAAGGATTGATGCAAAAACTTATCTTCAAACTTCGTTTATTTATTTTTTTGCTCAAGCGATGCTTTTTTAAATTAATACAATTTTATTTTTGCTTATGTATTCACTAAGTAAAGCAATAATTGTGTATAAATGCATATTTTACACGAAACAATATCAGTGATCATGATGTGTTCGAAGCAGAAGTATTTATTAGAATTTATACTAAAATCTGTAAGATATTAAATACTGATGAATCATAGATTATTTTATATTATTATCAAAGTTTATCTCGTGTTTACATATACAAAAAAAGACAAGCTAAATATGAATTAATAAGAAATAAGAAATTACAAAATTTTTTTCAAATTTTCTGTTTGTGAAGAACTTAATCTAGTACGTAATAAAAAGAAGATACAAACGATGACAAGAATAGAAATAGGAACAAATATTATCCATAAAGACGAAACATAATAGAAAAGTATCATTGTAACAATAGTTTCAATAGTAAAAATACATCCAAGTTTTGCATACCAAACATATTTTTCTATTGATGTTTGTTGAACTATTTGTTTTGATGATTCATTTGTTGTAACTGGTAGATAAACAGCATTCATTCCATCCATTGGTTCGAAATCTTCAATTGAAAACATTTGTGGATCTTGTCCTGTACTTTGTACTCCATTAATATCAAGTCCTGTAAATATATCAACACCTGGTGTATGAATAGCATGTGCTGAACGAGATATTAAATGTATATGTTTATCTTTATAGATCATAGTTTGTTGAAAAATAAATAAGAAACATGAAAATGAATAATAGATTGCAATAAATTTCAATAATTGAGAATGATTTGTACGAGCAATAGAAAATAAAAGTCCATCACTTATCACTAAAAAAATTATTGAAAATTTTGATAAAGCTTTCGTTGTTCTTAATAATGAATTAAGTAAAACCTAATCAAATAAAATTGTAAGATAGAATTTCGATTAATAAACTAAAAAATTATTTCTTACTTGTGGTAATATTTGTATAGCAAGTAAAATATAACCAATATTTATAAACAAATCTTTTTGTTTTCCAAAGAAAATTATAAAACTTAAACCAATAATCCATATGCATAAACTAATAAAAATTAAAATAATTTTATTTTGTCGATGAAGATTATTTGAAAATATAATGATTTGTAAAAAAATTATAATTGTTGATATCAATGCAATTAATTTCAATATCGATGTCCATTTAAAAGCATCCTCTATTATTAAGAAAATTAAAGCCAATGTTCGAATTATAATCCATATATAACTAATACCAGCTATATATCGTGTACGATAATGAAATAGATGAATAATTTGAGGTAAAAGAGAAAATGCTAAAAAGAGATAAGCCAACATACAAATAATACCAAACAAATAACATCTTGTTATTGAAAATCTTTCTACACAATACTTATTGTTTGAATTATTAGATATAGTTGTAGCTAATGTTGATTCAACAATATCCATAATATTCAACATAATAATACTTCTAGAAACAATAAAATAAAGATTTTGAAAAAGTATTTATAGATAACAGTCTATGTCAATATGAATGATAAAAAATTAATCGTAATTTATGTTCGGTTTTTAATAAAAAGATGTCTCTATTATATTCTGCGTAGCAGTTTACTAATATCTGCTTATCTTTGCAATACAAGAAAACAAATAAAAGAAAAAAAAACACTTACATTTTCTTGAATAAATGACATACGTAAGCTTTTTGAGTAGTGCGCAACATACTACTGAAACTTTTTAGCGGAGTACATAGCTATAGGTAATTATCGCTATTTTCAAAAAAAAAAGAAACTAATGGGCAATAACGTTAAAAATGGTGGGCATTTGCCAATAGCAGGATACGCCATTGACTTAAATATTCAGAGAGTTTCGGAAGTTTTCAAATGATTTTAAAACCTGTTGGTTTTGCATTGAACAAAAGAAATTTTTATACAACTTTAATAGATTATGATTACTTGATTAGTACTGGGGGACTGCAAAGTTGCAGATTCATAAATTTTGTAACGAATAAGAAAGTATGACAAAGCTATTATTATTCATTTTTGTTAATTGTTCAACATCTTCTTCGTAAATATTTTTTAATCGAAATAACTTTTCTGATTAAAAAGAAATATGAACCAAATTATCAATGTTTGTGTATTTGACTATGAGGTTATTTTTACTAATTTTAATCACGCCAATGTATTATCTATCATTGATTGACATAATGAAACACTAAATTTGTTTCCTTGCTTTTTAGTGTTATTTTTTAATTGTTCGATATATTTACGCTCTCGTTTCTTTTAATGCACTACAGATGTTTTTTAACAAGTCATATAATTATTGGCTAATTCTTTAGCATAATTTTCTCGTTCTATTCGATCGATAATAATATATTTGATGGCATTCAACGCCATGCATATCCATTATTTTAATATCTTGCTAAATTTCTTAAATTGGACATATGATTCAAACCAGATAAAAGCCACCGACAATTCAATAGTATACCTTTCGATATAATGTACAACATGGGCACCTAAATCTTTAGCTGGTTTTTCTGTGACTATAGTTCGAATGAACTTTATACGTCTCTTATCAATGAAAAACCTCCATTAACATGTGTAGAAGCAGAGACAGGGATCTCCAACTTGAAGTTGGAATGAAGTTCGAATCGAATTTAAAAATTTTATTATTATATCTTATATGTACTTGTCTGTAACTTCGTGAATATGCATATGTGGTGTATTTATGGATCTATCATTATATAATTCTAAGTAGAAAAATTTTTATGTTTAATATTCCATTTGTATATCTTTACGACTTTACATAGTATATCTGTGTACCGTTATATCTGTGCCTACTTTTTATATATGTTTGATAAAGCACATTCATTGCGATTATTCAATTTAGTCACAGAAAAATGATAGTAGATAATTCTCTTCTTTATTGACTTCAGCTTTGTTTGTTCTTGTTTAATTAAAATAGTTAAAAAAAAAGTCAACCGTTCACTGAAATCAATTCCGGCTGATGGTATTAGCATACTTCTTATAATAAATTTTCAACATTGACTTGTATTCTTTCATATGGTTCAATTAGTTATTTAATATCTAGTATTGTGCGCATTGACGATATTAGCCACTAAATCAGTTACTTTGAAATGTTTTTATTTTAATCCCAATTTTTTTGTATTCAATCAGGCACAAAACTAATTTTATTTGGCATGATTAGCATGAACAAGTAACGTTCATCGTCAAGCGATTCACTTAGCCCTAGACTGATAGAATACATGTACGGATGTAATAGCATAAAAAGCTACATTAAAAAAGTAATACACAAAATTGATAATATAACCAGTATATCTTAGGCGAGCAGAAAACTTAATTCGGAGAATTCTCACTCTAAGTAAAGATAATGCATTTTACAAATTTAATTTTTTTTGTCGTTTTTGTTTTATTTTTTTTTGCTTTTATAAATATAAATAGCGCTCAATAAGATTAGACAAGAATACGATTTTTTTTGTAATTATATTGGCGCTATTTGTACGTACAAAAATATGAATTATATTATTCATAAAATTTGAGTTTTATTAATCAATATTTTATGCTTCAATTCGCGCATTAATTCTAAACTATTAATAAATTAGATATTCATTGATACAACATTGCACAATCAATCCTACAATAATGAATAATTTAAACGATTTCTTTAAATCCATACTGCTCATTTGGTCTGACTCTCACTAATTAAATGCTTTTGTAAGCGGTTTTACACCACTACCCGAATTATAGTTATTTCATTGACACATTTTATCGATGATTATTATGGGTTCATTTACATCAGTCTTTAGATGGTCATTTGTGCCATAGTTACCGGAATAGTTGTTTGTACCATGGTTGCTATATG